>JANAVB010020599.1:1172722-1243706 GCA_029216955.1 Iris pallida | reverse complement strand
CGGCATACCGGCGGTATACTGCGGCATACCGGCGGTATACCGGACTAAAGACAGTAAGTTTCTGGTACCAAAAACGGCATACCGGCGGTATACTGCGCATACCGGCGGTATCCGTTTTTTTTCCAACAGCAACAAAATCCATTTTTGGTAAAACCGTTTCGGCCATAAAACTTCATTTTAAATCGAAATTCGACTTTCAAAAGTCAAATTGAATAGAATTGAATTCCTACAACATGAGTATTAGTTTTCACAATTACAAACATTTGATAGATCAAAACTTTCAAAATACACGAAAATTATATCTAGAAACTCAGATCTACGCAATATTGTCGATCAAAACCAAAAGTGCTATGCATTAAACTTGTTACAATTTAGAGGAGCATATTTAGAACAATAAAACTTTAATTTCTATGGAAAACAAATTTTAGCATGGTCATGTCACTTTTTTGACAAGATGTACTTGCCTAGGTTTTAGCACACCGAGCCTACTCTTCTACTCCACCACCAAGAGGGGTTCGAAACCACACTCTAGACTCAAGGCCAGCTTTCCTAAGGCTTAGCTGAGGAAGGAGGAAGAGGAAATGGAGAAAGAAAGAAAAGAGAGGAGAGAGAAACTCATAGGATATATATAGAGAGGGTGAATTAATCATGACCGTCGGATCGTGATCCGAGTCAAAATCTAGATCAATCCTAGCATTGAAAGAAAAACCAATTGCCCAATGGATAATAGAATGTATCTACACTATTCACGAAAATATCTAAATACTATTCATCAAATATCCAAAACACTATTCATGAAAATCGGAAACACTATATCACGAAAATATCTGAAATCGAAAATATCTAAATATGGAAAATCCATCCGAGCGGCATGCCGTCGGTGTACTCCGGTACACCGTCGGTATACCGGCCAAGGAGAAAATCTATAATTTGGGAAATTTTAAAGCGTTCCGAAAATCGAGAAATACGAAATACAATACAACAATACGTATCCGTATATAATACCGATACTGTGAGAGATCTCACAACTCTCCCAACTTAGAAAAATTCCGTCCTCGAATTCCTAAAGCCAGTCGAGCAAAAATGCACATGCTAAATAATGTAAAATCATAACACATCGAAAGAAAACACTCGTATACAAGTGATATTTGAGACAAAAGAATTTAAATAAATGTGAAAAATAATAAACATACATGTATAATCAAGAAAAGAGGCATATGGAATAATATACCCTGAGTCAGTTGAGTAGGGTCGTCCTCGCTTGCCTACGCTGACTCACAAAGTGGACAGGTCAAGTTTCGAAGTAAGTCGGTACCACGACATCAGTCGACACATGGCTTCTAATCCAGGACGCACCTATGTAGTCGGGATACATGATAGATATCGTGTATCACGAGATAACGAGAGATAGTGGTACGAGAAACTCGCGTTCACTCGCCGAATATGTCAAGGCGACCATCGCATTCCGGGTATGAATGGAATACAGGCCGTCAACGGAACCCAAGAATAAGAATGACGAAGGACACCTCAGAAGCTTACCAAATCTGACTGCCCTCAGCCAACATCTGTTCTATGATAACAACTCTCTCTGCCTATGCATCGGGACTGCTGCTCTTACCTGCTGTGATTTTACCTGACTTACTGGACCTGGACAAACTCGCCGCAATGATAACATTGAAACTTGAGACCACGTCGGAAGGGGATGCTGAACACAGGATTCAGCTGACTTTGCTGATTGAACTGACTGGCGTGTAGTGAACTGAGCTGCCAAACAGGTGCTGAGATAGTACTGGGTACCTGACTCTGTGGATGCGGAATCAGATGCCGACATACTGCCTGAACCATGGAAGAAGACGGAGCAATAAAATCCTCGAAAGAAATAGATAAGAAGGTTGGGTATCCCTGAATGATAAGGCACGTGATATCAATAATGGACAGAAACAAACAAGGATATGTCAATCATGTTTACAGTTCAAGGAAAACGAGAATGCGATAAGCAAGGGAGACAAATGAAACAATATAGGATTGGGATTCTAACTAGATGAATCCCCCACAAGTCCTGAAGACAGACCTGCATGGGCCACCAAAAAAACCCTGTCACGCCCCAGAACCAGAATACTGGAGATCGGGGCGAGACAAAGCCAGCTACGTATATCAGTACGCCAAGTACCCCGAGATACGTCAAAGCTGTCTAGAAGACAAGTGGGTGGACTCTAGCAGCCACTGACGACTCCTAAGGTCGTACAAATCCTATCTCATCCAATCAACATAAGAAGCAATAAAGAGTAAATCATATATGAGATGGGAAGGCGTCCCAAACACAAGTACATCATAATCATGAGAGCTGACATAATAAAAGATATATCAACTGACTATACAAAAGGTACGTAAATGTACAACTAGCAGCTGTCAGAATATACATCCACGCCGTACTAAGACGGAGGAATAAACCCAGAAACAAACTAACATATGTCCTTGGCTAATACACCACAAAATGAAAGTACAAGAAAGTGAGAAATAAAGGTAACCCACTCGCTAATCCATATCGGTCCTCTGAGTGCGAACCATCCGGAGAAAGACGGTAGATCCTCGTGATCAACTATGGAACCTGGCCATGCAAAACCAGTGGGTCAGACCCCAATAGCAAGTACCACAAGGAAGCTCGAGGTGAACGACAAAAACCCACAAACAAACAACAACATATAGCAAATATAAATAAATACGGGTCGAGACTAGTGCGGTACCAATGCACGTATCTCGAGAATATAAATGACTGAATAAAATACTGAACCATAGAGTAATAGAGAACAATAGCCATGAGCAACAAGGGACTTAGGAACTACTCGAAGTCGAGCCACAACCCTTAAACCAAACAGGACCGGGGTTGCAGATATTTTTTCCGAGCAGAACTTAGTCTCTGGCACTCAATAACATAAGAGCATATAAAGTAACAAAAAACAAATGCACGGCCAATCATTGCCTACGGCTTTCTATCATTAACTAGCTAGGGTTATCACAATCCTAATTACTAATATGCAAGTTGAGGATTTTCGCAACTACCTGACTGCAGATACCCGGATGTCCAGGGGTACGAGTAGTACATCTATTGCCAACAAGACTGCTGGCAGATGAAACGTGTCTAGACTTGTAACATGAACAACCATATCATATACTTGTAAAGAAACATATAACTGACTGTGCCGCAACCCGGCACGACATGTGACTCGATCGTATATCAATACACGCAAACTTGGTAGGTCATGGAGCCCTTGCCTAGCAGGGTTGAGCCATGCCTCATGGGGCCCTTGGAGCTCGGGGTTGGTAGTGCGAATTTCCTCCTACAATGATCTACTTGAATTTACTAGTCATTTACCTTATCATATTCATGTCAAGTTCTCAAGTCGTGGACACTCAAGAATTTCCTAAGATGACGTATGTTATGTACGAGTAATTCGTAAGTTATCACTTACGAACATCCCCGTACTAACATCACGTGATACACGGAACAATACTCACACTCGATTGTCCAGTGCCAAGATGCAATAGATTATACATTCAACAAGCTATATCCACGGTGTCAAGAAAGAACATGTACTCATATCTCAAGTCTAGAAATCAATAAGAAAATCAAGTCATGAGTGCGCTACGACGAGCCACTAAATCGAGCTAAGCATATATAGTAATCTGGAGTGCACCATGACAGGCCACTATCAAATCTGGATATAGAACAATACTGAACATAAGCATGTACCATGTATATAGAGTGTACAATCATTCTTTAACTATCCAAGGTCATCTAATCATGTTTAAGAGTCCATTACAATCGAGAAAATCAAAAACGGACAAAAACGGGCAAAAAAACGGACAAAACAACCTAAACAGCATAAAACGGCATACCGGCGGTATACTGCGGCATACCGGCGGTATACCGGACTAAAGACAGTAAGTTTTCTGGTACCAAAAACGGCATACCGGCGGTATACTGCGGCATACCGGCGGTATACCGTTTTTCCAAACAGCAACAAAATCCAGATTTTTGGTAAAACTCGTTTCGGCCATAAAAACTTCATTTTAAATCGAAATTCGGACTTTCAAAAGTCAAAATTGAATAGAATTGAATTTCCTACAACATGGAAGTATTAGTTTCACAAATTAAAACATTTGATAGATCAAAACTTCAAAATACACGAAATTATATCTGAAACTCAGATCTACGCAATATTGTCGATCAAAACCAAAAGTGCTATGCATTAACTTGTTAACAATTTAGAGGAGCATATTATAGAACAATAAAACTTTAATTTCTATGGAAAACAAGATTTTAGCATGGTCATGTCACTTTTGAGCAAGATGTACTTGCCTAGGTTTTAGCAACCGAGCCTAATCTTCTACTCCACCACCAAAGGGGTTCCGAAACCCACACTCTAGACCTCAAGGCCAAGCTTTCCTAGGCTTGAGGAAGGAGGAGAGAAATGGAGAAAGAAAGAAAAGAGAGGAGAGAAACTCATAGGATATATATAGAGAGGGTGAATTAATCATGACCGTCGGATCGTGATCCGAGTCAAAATCTAGATCAATCCTAGCCATTGAAAGAAAACCAATTGCCCAATGGATAATATGTATCTACACTATTCACGAAAAATCTAAATACTATTCATCAAAATATCCAAAACACTATTCATGAAAATATCGGAAACACTATTCACGAAAATATCTGAAATCGAAAATATCTAAAATATGGAAATCCATCCGAGCGGCATGCCGTCGGTGTACTCCGGTACAACCGTCGGTATACCGGCCAAGGAGAAAATCTATAATTTGGGAAATTTTAAAGCGTTCCGAAAATCGAGAAAATACGAAATACAATACAAAATACGTATCCGTATATAAATACCGATACTGTGAGACGAGTCTCACAACTCTCCACAACTTAGAAAATTCCGTCCTCGGAATTTCCTAAAGCCAGTCGAGCAAAAATGCACATGCTAAAATAATGTAAAATCATAACACATCGAAAGAAAACATCTCGTATACAAGTGATATTTGAGACAAAGAATTTAAATAAATGTGAAAAATAATAATACATACATGTATAATTCAAGAAAAGGAGGCATATGGAATAATATACCCCTGAGTCAGTTGAGTAGGGATTCGTCCTCGCTTGCCTACGCTGACTCACAAAGTGGACAAGGGTCAAGTTTCGAAGTAAGTCGGTACCAACGACTCAGTCGAACACATGGCTCTAATCCAGGACGCACCTATGTAGTCGGGATACATGATAGATATCGTGTATCACGAGATACGGAGGAAGATGAGTGGTACGAGAAACTCGCGTTCACTCGCCGAATATGTCAAGGCGACCATCGCATTCCGGGTATGAATGGAATACAAGGCCGTCAACGGAACCCAAGAATAAGAATGACTGAAGGAACACCTCAGAAGCTTACCAACAATCTGACTGCCCTCAGCCAACATCTGTTCTATGATAACAAACTCTCTCTGCCTATGCATCGGGACTGCTGCTCTTACCTGCTGTTGATTTTACCTGACTTACTGGACCTGGACAAACTGCGCCGAATGATAACATTGAAACTGCTGAGACCACGTCGGAAGGGGATGCTGAACACAGGATTCAGGCTGACTTTGCTGATTGAACTGACTGGCGTGTAGTGAACTGAGCTGCCAAACAGGTGCTGAGATAGTACTGGTACCTGACTCTGTGGATGCGGAATCAGATGCCGACATACTGCCTGAACCATGGAAGAAGACGGAGCAATAAATCCTCGAAAGAAATAGATAAGAAGGTTGGGTATCCCTGAATGATAAGGACACGTGATATCAATAATGGACAAAACAAACAAGATATGTCAATCATGTTTACAGTTCAAGGAAACGAGAATGCGATAAGCAAGGGAGATCAAATGAAGACAAATATAGGATTGAGATTCTAACTAGATGAATCCCCCACAAGTCTGAAGACAGACCTGCATGGGCCACCAAAAAAACCCTGTCACGCCCCAGAACCAGAATACTGGAGATCGGGGCGAGACAAAGCCAGCTACGTATATCAGAGTACGCCAGTACCCCGAGATACGGTCAAAGCTGTCTAGAAGACAAGTGGGTGGACTCTAGTATGCCACTGACGACTCCTAAGGTCGTACAAATCCTATCTCAATCCAATCAACATAAGAAGCAATAAAGAGTAAATCATATGAGATGGGTAAGGCGTCCCAAACACAAGTACATACATAATCATGAGAGCTGACATAATAAAGATATATCAACTGACTATACAAAAGGTACGTAAATGTACAACTAGCAGCTGTCCAGAATATACATCCACGCCGTACTAAGACGGAGGGAATAAACCCAGAAACAAGAACTACATATGTCCTTGGCTAATACACCACAAAATGAAAGTACAAGATAAGTGAGAATAAAGGTAACCCACTCGCTAATCCATATCGGTCCTCTGAGTGCGAACCATCCGGAAGAGAAGACGGTAGATCCTCGTGATCAACTATGGAACCTGGCCATGCAAAACAGTGGGGTCAGACCCCAAATAGCAAGTACCACAAGGAAGCTCGAGGTGAACGACAAAAACCCACAAACAAAACAACAACATATAGCAAATATAAATAAATACGGGTCGAGACTAGTGCGGTACCAATGCACGTATCTCGAGAATATAAATGACTGAATAAAAATACTGAACCATATAGTAATAGAGAACAATAAGCAATGAGCAACAAGGGACTTAGGAACTACTCGAAGTCGGAGCCACAACCCTTAAACCAAACAAGGACCGGGTTGCAGATATTTTTTCCGAGCAAACTTAGTCTCTGGCCACTCAATAACATAAGAGCATATAAAGTAACAACAAACAAAAGTGCACGGCCAATCATTGCCTACGGCTTTCTATCATTAACTAGCTAGGGTTATCACAATCCTAATTACTAATGCAAGTTGAGGATTTTCGCAACTACCTGACTGCAGATACCCGGATGTCCAGGGGTACGAGTAGTACATCTATTGCCCAACAAGACTGCTGGCAGATGAAACGTGTCTAGACTTGTAACATGAACAACCATATCATATACTTGTAAAAGAAAACATATAACTGACTGTGCCGCAACCCGGCACGACATGTGACTCGATCGTATATCAATACACGCAAACTTGGTAGGTCATGGAGCCCTTGCCTAGCAGGGTTGAGCCATGCCTCATGGGGCCCTTGGAGCTCGGGGTTGGTAGTGCGAATTTCCTCCTACAATGATCTACTTGAATTTACTAGTCATTTACCTTATCATATTCATGTCAAGTTCTCAAGTCGTGGACACTCAAGAATTTCCTAAGATGACGTATGTTATGTACGAGTAATTCGTAAGTTATCACTTACGAACATCCCCGTACTAACATCACGTGATACACGGAACAATACTCACACTCGATTGTCCAGTGCCAAGATGCAATAGATTATACATTCAACAAGCTATATCCACGGTGTCAAGAAAGAACATGTACTCATATCTCAAGTCTAGAAATCAATAAGAAAATCAAGTCATGAGTGCGCTACGACGAGCCACTAAATCGAGCTAAGCATATATAGTAATCTGGAGTGCACCATGACAGGCCACTATCTAATCTGGATATAGAACAATACGTGAACATAAGCATGTACCATGTATATAGAGTGTACAATCATTCTTTAACTATCCAAGGTCATCTAATCATGTTAAGAGTCCATTACAATCGAGAAAATATCAAAAACGGACAAAAACGGGCAAAAACGGACAAAAACAGCCTAAAACACAGCATAAAACGGCATACCGGCGGTATACTGCGGCATACCGGCGGTATACCGGACTAAAGACAGTAAGTTTCTGGTACCAAAAACGGCATACCGGCGGTATACTGCGGCATACCGGCGGTATACCGTTTTTCCAAACAGCAACAAAATCCAGATTTTTGGTAAAACTCGTTTCGGCCATAAAAACTTCATTTTAAATCGAAATTCGGACTTTCAAAAGTCAAAATTGAATAGAATTGAATTTCCTACAACATGGAAGTATTAGTTTTCACAAATTAAAACATTTGATAGATCAAAACTTCAAAATACACGAAAATCATATCTAGAAACTCAGATCTACGCAATATTGTCGATCAAAACCAAAAGTGCTATGCATTAAACTTGTTAACAATTTAGAGGAGCATATTATAGAACAATAAAACTTTAATTTCTATGGAAAACAAGATTTTAGCATGGTCATGTCACTTTTGAGCAAGATGTACTTGCCTAGGTTTTAGCAACCGAGCCTAATCTTCTACTCCACCACCAAGAGGGGTTCCGAAACCACACTCTAGACCTCAAGGCCAAGCTTTCCTAGGCTTGAGGAAGGAGGAAGAGGAAATGGAGAAAGAAAGAAAAGAGAGGAGAGAGAAACTCATAGGATATTATAGAGAGGGTGAATTAATCATGACCGTCGGATCGTGATCCGAGTCAAAATCTAGATCAATCCTAGCCATTGAAAGAAAACCAATTGCCCAATGGATAATAGAATGTATCTACACTATTCACGAAATATCTAAATACTATTCATCAAAATCCAAAACACTATTCATGAAAATATCGGAAACACTATTCACGAAAATATCTGAAATCGAAAATATCTAAAATATGGAAAATCCATCCGAGCGGCATGCCGTCGGTGTACTCCGGTACACCGTCGGTATACCGGCCAAGGAGAAAATCTATAATTTGGGAAATTTTAAAGCGTTCCGAAAATCGAGAAAATACGAAATACAATACAAAATACGTATCCGTATATAATACCGATACTGTGAGACGAGTCTCACAAGCGTTCCCCACAGTAACTGTCTATTTTGTATTAGGATAGATGTCGCTGATGACTTGAATCTTTTCGCATGGCTTAAATAACAACGTGATACAAGAATGGACTACGCCTTGAATTCTGCACCACAATTGTAATTCTTTCCACTCACAAAGTATAGTTATGTGTGCTTCTGGCTGCACATTAAAGGCCCTGTGCCAGCCTGGTTTTAGTGTATAATTTTGGGCGTCTACAAGTTTATCCTCAAGAGACGGCCTGATATCTCTTTCCATACACTATAGGTGAGTTCTTTACTAAAGAGACATGGCATGAAGCCTTGCGCTTCCTTGTGGTGCGACGCCGCTATGACATGGCCTGAAGCCGAGGCATTACCCCTACCTGGGAACCTCATCGTAGTGTCATACTACTGTAGCATGAGGTCTCAGCCTCTTTGTATTGCCAATCTACTCAGCATGAAGCCTAAGGCTTCCTTGCGGTGTTACGCCGCAACGACATGGCTTGCAAGGCCGAGGCTTTACCCCTAATTGGGTACCTCATCGTGGTATTGTGCCACTGTAACATGGGGCCATCCTCCCCTTTGTAGTGCTGTCTACAACTCTTTAATTACATCATACAGCATTAGGCTACCTGTCTATTTGTGGTGCTACGCCGCTATGACTTGGCTTGCAAAGCCGAAGCATTATCCCAGACCTGGGAATCTCATGGTGGAGTCACCCCACTGTAGCATGGAGTTTTACTCCTTGTAGTGCTGCTCTATCGTGCTTCCTGTAAAGCACACCAGGCATTCACTCTGCCTGAGAACTCATTAAGGCGTTTAAGCCAACCTTCCACAGGATCTATTTTTTCCGCAGAAAATACATAGTAGACAACAGTGGTTATGGGTCCGTATCCCTTCCATGTTCCAGAGAACAAGTACCCAATGTTACCTGATAGTTTCTCAGTCAGTGATCCTCCTTTGAACCAAAAGTTAGATGCCTAGTAGATTTCTCTTTGAACTAATAGCATAAAACTTTATGGTAGGATTACAAAGACACGCTAGAATGCGTTCAAGCCCATTTTACAAGCTGTGTCATCGACCAACTGGCGCTTGAGGCCCTTTGTGAACGGATCTGCCAGGTTCTCCTGACTCCGAACATCAATTACTGTAATTATACCTCTTTTGATAAGATCGTGTACTGTCCTGTGCCTCAACCGCACAGTCCTCTTCTTTCCGTTGAAGAGGTCATTTGATGCCACCGCCGCAGTCGCCTGGTTGTCATAGTATATCGGTATCGCCGGTATCTGAGCTCCAACCACTGGAAGATCATACATAAGCTTCCGAAGCCATTATACTTCATCTGCTGCAGTTTCAAGTGCATAGAATTCAAATTCCACGGAGGAACGAGAGAGTATAGTCTGCTTCTTCGACTTCCACGATATAGCAGCCCCACCCAAGGAAAAGACATATCCTCCTGTGGATCTCTCGCTTTCTACCTCTGAACACCAGCTAGCATCACTGAAGCCTTCCACTACTCTCGGATACCCGTTGTAGTACAGTGCATATGTCTAAGTCTTCTTGAGATATCTCATCACCCGCTTCACAGCTTTCCAGTGTTCAATCCCTGGGTTGCTTGTGAACCGACTCAGCATTCCCACGACGAAAGCTATGTCAGGCCTTGTGGCAGTGGTTGCGTACATCAAGCTTTCGATAATGCTAGAATACTCCAGCTGCCTCCTTCCAGAAGATAGCATCTCTGGTCTTCATCGCCTCATCATAGGTAAGCGGATCTGCTTCCACATGATAGGTGACAAAGTCATCTCCGAAGTCTTTAGGTCTCCTCGCTCGCTTTGCTGACGGCTCTGCGAGTTCTGGTACAAGAGTTGTTTCATCAACAACAGCTTCTTATTGGACTACTGGCCCATATGAGATTTCAGTCTCATTTGCACCTACATTATTTTTCGGAATGTCCAAAAGAACAATATTTTTATCTTTTGCAAACTTGTCTTCAAAGTATTAAGCATCGCGAGATTGGATGATATGATTTGACTCAATATCAAGAAATCTCCGAGCATCACTCTTCTCGGCATACCCCAAGAAGATCGCCTTCGTAGTCCATGTCGCCAGCTTCTGAATCTTCAGATCTGGGAGCTTCACATATGCCATACACTCCTACACTCCAATGCCATTCAAGTTTGGTCTGACTTTGAACCAGAGTTCATGAGGAGTTACGTCCGAAGTTGCATACGGCACTCTATTCAGAATAAAAGTGGCCGTTAATGCAGCTTCTCTGCAGTAGCATTTTGGAAGACCTGCAGTAAGCAGCATTGAATTCATCATTTCTGTTAATGTTTGGTTCTTCCTCTCTGCTACTTCGTTGGATTGAGGAGAATATGGAGCCGTAGTCTCGCATATGATTCCATGTTCTTTGCAGAACGATGCGAAGTCATAAGACCTGTACTCCCTTCCTCGATCACTTCTCAACCTCTTGAGTTGTTGTCCAGTCTGCCGTTCAGCTTTGGCCCTGAACTCTCTGAACTTCTCGAAAGCTTCGTCTTTAGTCTTGAGCAAGTAAACGAACGCGTATTTTGAGAAGCCGTCGGTGAAGGTTATGAAATACTTCATCCCGGCCTTCGTGGAAAATGTTTGAAGTCACAGATATAGTAGTGTACCAACTCCAGAAGATCTATGCTTCAATTGACCCGATGAAAGGGTTTCCTTGTGATCTTCGTCTGAGCACACAATTCACACTTCTCCACCTTACCCCCACATTTGGAGATAAGTCCTAGACTAGACATTTTGTTAATTCTTTTACAATGAACATGTCCTAGTCTATTATGCCACAACTTAAGAGAATAATCAGAAAATGCAACTGCATTAATATCATTAAACTGGTTGACAAGCTGAATTTTAAATATTCCTTCGGTTTGATAAGCCTTCCCGAAGTATATTCCTTTCTTGGACATCACCATCTGACCAGCATTGATGTCCATCCTCAAGCTTGTGTTGCAGAGCAGGCTCCTAGAGATCAGGTTCTTGACAATCACCGGAACATGCTTCACACCTTGAAGCGTCAGAGTGTTCCCAGAAGTGAGTTTCAACTCCACAGTCCCGATCTCCAGAACTTCAGCTTGGGCCTGGTTTGCCATGACAACCTTCTCAGATATCGGTTGGTACGTGACGAACCATTCCTTGCCAGAACAGACATGGCAAGTCGCACCAGTGTCTATCCACCAGTCAGAGTCAACCCCTACAGTTGTGACCTGTGCAATCATAGCAACAATGTTAGAAACCAATGAAACCTTACTAGGCTCACCTTTCTCTGATTATTTAGGCTTGGATCTGCATTCACTCTTGTAGTGGCCTTTCTTGCCACAATTGAAACAAGTCACGTGGGACTTGGACTTCTGTTGCTTGAATGAAGGACCCTTCACTTTTAGATTAGTGAAGTCCTTCTTCTTATGATGAGAAGCCGCCTACTTCCCCTTGGGATCTCTTGTCTGCACTAGATTGGCCTTAGCCAACTGTTTGGACAGAGTGTCTATCTTCTGTTGGGAACGCATCTCGTCCTCAACATGGATCTCTTGAAGTAGATCTCCCAAGCTAATGTCTAGCTTCTTTCTGAGCATCCTTACATAGAAGGTACTCCATCCAGCAGGAAGTTTTGAGACGATCCCTCCAACGACAAACTTGTCGGGAAGGGGCATCTCTTCGTCTTCCAGTTTCTGACGCAGCTTCAGAAATTCCTTCACCTGTGGCAACATGGACTTCTCGTTCTCAAAGAGCAATTTGTGATATTTTTTAACCACAAACATCTTGCTCCTGTTCCTGTCTTCTTCATACATTTTTTCCACAGACTCCCATATGTCTCTGGCAAATTCCTTCTTCGAGTAGGATTCTGCCAGGGAATCCTCCATAGCATTCAGGATGAGAAACCTGCAGATGCTATTTTCCCTTCTCTATTTGGCATGGAGTTTGGTAGCCGTATTGATTGCGGCAGTAGATCCAGTGTCTGGAACAGAAGGTTCTTCCTCCAATAGTACATGATCAACGTCTTTGAGTTGAAGAGTTAGATTAACATTCCTCTTCCAGACTTGATAATGCTCTCCATCGAACTTTTCCAACTTGCAGTAGTCCGATTGGACGAGCGAAGCATTAATATTTTCCATCTATAAGGATCTTGCTTTGAGATTATTATTCCCGGGGCTTGATCAAAGATGGAAAAACAGATGCAATCGAGATCTGAGAGTCACACAAAAACTTTGCAGTGATCAAACTCAAGATCTACAATGATACAAAAAGCCAAATAGCCAGATTACAATATGAAGGAGGAAAATAGAGAAGAGAAGATCTCTCATTCTTCCTTGCAAACGTGTTACAATTAGGACAGAATAAGTTACAATAATCTAGAGAAAGATGAGATGACGAAAAGTTGCTGTGGTGTCAAACACCGTTGCTCAAAGCAAGATTCGCCCCACACGAATTGCTTCCAGGAACCAGCAAGTTGAAGAACTTGTGGAACGCTCGAAGTCACCTCTGTTCTGACTCTTCGGATGGACTTGCAATAGCGACAACAGCTCTCTCTCTCTCTTCTGACTTATAAAATTCATAGTGCTCCACAAAAGAGGCCAGAAGAGAGTATATATAGAGAGAGGGTAGAAACCCTAGCCGCCTTTTTAGTTATGGAAAGATTGAATCAAATCCCACAACGATAGCAACGAAATTAATTCAAATCCCACAAAAGTGGATCTGAATTAATCGCATTGAATCAGTCTTTTCATAACTGACTTGTAGCCTGCACAGTCAGCGAAGTCCTCCATGCGGCAGCAGCAGCTGCAGCCTGGCCGCATGAGCCGCATGGCCTCATGGCCGCAAGTGCCGCATGGACCGCATGGACCGCATGAGGCCGCATGGACCGCATGAGGCCGCATGAACCGCATGGGCCGCATAGACCGCATGAGCCTCATGAGCCTCATGAGCCGCATGAGTCGCATGAAACCGCATGAGGCCGCATGTGGCCGTATATGAGCCGCATGCCGCATAAGATCGCATGGCCGCATATGAGCTGCATGACTGCTGACGTGCTAAGTGCGCCAACAAAATGCCACATTACGCCTAATGAGCCCATGAGCCCGAGCCCGAGCCCGAGTCCGAATCCGAGTCGCTAAGCTCCTTTGGTACTTAGCTCCAAATGGAATTAATCCAAGAGAATGACAAAAGCATTAATGCTTAATCCTCGAAGCCTTATTCTTACCTCCTAGTAAAATCACCCACATGGTTCCCTCCTTAGGGTCACCACCCCATGTGCATCTCTCAACAACACAACCAAGTATAAATGTTGAGATAACTCATGGTACATTTCCGATGTGGGACTAAACTATTACAAGGCATGTTGAGAGCAAGCTCTCTCCATGTAAAGAAAGCACCAACAATATTATATATATATAATTATATATATATTATATATATATATATTATAAAATATATATATATATTATACACTAGCCTAGTGGTTAAGAAAAAAAAAAAAAAAAAAAAATATATATATATTATATATATATATATATATATATATATATATATATATATAATATACACTAGCCTAGTGGTTAAGAGAGATGCATGCGGCCCAAGTGGTCGGAATTCGAGCCTCCGTAGAGGCGCGTTCGCCACAATCACCCATTGCTTCAATATTATATATATAATATATATATAATATTATATATAATATATTATATATATATATAATATATATAAAAAAAAAAATTATAATATATTATATATAATATATATATATATATATTGTCCCCGAGGCCGTAGTCCGTTGGGAACGGCGAGGTACCCCGGCGAAGTAGCGCGGGTTCGAGCCTCCATGTAGGCACGTCTCTATGCTCCATTAAGAATTGGACACCAAAAAATAAATAAATAAATAAAAAATAAATATATATATATATATATATATATATATATATATATATATATATATATATATATATATATATATATATATGATATTGTCCCCGAGGCCGTAGTCCGTTAGGAACGACGAGGTACCCTGGCGAAGTGGCGCGGGTTCGAGCCTCCATGTAGGCACGTCTCCATGCTCCATTAAGAAATGGACACCAAATATATATATATATATATATATATATATATATATATATATATATATATATATATATATAGGGCTTCCAAACTCCGCTCCGCGGGCGGCGCAACCAAGGAAAGGAAGGAATGGGATCCTAACACTACGCAAGGAGGACCTCCAGCTACAAAGAAGAAAAGGAAGAATGGGAGGCGGCTGGAGGATGGACTACCGTCCAAAGACGTCGGAGAGAAAAATCCTCCTGGTAGATATTCGAGCTTTGGAACGGGGGAGAGAGGTCATACGCAACGGAGCATGAACCGGACGAGGGCCGGAGGAGGATGCAGGAATTTTGAAGGAGGAGCTAGGGAGGAATCGCAGGGCCATAAAGTTCATCAAGCGGAGGCTAGGAAGGAGGCTAAGGTTCCGGGAGTCTTCAGTCAACCTTAGCATCAAAGAGAAAGAGGGGAATGTTCGTCAGGGGTTAATACTCATGTCAACGGAGCAGAGAAAGAAGGTGAGCATAAGCAAGGGAAATTCCCAGAGGTTCCAAATTCCAGCCAAGAAAGCAAAGATAAAACATGGGCAGAGTTGTGTCAGTCAAACTATCAGTCAGTTATCGATGAGATGCAATACATTGAACCTATAGAGAAGTAAGGAAGACATATAGCAGAATTCACATAAGAAGACTTGGAGGAGATATAGGAGTACTGGATGAACACCTTAGTGCTATACATGATGGGCAACAAACCCTTTTTCAGGCAAATCAGAGGGTATAGGAATCGTGTGTAGCATCCGAAAGGCAGTGTGGAGTTCTTCTCGAGATAGAGCAAATTTTTCTTCGTTCGATTCAGAATGGTAGAGGATTTGGAAAGAATTCTTCACGGAGGTCCTTAGACATTTGACGGCAGAGCAATAATTCAAAAGAGGTGGTCATTATGGATACAGTGTGAAAAAGAGATTCTTCTCTCAGCTCTAATTTGGGTTAGATTTTTGAACTTTCCAATCCAATATTGGAGTATCCCAATGCAAATGAAGCTCACAAGCCTTATAGGCATGCCTATTAAGGCAGACAAATCTACTAGTAAGAAGTATCGAATCTCGTTTGCTCGAGGCTTTGTCAACATAGAAGCGGGGTATAAACTACCCAGAACAGTAGAATATGTGATCCCTAATGGGCGATCTTCTCCCAGAAGGTAGACTATAAACGGGTTTCCCCGTCGTGTGCTATTTGCAAGTGCTTCTGCCATCTTCAACAAATTGCAGTCTATTAGATAAACCCGGTGCATAAAAGGAAGCAGTGGAAACCCTGAGCTTATAAGGAAAGTATCTCAAACTAACGAAGATGACGAGCAGATGAAAGAATCAGAGGAGGAGGAGGAGAGTAACAAAGAGAATTATATGTCGTTGGTAGCTATCAGTGGAGAAGCTAATGAGAAGAGTGAACTATCGGCTCTAGTAGAAGAAAATTCATTCCATATCAAGTCAAGTGAATATAAGAGAAGCAGAGCAGGAATGGAGATAGTAGAATACGAGGAAGGGTTCAAATTATCCATGCTAGGAAAGAGACACCACATCACCGACAAGCTCGTAATTGCTGGTCATTGAAGGATCTAACTCAACAGATCCGGGGAGGGAGAGAAAGGCAATTCCGCTTTAGATTCTCCTAATATGAACAAAGAATCCAAATTCAGGAAAAAAAAATTCTTCTGTGCCTTCAAAGAATAAGGAAGCATGCAAGGCATACTACAAGCAGGTACCATAAATAAAACCCGACTTACCAGAGTTAACCCTCAATGGGCAGCAATGGTTCAGAAAGCTTCCTCTAGCTCACAGAGTAAGAAAGAGAATATCACCTCCAGATTAGATAACTCTTCCGTTCCTTCCCGGATGAGTGCCATACTTTCGAAGGAATCTACAATCGGTAATTATATCGATTCTCGCCTGGAATGTCAGGGAGCCAACTCGATAGGGAGGTGGAGAAGTATCAAGGAGCACATATGTAGGCATAATAGTTCGATTGTTATTGTGCTTGAATCTAAAATCAAGTCACACGCTTTGTTGAGTCGTAAGACCCCGACTAATTGGGATACTGCTCACAATTTGCATCTTTAATGATATATCTAGGATATGGGACTTATGGGATAGGAATTCCTAGAAAGGTATTCTTAGATTCGAATCTCAACAACTGTTGGTGATGGAATTCAGCAATGAGGGAGGCTTGAATATGTTGGTGGGCACAGTATGCGATTTAAATGAACGAAAATTGAGATTCTCCTTGTGGAAGGATATAGAATTGGTTACCCAAGGTCTGGGTATGTCCCTTCCTCTATTGCTCATAGGGGATTTCAATATGCCATTATGCCAAAGGAGAAGAAGAAAGGAGAGAGAACGATCGCTGACTCCATACTTGAGGATTTTCAAACTTGCGTCCTCAAAGCTGGGATCTCTGATTTGCATCGATCAGGTGTGGTGTGGACCTAGAATAATCATACGATCAAAACGTATCGAGTGTCAGATCGACAGAGCTTCAGTTAATTCTCGCTGGTTCGATTCCTTTCCTGATATTGATGTCACATGACTCCCTACAGAACCTAGCGATCACTCCCCTCTTCTGGTTAGCTTTCATGTGGAAAAAAGTCGGATTCCTCCTCCTTTTAAATTCTACAACTCCTGGCCGCTCATCGACGGGTATACTAGGGCAGTTGTTTAAGGGTAGAATACCCATGCTTCCAGGTTCAGTCAGTACTGGCTGGTGTCTAAGCTCAAGGAGGTTAAATTTAGACTCAAATACTGGTACAATAGGCTGCCCAAGACCTCCTTGGTAGAAAAAAGCAAAGAATTGGAAGCAGTTCAGCTATCCAATCAACTTTTTTCTCCAAAGAAAGTTTGCTCAAGGAAAATAGGTTGAAGGATCAGGTGAATAAGCTGTTGTTGCTAGAGGAAATCAAACTCAAGCAAAAGCCAAATGTGATTGGATTAGAGAAGGAGACAGCTGTACTAAGTTTTTTTTTATTGGATTGTCAAAGCTAGACAGAGTCACAATCAGATAGCCCACCTTATAGCTTCGAATGACAAAAAGATCGAGAATCCAATTGATATAGGATCCGAAGTTGTAAGCTTTTTCTCCAAACTCTACAACCATAAAGGTATTAAGCAAGTTCTTCATCCTGTTACCTGCAAAAAGATAGTAACCGAAGATGGCATCTCGATCTTGCATTACCCCATTACACTCAAAGAAGTGGAGGATAAAGTCCTTTCATCTAAATTCAACAAGTCTCCCGGCCCTGATAGGTTCTCTGTCGAGTTCGTCATCCTCTACTGGGATATAGTGAAGATCCTTGTGCTCGAAGCGATCCGATTTCTTCCATATGGGTAAGATTTTAAAGCAACTAAATCACACTTTTAACTCTGATACCGAAAAAGGTTGGCGCCTCTTCCTGAATGACTTCAAACCGATTTCGTGTTGCAACTTCATTTACAAAGTTATTGCCCAACTTATGTGTCGTCAGATGGAGAGAATTTTGCCTGGGCTCATATCCCCTAATCAGTCGACGTTCATCAAAGGGAGGAACATATCTGAAAACTATCTCCTCGCGAATGAGCTCGTTAGAGAGTTCAACAAAGTCGGAAGCAATAAAGCGCGTGTTAAGCTTGATCTTAGGAAGGCCTACGATACTGTTAATAGGGACTTTGTGATTCACATGATGAAGGCGATAGAATTTGACAAGTGGTGGTAAACAGGATATATGAATGCATATCGACTCCCAATTCTCCATTTTGATCAAAGGGAGATCGCAAGTGTTTATCAACAGCTTTAGGGGACTTCGACAGGGTGATCCCCTCTTTGCGTATCTTTTCACGATAGTCATGGAGTACTTTTCGTGCCTTATGGATATTGCAGAATATTCAAGGAAGATTATTCCAATTTTTAGGTTCGTTACGCCTACCATATCTCAGCTTATATATGCTGACGATCTTCTTGTGTTCATCAAGCCTTCCGATAGGGGATTCAAAGTTTACTTAGCATCCTTTGTGAGTTCGAGGCAGCAACGGGTCTTCGTCTTAACAAGGACAATAGCTCGATATTGTTCAATTATACGTGGGTCGAGAAGACGAGATAGTCCTCTCTCCTGCAGGTCGACATTGGCTCTTTTCCCGTCAGGTACTTGGGAGTCCCGTTAGCCATCACTTATACAAGACATCTCGATTGCTCCAATCTCATCCAGATGATAGAGGCCAGATTAGAAGGTTGCCAAGCCCAATTTCTCTCATTTGAAGGCCAAGTGGAAATTTCCAGGGCGATTATCAACTCCATGATCTTCTATTTGCTACAAGTGATCTTACTTCCTAAGAAGATGATGCAGAAAATAGAAAGTACGTGCGTGAAGTTTGTTTAGAGGGGCGATTCAAACCATAATGTGGCATATCTTTGTCGTCCCAAGGATGAAGGTAGAGTATGTAGTGCCTGCTCCGTAAAGGTACTAGATGAACATAAATTAGATTACTGCGTCTGCAATAGAAGATGATTGATCTGGGTGAGTGGACGAAGTCTCATTTTCTAATTCGCTTACGCTAATAAGAATTAAGTTTTTGAATGAATGTTATCGACTAATAACAAGATGGTAATCATTGAGAATGCTAGTACAACGAATGAGTATGCTTATAAGATAATTTAAATGTTGCTATGCTAAGAAAAAGATAAGAGATAACATGTATGCTAAGAAGAAGATTGTTGCCTGCTAATAAGAATGAATTGTTGCCATGTTAAATCAAACGAGATGATGCCATGCTAAAGTTAAATGTTACCTCAAAATCAATGAACTATTGTCATGCTTAACAAGAAGAGAAAAGAGAATGCTCACATGTCCCTGAATAGTAAGCTATCAAGAGTAGAGTTCATATTTGTTGATTAAAGGTATCACCATGCTTGCTTAATAAAGATTGTTCATTGTCCCTTGATTGTTTGCTATAAAGACAAAGATGTATAAAAGCATATTGTGACGTTAAAAAGATAATGCGGCTTGTTAGTATAGAGAAAGGAGTAGAGCTATTGGCTTGGTTATGAAAAGAAGAGAACAAATGAAATATGAATGATGTCTGATGATCTGCACATCATAGAGTTTTATCTGATAGAGTTGCATACATGCATTGGTCCTGGACAACTTGTGCACAAGTATACATCCTCATGACCGGTTCTAGGGTATTGGAGCCGCTCGACCTAGGGGGATAGAGTAACACCCTGAGGTAAAAGAGACCTCACGGTATATAAAGAGAGTGTCCACTAGCGACGAGCTGAACCAAAGAGTCACAGCGGCTAACTATAGGGAATGACCCATGGACCATCATATAGATAGGTGTCAACTAGTGAAAAGTTGAACCCTGAGCCATAGCTGCTCACATGTGTGTTATCAGTGCAGAGTTGGTCCTTGGGTCACAATTGTTGGTCTAGTATATGTTAGTGCATAGCTTACCTTGAGTCATATCTGCTAATCGATGGTATGCATACAAAAAGTCCAAATTTGAGCTACAATGTAGAGATGAACAAAAAAACAAAAAAAAGGCTGGGGAAAAAAGAGTTACAAAAATCTATGGGATACACAGGCGATTGATGTTGTCCCTTAGAGCCACAATTTTGTCTTCAGACTTCACAGTAGCTCGACGCCGTGCCTCTTCTTAACGAGCGGCTTCATCTTCGAAGAGGATTAGACTCTGATGCTCCCCCTCCAACTTCTCTAGCTGTTCTTCTAAACGGGCAGAAGTTGTGGCAGTCATGGCAGCCTGGGACAAATAATCCTCCTATTCAGATGTCGTCGCCCGTAAGTCAGCTTCCAGTTGGGCGATCTCGTTCTTGATCTGCACAATATGATTATTCTTTTCAGTAATCTGTACAGCCAGCTGTTCTTCGAGGCAGCACGGGCCTCACTTGTAGCATTGAACTGGCCATACTGGTCAGACAGCTCGCCGATCTCTCGAACAAGGGGTCCTTCCTTGCCTGGAAGGTAGCCTTCTCCTCCGCAAGAGCCGTCATCAAATCCTTGTCCTCTACGCAGAACAGCGACGTCGGGCTCCGCTGTTTGGCATCCCAGAACCTGGCCACCTGACCCTCCAGGTCATTCAAAACTTTCCTCAGAGCGTTGGCCCGCTCTTCATAGCCGACAATGCTCTCGAGGGCCACTACCTGGCATTCGGCGACAGCCTTCACAGGGCCGAAGGCGGCATTCTGACTTAGGACTCCAGGAAGCTTCACTTTCAGTACAGAGTAGAAAGCTTTGATAACTTCCTGGGCCATCTCCTCATCTTCAATGGAGGTAGTTGGAGAAGAGGCTTGAAAGTTTCTTCACTTCAGGAAGGAACACCTGACAAGAAGCCAAACTTGACAAAAAAAAATCCTTCCCACCAAAAAACTCCTGATTATCATGTGCCGTCCATATTACCTCTGATACCGATAGTCTTCTGACTTGACGCCTGTACCCAACCCGAGATAAAAGTCACGGTGTCAAGATCACAAAACCTATCACGATCATGTTACCTCTGTTGGGTTTTGTTTTAAATCTATTACCCGCACCACCGGTGTGCCAAAGGGTAATAGGTCTACGAAAGTATCATTCCAATCTATTTACTCGCATTCCCAGATGCACAAAAGGGCAATAGGTCCAAACGAAAAAAAAGGAGAGGGGGGTCCCACAGCAGGATACCCTTCACATAAGTGCTGTACTACAGCTCTCTAATACAAGCACCACAGATACCACAAG
This sequence comes from Iris pallida, assembly GCA_029216955.1. Taxonomy (NCBI): domain Eukaryota; kingdom Viridiplantae; phylum Streptophyta; class Magnoliopsida; order Asparagales; family Iridaceae; genus Iris; species Iris pallida. Next base: position 1,222,037 of record JANAVB010020599.1, on the reverse strand, counting down.
CAAAGAATGAAGTGAATGCATTCTGTTTATTCAAAATCAGTTACATTCACAGAACTACGTCTCATGAGCAAAACAAAGGTTCTTTTCTCTTCATCTGGATAAGAAGTAAAAGATTACATTGATATCCAAAAGAAGGGAAAATCTGCTACTCATCAGCAACACATAGTTTGGCTAGCTCGGCAGTACCACGCTTTCGTCGAAAAGCAATTTTGTGGCCCTCGAAGGAGGTCATATTTTACTGTTGAGAAGCAAACAAAGCTGTTGAACCTTCGAGAAGCTACACGAGGAGGGCAAATATAGCATGCTAAAAGCATCTACAAATGGTGATCTTCTCTCCCCTATATGGCGGACGTCCTAGGCTCATTCCTCCAAGAGGCCATACCTTCAAAACAACATCTCTTGTGTTGCTTTTACCTACTTGAAGAACCGTGAAAATAGGACTTTCACGATGACACCCAACTACCATCCGACTCTTCGATGTATAAAGGTTCTTCCTACCATCTGAGGAAAACCCTTCCAAAACACGAAGAGTCCTGAGCTCTCTAATGTGTGTGTCAAGTGTTGCATCTTCACCATGTGCAGAATCGTCGATACCGGTCCTAAGAAATTTGCTAGCCAGATCCCTACAGAATATGAAAAGGGACAGAAGGAAAGTCAGACTCAGAAAACTACAGGAAAAACTATATTCTGAAAGGCTTTTATGCGCCCAAAGGGTTATGCACCTAAGGGATATGCACCCAAAAAAACATGTGGGCGCATAACACACTAACAGTACGTGGGCGCATAACATGCCACAGCTTGAGGGCGCATAACATGGCAACATGTGGGCGTATAGCACACCATAGTGTTGGCGCATAACTTCTGTGGGCGCATAATGATGCTCACAGAAGTATGTTGCCTTCGGCGCAAGCGCCCAGGCAGAAAAAAGTCCGAGCGTCGCAAATTAATGCTCAAGACTTTATTTTTCGAAGCATGCCCTCACCCAAAATTGGGTCCTGGACTGCCAGGACGCTGCTGCGGGAGGAGAGCCACTCGGCGCAGCCCCTTGCCCTTCGCGGATCTCTTGGCGACCTTGGGAGACATGGTTCTCAACGAAAGAAGATGAAGAGTTTTCTGAAAAATTCTAAGAGATGGGAATAATGAGCTTTCTCTCTCCTTTAGGGCCTATTTATAGGCACGGGTAAGTTCCTATGCGCCCACTTGCTTTATGCGCCCATGCCCCATTGCGTTGTATACACCCACCATGGCCTATATGCCCACGTAAGGAATCAGCCTCCTACACACTTTGTGACTGTCACTTGCTGATGTGGACAACGTATGAAGGATGGACCACCTCAAATTCCACCCTGATGAATCTGTCAGTTCAGATTTCGAAGAAGATCTCAATAGTCATATCTCTCTGACAGGCTGGCCAAATACTATGCGTCTAAGAGAGAGCCGTGCTATGCGCCTATTGTATCACGAGAAGACGATCCATGCTTCTTTCAAAGTATTCCGAACTCGTTCAAGTATCGAAAACTTTGAAGGGGATCTTGTAGAAATATGAATTTTTTTTAGCAATGAAGCTCTATACGCCCAAGCCAGTGAAGCTATATGCGTCCAGCCAGTGAAACTCCATGTGCCCAGTCACTGAAGCTCGATGCGCCCAAGCCAGTGAAGCTCTATGTGCCCAGCCAGTAAAGCTCCATGCGCCCAAGACTAGCTTCCCCAAAAGGAGGGCGCATAGCCTGAGACATGGCTATGCGCCCAAGCTTGACTCAGTCAAAGCCATGATCAAAACGTGTACCGAAGCATACGGCCACGTCAGTCTCCATGAGCATTCGTGTACCGAAGCATGCGGCCACGTCAACACCACGACCAACCCACGATCTCGCAGCCTGTATGCGCTACATCCTATGCACCCAAAGCAGGACTATGCACCCATATAAAAACTAGCATGCTTTTTCATGTGGGCGCATAACACCATTCCAGCTCAAGAACGATAAAAGGGGGGCCTTATCCCTCTTCAAAACAGAGAACGGAGAGTATTTTCAAGAGACAAATTGCTGTACTTCTTGCTAGTGAGCCGAGAGTTAGCAATTTTCTTAGATTTCTCCCACTTTTGTAATCGGAGTGTCAACGGAGTAAAGGAGCAATGCCACTCGATCTCCATCGTCCCATTCCCGAGAATTCTTTTTGTAATCGGGGATCCTCAGCGCAGGATCTCTCAGGCATACTCGATTTGTGGTGCCTTACGCCAATAAAGAAAAGACAATGTTTTCTTCTTCATTTTTGTGTGTGTTCACAGCTATGAATAAGAAAAATAAGAACTCTGGGTCAGGCCAGCCAGCATGGAAAGCTATAACAAGTAGGGTCAGGCTTTATCCTACGTAAGTAAGGGTATAGTAATGAACATGTATAGAATACAAGTATGGTATTGATCACATAACCACTAAAACTCCATCCCCGAGTAGTATCACGGCTCCGGACATGGTACGTCATGACATGGGATTCAAAAGTAGGGCCACTCCCAAATCGGTGTCTATATAAGTACAGGAAACAAGATCGACAATGTACCAATATACCAAGAAAGTCCAGGAATAATATCTCATGACATGATCTGACATATACTAGTCCGTGTACCATCGTGTCAGGAATCAAGTAAAATACTACAACTAAATCGGATATAGCAAATATCAAGACAATAAAACTATCAGAGAATGTACTCGCCTACGGTCCTTAGCTGTCAGTGAGAATAGATGCTCAGAGTGATGTCACAGACCTAAAGATGAGATATAATGAGTTAATTAGGGTTTAATAGTGTATATATGATTTCTAGTATATGCTATACAAATCTTGGTCAAACTCAGTCAAACTAAGTCACACCAAGTCAACTAAGTCAAACAAAATCAAAATAAATCAAACTAAGTCATATTAGGTCTAACAAAGTCAAACTAGATCAAACTAGGTCAAGGGTTAACCTATAGTTGACTTTTCAACTGGCCATCTCTAGTCAACTTCTAATCCAATCTAGGTCAAACTGGCTAATAGTTGACTCATAGTTGACTTTTGGTTAACTGGTCAACTCTGGTCAACTCAGTCCAATCTTGGTCCAATGTTGACTTGCAGTTGACTTTGAGTCAAAACAGTCAACCTTAGTCAAACAGGGTAAAATCTAAGTCAAGTATCCTATTCCTAACCTTTACCTACCAAGATAACTCACTTCTACCATTACCTACCAAGATAATCTACTTCTAACCATTACCTACCTAGATAACCTACTTCTAACCATTACCTACCAAGATAATCGACTTCTAACCATTACCTACCAATATAACCCACTTCTAACCATTACCTACCAAGATAACCCAAGTCTAACCATTACCTACCAAGATAACCCAAGTCTAACCATTACCTACCAAGATAATCCAATACCTTAGATACTAGGTAATACCCATACCTTAGTAATATATTACCTTAGGTTAGTAGATAACTCACAACCTAGGCTAATAGATCCTACTAATACTTTAGACTAGTATCTAACCGTCTATCTAAATATCCTACCAATACCTTACCCTTAGACTATAGGTAATTTCCATTACCTTGTCAATACCTTAGACATTACCTTAGCCTACTAATTTATCCTCTAAGATAATGATTTGTATCTTAGGATACCCACTCATCAACATCCTAAGACACTAACGTAGATATTAGATACTAGTAAGATACCAACCTATATCTTACCCCAAGATACCATATACCTTAGACCTATTGATATCCTAATACCAATACCTTAGTTAAAACTGAATACCTTAGTCTAGGTATAAATACCTTAACTACCAAGATACCAATCTTAGATATCTAATATCTATCCTAAGCTACTAGATAACCAATAACTTAGATATCTAACCTTAGTTACCTAGGTAAACCCAATACCTTACCTTGTAATAAGGTAAACCCATTACCTTCAGGTAAGATAAACCATTACCTTGGTTGAAAACTAATACCTTAACCTCTAATACTAATACCTTAAATATCTAGCCTCTAACCATCCACCCTAAATATTAGATAGTCAATACCTTAGTAGCTAATACCTTAGTATAAATTAAATCCCCTCTACCTTATAGGTAAGTCTCCTTTACCTTGTAGTTTAATACATTAACTTAAGGTAATAGACAAATACCTAAAATACCCTAAGATACCACTATGGTATCTCAAGATATCACTCTATATCCTAACTTATATCTCTAATTCAAGATACTAACCAACTCTAACATATAACTTCTAACCATCTATTCTAACTTAGAAATCTAACACAACCAACATCCAACTAATATCTAACCACAACATATATGTATATATCCATCTCTACTCTAATCAACTACATATGTCATCTCTAACTAACAATAACATAGACTAACACAACTAACTATCTAACTTATACAGATCACTATCTAACTTCTAAGATACCTCTAACCTCTACATAGATTATAACATAACCACTAACATACTAACATATCCATACATACAATCTAAATCCCTCTCTACCCAACACTAACACACACAAAAATACATATACCAAATCTACCCCCTCTCTTCTAACACACCAACACACATCTATATACAAACACAATACCACTCAACCAAAACACAAATCACTCAACAAACCACACTAGTCTAAGTCAAATAGGATGGTATGATCCTCCCAACTCTCTCACCTTCACAACACACACACTACACTACCATCTATACAACAACAAACACACACTAGCACATATCCTCTATCAATCTCACTTCTCTCCACTAACCACACACATCCTTATCTCATTCAACACACACACTATACTAACATATATTACATAACAATAATATATATACATTATGTACTATATCATACATATTTTTGATAACTTATGATACCTACATTCACATGATATCCATACTAGGCTCATAGGTTACACAAAATGCCTATATCGCATAGTCACTCTTCTACTTAAAACCAATACTGTACCAATTGAGCCTTCACTAAATTCCAGGATTAAAGTATTTTGTATTCCTTCGTATTAGCTTTTTGAAACTTCAAATGGATCACCTTTTCGTGTCCGAAAGCTTCCAGAATCGCGAAAACACCGAAACGTGTTCATCTTTCGGACAGCTGACACTCAAACAGTTTTACAGAAAGTTCTAGAACGAATTTAGCCTATTAATATATATTTGGAAAGCTAACTTCGATACGGTTCTTTTAAAAAAATGGAAGATTAATCGGAGTCTTGAGCTAGGACTTATAGCATTTCTAAGTTGCTCTGGCTACTAAAAACTTGGATAAAAATTATGACAAATTTGGGTTGTTTTGGACAAAAGAAACACATGTAGGCTAAGGTACTTGGATACCAACATAGCTATCCAAATAAAACTCATTCTAACCATCCTAACTAAGATCAATCCACTCTCTAACCATCCTAAAACTGAAATTAAACCACAAAATAGCCTATTTGCATAAACACAAACACATGGGGTGTCCTATATTGGAAACTCCACAAGTAGGACACAAAACTATTCAAACTTCCTAAAGAGGACTCTAAAGAGCCTCAAATTAAAATCTAATGGTTGTACATGCATGGGGGTGGATCATATGGATTCAAATCTCACTAAAATGCAAGAAAATTAAAATAGAGAGATGGTTATATCTATTGGAACCGGGATTCCAATGATACACTCAAAGGATACGGTTCCGACACAAAGCTCCTCCAAAATGGACACGCTTCTTGCTCCTTGCTTCAATCCTTGCTAGCACCTCCTCCTTGGTTGAATGAGAAGAAAAGATGGCTGATTGGAAGAAGAATGAAGGGATTTGAAGATCAAAATCAAGAGGGAAGCTCTCAAGTTTGGGAAAGAACAAATTTAGAGAAAAAAGACAAGTGTGAATAGAAAGAGAGGGACACCTCTCCCCCTATAGGTGGCTGGCCATACATGCCCTAATGGGCCTATGTGAAATGTCCAAGATGCCCTACAAGTCTCCTTTGGGTCAACTTAAGTCATGACAAGGTTTGTAGTCAAAAATGTCAAGTTTAAGTCTCTAATTTAACCATTCTAAGTAATTGGAATTAGTCTAATGACACTAACTTCATTAGTAGGGTTTGCGGGCCATGCCTAACTAATCTTGGGGTCCCGACTAGAGTCTAAGCTACCCGGGTCACTAACACAAGTCGGAATGAGATGAAAATCGAACCCGACTTAACGAATCCCATAAAATCAATATTAAAATAAAAATTCCAAAATATTAAAATATAAAAAATGACCAAAATCACAATACATCAATTTAAATATTATTAAAATAATCTAAAATTTACCATTTAATCAAAATCCTAAATAATTCAAAAGTCGCAAAATGACCAAAATATCCTTAGCCTAAAAAATGGTAATTAGCTAATCTAATCACACGGGTTAGGCCTCCAAGGTCATGGTTAGTCTCTAGGCTAAACAGTTCTAAGGTTACACTAGCAAAACATCAAAATCACAATACATTAATTTAAATAATTTTAGATTAATTAAAATTTACCATAAATCATTATTTAATATTAAACGATAGATTTTACAAAATTTCAAAATTACCCTTATTTTAGAAAAATAGTAATTATAAATCTACCATCCTTAGAAAATTTTGTCCTCGAAATTAAGATGGCCATACTCCTTCTAGGTTAACCCCTACCAATCAAGGTCAAGATAAATATATCTAATAACATAAAATTGTGGTCCTACCGGTCGTAATTTTACAGTCTCAAATAGGGTCACCATACTATCTATCACAGTACAAAATATCCTGGCAGGTATTAATGAAATCACACATCAAGATGGAGAAGAAGAACAGGAAAGACAGACCTGCTAACCCGTCACCTGCAGCGTCGGTCTCCTCGACCGTCAGCGCAAAAGCCCTGCCCCTCAGGTGCTAGGCATGGTTCTGCGCTACAGGTGGCCTAGCTCCCTCTATCTACTTTAAGATACTCAAGTAATATCCACACTGATATTCCACTCCATTATACTAGGGCACCATCTATATGGTATATATTCTGTAATTCGATAATCATACTCGTCTATCCAGAACCATGTTACCAGAATCCTCGTCACACCAGTAAGTATGGCTGCGATAATCCATAGAGTCTGCAACTAAGGTACATACCTCTAGAATTATGGTATTTAAAATTTTTGCATTACCGCTAGCTTGACTGCGAAAACCTTAAATTTTCACAACCCGAGAAATACATCCAAAATCAGACTTTATGTCTTCGCAATGCCTGCTAATATGGCTGTAGAAGACTCAAGATTCCATAACCAAGGCAAATTAGTCCAAAGGTTTATCCTGGTAGAAAATCAATGAACACCAAGAATAAAATCAACCACGGACAAGGAAGAACAGACAGAAACAATTGGAATCAAATTTTGAGATAGTTTTTCATGAGATTCTCAAGAGTCGTCCCTAGAATCTCCTCAAGAAGTCCTAACTGTGATTGAGTATCCTTAGACTATAGCCTATATCTTCTAAATCTATAGCAGGCTCGTAGCAGCATTCTAAGTCGAGCACCACTACGATATCGCACTAATTGTAACTTCTGACCTGCATGGGCCACCACAAAAATGTGTCACGATCTATACCCTAAGTAGGGGTACTAGCACGTGGGTACGTCCAGCCTACGCCACAGAATCAGTGGTAGAACGCTGTATAGGTCGTCTATAACATACAACATCTATACAATATAAAGGTACCTGTCATCTCTGCACGAAGGTATATAATGTCACAACTCAATCACAAGACATCTAAGAAAGATAGTACGAAATATGAAAGATATGATAGAAGGAAAATAACAGGAATAGATGCAAGATCCCACACAAATTTAGTGTTAAAAACATAATAGAAATCCCAAATAATATATATACTACAAGTCTGAAATACTAGCTGGATCGCAGTCCAGTCAAGCCTAACTAGTCTAAGTCTAAGCAGGCGGTGCATCCTCAATGGACACCGGCTCCACATGGATGTCCATATAGTACTCACCGTCTATGCCAAACCCATAGAAGGTCGAGCAGTCAGCATCTATATCATCTGTAAACATCGACGGGGTTATCCTGTCAGGATATGAGCAAGTACAAACACTAACAGCAGTTCCATGTGAATTAAAAAATTATAATGAAATATAAGATAAAATATCAAGATTGGAATATAAACAGGATATGTAAAACTGGATATCATGTCAGGATATAAAATACTGGAATGTAGAACAATACAGGATATATGATGTATAAAGGTAAACATAAAATGTGCCATAAGATATTAAAGCATTATGTGATCAGTTTGGGTCAAGATCAGGCTGTACCATCTGACTGGCTATGAATAAGAAAAACAAGAACTCTGGGTCAGGCCAGCCAGCATGGAAGGCTATGAACAAGTAGGGTCAGGCTTTACCCTACGTGAAGTAAGGGTATAACTATGAGAATGTATAGGAATACAAGTATGGTATTGATCACATAACCACTAACAACTACCCATCCCCGAGTAGTATCACGGATCCAGACATGGTACGTCATGACACATGATTCAAAAGCAGGGGGCCAGTCCACTCCAAATTGGTGTTTATACAAGTACATGAAACAAGATCTACAATGTACCAATATACCAAGAAAGTTCAGGAATAATATCTCATGACAGGATCCGACATATACTAGTCCGTGTACCAACGTGTCAGTAATCAAGTAAAACACTACAACTGAATCGGATATAGCAGATATCAAGACAATGAAAACTATCAGAGAATGTACTCGCCTACGGTCCTGAGCTGTCAGTGAGAATAAATGTTCAGAGTGATGTCACAGACCTAAAGATGAGATATCATAAGTTAATTAGGGTTTAACAGTATATGACATGATTTCTAGTATATACTATACAAATCTAGGTCAAACTCAATCAAACCAAGTCACACCAAGTCAACTAAGTCAAATTAAATCAAAATAAATCAAACTAAGTCATACTAGGTCTAACAAAGTCAAACTAGATCAAACTAGGTCAAGGGTTGACCTACAGTTGATTTTTGGTCAACTGGTCATCTCTGGTCAACTTCTAATCCAATCTAGGTCAAACTGGCTAAGGGTTGACTCACAGTTGACTTTTGGTCAACTGGTCAACTCTGGTCCACTCCTAGTCCAATTTAGGTCCAATGTTGACTTGTAGTTGACTTTGAGTCAAAACAGTCAAACTTAGTCAAACAGGATAATATCTAAGTCAAGTATCCTATTCCTAACCTTTACCTATCAAGATAACTCATTTCTAACCATTACATATCAAGATAACCCACTTCTAACCATTACCTACCAAGATAACCCACTTCTAACCATTACCTATCCAGATAACCCACTTATAACCATTACCTACCAAGATAACCGACTTCTAACCATTACCTACCAAGATAACCCACTTCTAACTATTACCTACCAAGAAAACCCAGGTCTAACCATTACCTACCAAGATAATCCAAGTCTAACCATTACCTACCAAAATAATCCAATACCGACTTCTAACCATTACCTACCAAGATAACCCACTTCTAACCATTACCTACCAAGAAAACCCAGGTCTAACCATTACCTACCAAGATAATCCAAGTCTAACCATTACCTACCAAAATAATCCAATACCTTAGATACTAGGTAATACCATTACCATAGTAATATATTACCTTAGGTTAGTAGATAACTCACTAACCTAGGCTAATAGATCCTACTAATACTTTAGACTAGTATCCAACCGTCTATATCAATATCCGACCAATACCTTACCCTTAGACTATAGGTAATCCCCATTACCTTGTCAATACCTTAGACATTATCTTAGCCTACTAATTTACCCTCTAAGATAATGATTTGTATTTTAGGATACCCACTCATCTACATCCTAAGACACTAACGTAGATATTAGATACTAGTAAGATACCAACCTATATCTTACCCCAAGATACAATATACCTTAGCCCTATTGATATCCTAATACCAATACCTTAGCTGAAAACCCAATACCTTAGTCTAGGTATAAATACCTTAACTACAAAGATACCAATCTTAGATATCTAATATCTATCCTAAGCTACTAGCTAACCAATAACTTAGATATCTAACCTTAGTTACCTAGGTAAAACCAATACCTTACCTTGTAATAAGGTAAACCCATTACCTTAAGGTAAGATAAACCATTACCTTGGTTGGAAACTAATACCTTAACCTCTAATACTAATACCTTAAATATCTAGCCTCTAACCATCCATCCTAAATATTAGATAGTCAATACCTTAGTAGCTAATACCTTAGTTTAAATTAAATCCCCTCTACCTTGTAGGTAAGTCCCCTTTACCTTGTAGGTAAAATATATAACTTAAGGTAATAGACAAATACCCAAAATATCCTAAGATACCACTATGGTATCTCAAGATATCACTCTATATCCTAACTTATATCTCTAATACAAGATACTAACCAACTCTAACATATAACTTCTAACCATCTATTCTAACTTAGAAACCTAACACAACTAACATCAACTAACTAATATCTAACCACAACATATATGTATATATATCCATCTCTAACTCTAATCAACTAACATATGTCATCTCTAACTAATAATAACATAGACTAACCAACTAACTATCTAACTTATACAAGATATCACTATCTAACTTCTAAGATACCTCTAACCTCTACATAGATTATAACATAACCACTAACATACTAACATATCCATACATACAATAAATCCCTCTCTACTCCAACACTAACATACACAAAACACATATACCAAATCTACCCCCTCTCTTCTAACACACCCACACACATCTATATACAAACACAATACCACTCAACCAAAACACAAAGCACTCAACAAACCACACTAGTCTCAAGTCAATGGTATGATCCTCCCAACTCTCTCACCTTCACAACGCACACACTACACTACCATCTATACAACATCAAACACACACTAGCACATATCCTCTATCAATCGTACTTCTCTCCACTAACCACACACATCCTTATCTCATTCAAACACACACACTATACTAACATATATTACATAACAATAATATATATATACATATATGTACTATATCATACATATTTTTGACAACCTATGAAACCTACATTCACATGATATCCATACTAGGCTCATAGGTTACACAAAATGTCTATATCGCATAGTCACTCTTCTACTTAAAATCAATACTATACCAATTGAGCCTTCACTAAATTCTAGGATTAAAGTATGTTGTATCCCTTCGTATTAGCTTTCTGAAACTTCAAACGAATCGCATTTTCGTGTCCGGAAGCTTCCAGAATCGCGAAAACACCGAAACGTGTTCATCTTTCGGACAGCTGACACTCAAACAGTTTTACAGAAAGTTCTAGAACGAATTTGGCCTATTAATATATATATATATTTGGAAAGCTAACTTCGATACGGTTCTTTTAAAAAAATGGAAGATTAATCGGAGTCTCGAGCTAGGAGTTATGGCATTTCTAAGTTGCTCTGGCTACTAAAAACTTGGATAAAAATTATGACGAATTTGGGTTGTTTTGGACAAAAGAAACACATGTAGGCAAGGTACTTGGATACCAACTTAGCTATCCAAATAAAACTCATTCTAACCATTCTAACTAAGATAAATCCACTCTCTAACCATCCTAAAATTGAAATTAAACCACAAAATAGCCTATTTGCATAAACACAAACACATGGGGGTCATATATTGGAAACTCCACAAGTAGGACACCAAACCTATTCAAACTTCCTAAAGAGGACTCCAAAGAGCCTCAAATTAAAATCTAATGGTTGTACATGCATGGGGATGGATCCTATGGATTCAAATCTAACTAAAATATAAGGAAAATTGAAATAGAGAGATGGTTATACCTATTGGAAGTGGGATCCCAATGATACACTCAAAGGACACGGTTCCGACATGAAAGCTCCTCCAAAATGGACACCCTTCCTTGCTTCTTGCTCCTAATCCTTGCTAGCCCCTCCTCCTTGGTTGAATGAGAAGAAATGATGGAAGATTGGAAGAAGAATGAAGGGATTTGGAGATCAAAATCAAGAGTGAAGCTCTCAAGTTTGGGGAAGAACAAATTTGGAAAAAAAGAGAAGTGTGAAATGAAAGAGAGGGACACCTCTCCTCCTATAGGTGGCTGGCCATACATGCCCTAATGGGCCTATGTGAAATGTCCAAGATGCCCCTACAAGTCTCCTTTGGGTCAACTTAAGTCATGACAAGGTTTGTGGTCAAAAAGGTCAAATTTAAGTCTCTAATTTAACCATTCTAAGCTAATGGAATTAGTCTAATAATACTAACTTAATTAGTGGGGTTTGCGGGCCATGTCTAACTAATCTTGGATCCCGACTAAAGTCTAAGCTACCCGGGTCACTAACACATGTCGGAACAAGATGAAAACTCGAACCCGACTTAACAAATCCCATAAAATCAATATTAAAATATAAAAATTCCTAAAATATTAAAATATAAAAAATGACCAAAATCACAATACATTAATTTAAATATTATTAAAATAATCTAAAATTTACCAATTAATCAAAATCCTAAATAATTCAAAAGTCACAAAATGACCAAAATACCCGTAGCCTAAAAAGTGGTAATTAGCTAATCTAATCACACGGGTTAGGCCTCCAAGGTCATGGTTAGTCTCTAGGCTAAACATTTCTAAGGTTACACTAGCAAAACATCAAAATCACAATACACTAATTTAAATAATTTTAAATTAAATAAAATTCACCATAAATCATTATTTAATTTTAAACGATAGATTTTACAAAAGTTCAAAATTATCTTTATTTTAGAAAAGTGGTAGTTACAACATGGTGACAGCATACTGCACTTCAGGCAGTCTCGTGTGGCGTGTCATGGCTCTCGTAGACACGCCACGAGACACGACACTTTTCGTGGTCATACCCACATGTAGCCTACATGTTGGGCTACACATTCGACAACTCACGAGGCCTCCACGACGCGTCCAGTGCGGACACGAGGCACGTGTCAGTGAGCAAAACACACAGTGCAGTGTGTAAAGTAAAACACGTATAGGTATAATACCGTATCCGATACGAAATCCCTTGACACGAGGCTTGGGGACTGACATATCAGTCTTGGCCCCCACCTCCCTGCCAAGTGGCAGCTGCCCACGTGGCCTGTACAAGGAGGAAAGCTCCACGAACAGCAGGACACTGCCCGTGCGTGCACAGTGAGCGTGTTCGTATCCTGTTTGGACACGGATACGGCTCAAATTCAACTCAGTCCATGGGGAAATCATCACATGCATATAAATCATCATTTTCTTTCAAATACTTTTCAAAAAATAGCAAATAAATTCCATTGTGGCATTTACACAAACACTTGCAAATAGATTATGATACGTATCCGATACGGACACGAAATCAATACAAAACTTCACCAATCACACACCACAGCTAGGGGACACCTAGATCTAGGCTATTATGCAAAAAAAATTAGGATTAAAAGATAGTTTAAGGTGTTTACCTATAGAGTATCAATGACAAGGAAAAAGCCCCAAATAGAAAGATTCCTCTTGCAAGCCAAAAGCTCCAAATTGTACAAAATTTGAGATTTCTCTCCATGAACAGAAAATAGAGTGGGATTAGGTTCTAATGCAAGAAACTAGAGTTAAAAATGAATTAAAATGAAAGAGTTATGAATTGGGGAAGAAGGACCAATACCTCTCTCTTCCCAAAAGTTGCTTTAATGCAAAAGTGGCAAGAACTAGGAAGAGAGATTAAATAGGGGGATCCCTATATGGCCGGCCATAAAGGAGAAATTAGGTTTAGGGTTATGACTAATGGGCTTGGGCCAAGTTTCAATGATAAAGGAAACCAATCCATAAGTCAAAAGTCCATGAACCTAATCATTTATTCTCTATATGAAACTTGATTCAAAATAACTTAACTTGGGTTGACTTAAGTTAGACTAGGGTCCCACCATGCTAATCAAGCCACCATAGCTAAGGTCAACATCTAGGTTAGTCTCCAAAGTCTCAACTAGCAAAGGTCAAAAATAACAACCATCACTCCAATAATTCAAAATAAATCCAAAATTCTCAAAATGGCTAAAATACCCTCAAGCTAAAATATGGTAGTGATAACGTCGGCTATGCATGACTTCGTCAACTTTATTTTCAACGTCCACCTATCTCCCCTCCAGTTCTCTAGCAACGCCTTCACTTGATGCAACATGCAGGAAGGTGCCCGGCGGTAATACTCGCCTAGATCGTGCCCTCATTAACTCACATTGGTCTGACATGGATATTTCCTCCAGTCTATCGTACCTCAACATGGCTGAATCGGACCCCTCCTCTCTCCTCATCGAAGTCAGCAGAAATTTGGATCATATCAAGAAAACCTTTCATTTTTTCGATCTTTGGCGCCGTCACCCCCAGTTTAAGAACATCGTAGAAGCAACTTATAGAAGGGCCCTGCAGCTGAGGATCCTCTAGTTCTTGTGGCCACCAAACTCAAAGCTACCAAAAAAGCCCTCACCCGTTGGAGTAAGGAGGTGTTTGGCGACATCTTCCAGGTAGTTCGTACTGCTGAGGACGACGTCACCCACGCTGAGATCTTGTACGCTTGCGACAGATCTCCAGCAGCTAAAGCCTCCCTCAATCTCACCAGAGCGTTGTTGAAGTTTTGACTCAAGGTCGAGATGAAATTCTGGAAACAAAAAGCTAGGGTGACCTGAGATATTGAAGGAGACAAGAATTCTAGCTACTTCCACTCTTGCGTCAAGGGACGCAGACAACAACTCAACATCCACCAGATCACCGAAGAGAGCGGTCGTATTCTAAAAGATGCCCGGGATATTCAGTCAGCTGCGACGTCCTTCTATTCCGGGTTGTTCACCAAAGAGTTCATCACTAAGGACGTTGAATTTCTTGATGCGATTCCCCGTTTGATTGAAGACAAAGACAATACTCAGTTGCAACTATTGCCCGCCGAGCTAGAAGTCAAAGATGCAGTTTGGGCACTCAACAAGCATTGTGCCCCCGGCCCGGACGGCTTCACCGGTGTATTTTTCAGATCCTACTGGGACATCATCAAATCAGATATCCTCGATGCGGTGACTGCCTTCTTGCAGTAGCTAGGTACCCTAAAGCGATCTCCAGTGCCAACCTAATCCTCATCCCTAAGAAAGATAACCCAAAAACCTTTAGAGATTTTTGTCCTTTGAGCTTATGCACATTCACGAACAAAATTATTTCAAAGATTATTGCCAATCGCATGACCGTGCTGCTTTCTAAGATTATCTCTGAAGAGCAAAGCGGTTTCGTCCGTGGCCAAATATCTTAGATAACATCCTACTGGTGCACGAGATGGTCACTTGTATGAAATTCTCGGCTAGAGAAGTGAACATCGCTATCAAGCTGGATATGGAGAAAGCATTTGATAGGCTTGATTGACAATTCATGATCTGGGTATTCAGGGCCTTCGGGTTTTCGGAGACTTGGATCGACATCGTTTGGAGATCCATTAGCAATTCGTAGTTCTCCACAGTCGTGAACGGTCAAGCTGTGGGTTTTTTCAACTCAACTCGAGGTGTCAGGCAAGGTGACCCTTTTTCATCTACTATATTCATCATAGCTGCTGAAGCGTTGAGCAGAAATCTAAACAAGATGGTTGGTTCCCCCCGTTTTTAGCACTACCACACCTCTAGTGGATGCCCGATTATTACCCACCTGGCCTATGCTGACGACATCCTCATCTTCTCGTCTGGCAATACTAGGTCCGTTGAGGTGGTTAACAACACATTGCAGAGATACACTAACTGCTCCGGTCAGCAAGTTAACCCCAATAAGAGTATGATTTATGTCCAACATTCGATGGATAGAGACCACTCCACCACTCTCACAAATAATACTTCCTTCTTGGTGGCCTATCCCCTTTCACCTACTTAGGGTGCCTTTTGTGTACGGGAGATCCAAAGCGAGTATTTTTGACGGCCTGGTGGGAAAAATCAAGAAAAGGATTGAGGGATGGCACAACGCGATCTTATCGCCAGGAGGGAAGACGATCCGGATCCAGCACGTTCACTCTTCTATCCCAATTTACACTCTGGCAGCTTGCTCTCTACCTACGAAGGTTCTCACCTCCATTGAACAACTCTTTGCCAACTTCTACTAGGGGCACCGTGACGGCTTGGACAAACATCATTGGGCCAGCTAGGATACTATAGGTAGACCTACGGACGAAGGCGGCCTAGAATTCTGTCGGTTGGCCCACGTCGCAGACGCTTGCTCGATAAAAATATGGTGGAAGCTTCGTGAGGGCCGTTCTCTCTGGGCTCGTTTCATGAAGGCTAGATATTTTAGGCACACTCACCCGACCATAGCTTCCTCCAACAATAGATCCTCTGCCTCTTGGCGCCGCATCCTGATCGATCAACGTCTTGCCGAACCTTCGATCCGACTTCAGCTGGGATCGGAAGATTCGTCCTTATTCTATGAACGTTGGTCTGGTGACGTGCTCCTCCCCAACATCACGGAAGCCCCATCTAATAGAAAGATTAGAGACCTGTGGGACAGTACTGGGGAGTAGAACTGGAAGAGGGCCCAAGCATGGATTGGCAAGGTCGGTGAAGTTGCTCTCGCCACGTCCATTATGAGGATAGGGTCAAAACTTGACCTTTTAAAGTGGTCGCTGACGGCCGACAAAAAATTCTCGTTAGCGTCCGCCAGACGTGCGATCTGCGGTGTTGGCCAACCATCACCCTTAATTGGGCCTTTCTGGAAGTCGTGTATCCCCAAGAAATGGTCATTTCTGATGTAGAGAGCGTTTCGTAAGAAGTTACGCACCGACGATGCCCTCACCTCTATCGGCTTCAGCTTAGGTTCCGCGTGCCATTGCTCCTCGGAGCGCCAGGTTCAAACGGCTGACCATATTCTTGTGTCAGGAGACCTGGCCAAGCAAAGCGTGGAGCGCTTTCTCCATCAGCTACCGCCAGGCCAACGTAGACGGGGGCTTCAACGAACTTCTAGCCACCTGGGGAGGAGCCTTCCACGGCCACCAGATCGTTACAGCCGCCATCACTTGGGTCATCTGGAAGAACTGCAACAAATTTAGATACGAGGGTCACCAATACACCGCCAATCAACTTATCCGAGAGATTTACAAACAGATTCACAAGATTATCAGACATTGTAAGCATGTCTGGGAGGGCTTCTGGAACTTTCGGGTCAGCAGACAGTGACACTTCTCTAGAAATTTTGGTAGAGTGGGAGGTTATCATCCTACTTCTTTTCTTTTTTGATCTCTTCTGACTTTTGGCCATACTTGTAAAGGTTTCGAAATTTTGCGCCTTGGAGATGAATAAATGTTTCGGAGTTCCTAAAAGAATATATATATATATATATATATATATATATATATATATATATATATATATGTGTGTGTGTGTGTGTGTGTGTGTGTGTGTGTGTGTGTGTGTTTGTGTGTGTGTGTGTGTGTGTGATATTAGTATTGTTGACCTAGACAACGTTATACCATCGATGTTGAGGCCTAGGGTGGACGTACCCATGTACTCGTGCCCTTATTTCGGGTACGGGTCGTGAAATCCAAGAATGTTTGGGTCTATGCTATAAAGACCAAGTATCAGGTATTACCTACTTTCGAAGAGTTTCAGGCCTCTGTTGAAAGGGAGACATGCAAGAAGTTGAAATGTGTTTGGTTCGACAATTCTGGCAAATATATAAGTCCCTTTGATGCTTATTGCAAAGAGAAATGGATTCAACATCAAAAGACTCCGCCAAAGATACCTCATCTTAATGGTATAGAGAGCGTATGAACATGACACTAATGAGAGGGTACGATAGTCAGAAGCAAACTTACCAGACAGTTATTGGGGTGAGGCTCTCAATACTGCTACTTATGTTATTAATTTATCTCTTAGTTCACCTTTGCAGGATGATATGCTTGATAGTACGGTATGACAAAGAGCCATTATACATTCATCTTTGTGCATGTACCGAAGGATGAGAGAACCAAACTTGAGCCAAAGTCGATACAGTACATTTTTGTCAGCTATGGCCGGGATGAGCTTGGATATAAACTTTATATCCTAATAGAAAGAATTCTCTATAGAAACAGGGACGTGTTATTCGTCAAGGATCATACCATAACCAACACTAAGGATACTGTAGAGAATTTACTTATGGGGGAGCTAGTACATGAAGATGCTCCCAATCTTGGTCATCAACCTGTTGATGATGATCATGACGACCCTTAGGAGGATGAGCATGCCGAAGAGGCAGTTCCTGAAGGAAATGAGACTGTCAGTACATAGCCAGTAGAAAAGGTTCTAGTGAGGGGAAGCATGGAAGAGCGTCGACCATCTACGATGTATTCCTAGGTTAGTATCTACTATTGACTGAAGGAGGAGAACCCGAAAGCTTTGCAAAGGCGATGAAAGATGAATACATGCATGAGCGAATGTAGGCCATACAGAAGGACATGAGTTCCTTATCGAAAAACTCAACTTGAGCTGGTACAGTTGCCAAAGGAAAATAGGAATTTAAAAAATTAATGAATATTAAAGCTGACAGAAGATACTACTTGTCCCCGATACAAAGCGAGCCTGATAGTTAAAGGCTATGTAGCACCCAGTTTTCCAAATGAGGGTAATTTTGAAATTTCATGTTTATAATTATTTTAATAATGATATTTAATTCATGATATGATTTTTGGTGATTTTAAATCATTTTAAAATTTATTTAAATCAATGACTTGTAGTTTTGACGTTTTGCTAGTGAAACCCTAGAGACTGTTTGACCTAGAGCCTAACCATGTGATTATGATATTTTAATGTCATTTTTGGCCTAAGGATATTTTTGCATTTGACCTCTTTGAATTATTTTGATATTATTTTATTATTTATGATATTGTTTTGGGATTATTTGAGTCGGGTTCGAATTTCATCTCAATCTGACTTGTAACGGGGACCCGGGGGTAGTTTGACTCTAGTAGGACCCACACACTAGTTAGGCATGGCCCACATGATATTAATTTTAGTCCACATGATAGAAATATTTTAGTTAGAGGTTAGACTAATTATTATGGATAAGGTTAGTGTGATTAGAGACTTTAGAATGACTAATTTAGCCCCAACCAATTAGCCCTTTCCTAATACTCATAGAATAGGTTAGTAGGGGCTTTTGGATTTTCCTAATAGGACAAAACCACCTTTATGGCCAGCCACAATAAGGATAGGGTTGAGCCTCCCATTTGCCATTATCCATCTATTTTTTTCTCTCTTGTTCTTCCCCAAATTCTTAGAGAGCAATTCCTAGCAATTTCTCCACCAAATCCTTCCATTTCACCACCAAATCTTTTTCTTTCCTTCTCCATTCTAGCCAAGGAGGAAGCTACCCAAGTTTGGGAGAATTCGGAGCTCGTTCGTGTCCTTTTGGAATCTCTACGTGTCGGTGTCGCTCCGGGAAGGTTTTTCTTCGATTCGATCTACCGGGAGGTATAAATCCCTTCTCCTTTTCATTTCCTCATGCATATAGGTCTATTTTGAACCCATAGGAATGACTCCCATGGTTGTATCTCCATTTTGTGTCCATTTGGAGGTCACAGGAGTGTCCTTTGTGTTGTGGATGTGTTCATGTTACATATATAGTTTATATATATATGTTGTAATGAGAGTGTATCTATATTTATATATGTAATAAATGGTTCATGATGATTATATAATCAAGTTTGTGAGTGTGGTTCCTCATATTATTATTGCTATTATTGTTGTGGATAATTAGGATATATATTGTGTATTCTTTTGGCTCAAACTACCCAAATCCGTCATGATTTTTATCCACGTTTTTAATTTCAGCCCTAACTTAGAAATGTCATAACTTCTAGCTCAAAGCTCGGTTTAATCTCCTATTTTTTTAAAAGAAGCGTATTGAAGTTAGCTTTCCAAAAACATGTATTAATAGGCCTAATTCTTTCTGTAACTTTCTGGAGATTTATTTGAGTGTCAGCTGTACGAAAGACAAACGCGTTCTCGGTGTTTTCGCGATTCCGGGAGTTTCCGGAAACGAAAATGCGATCCGTTTGAAGTTTCGGAAAGCTAACACATAGATCTATAACATACTTTAATCCTAGATTTTAATTCATGCTGAGATGGTACAGTATTGATTATTAGTAGGAGTTACTATTCGGTATATGCATTTTGTGCACCCTTGTGTGTAATATAATGTTCTATTTGATTTTAACCTATGTTAATGTATATATATTATGTAATTAAATAGAGAATGCAAGCATGAGTAAATGTTTAAATAAATGATGTATGAGGTGTAAGTATCCTATCCAATGTAAGCATGTATAAGTATGGCTTGTAATGAATATGTAGGTTCCATAGTATGTAATGTATGGTACATATAGTGGTGCAAGAGAATAATGAATGATGAATGAATGCAAGCATGAATGTAATGTAATAATAGATGTAATGTATGCAATATACAAGTTAATGAGATGTAATGTTCTATGTTAACACAAATCCTATATTACCTCATGTACCCCCTTACACTATGTTGACACTATCACACTTGACACATTGTTCACTTACACTTTGACACTCTTTGATATGTATACACTATGTATGCCCATTTAACCCTCACTTGCCCCTTTGCCATGTTCACATACACACACATAGCCTCTTAAATAAGTATTTATGAATATAGTTAACTTAGCTATGTATGTATATTATATATATGTTAGCATATTGTGTTGTAATATATAAGTTTATATAACCATTTGAAATGCCGTGATTATAGACCTAATATTGAATACCAATATATGCATGTGTATATATGTGTAGACATATATAGCTTAAAGTAATAGATTACCTAGTGTATATCCAATGTGAATTCTTGTCTATTTGAGTATTGAATAATTGTATGCTATATAGAGTTGGGTGTATGTTGGCTTGTATAGCCTTGTATTGATGTGTGCTTACTAGGATAGTCTTGGTTAGGCCTAGTAAGACTTACTGGATTAGGACATGACCTAGTTTGACTAGTGCAGTTGACCAGAGTTGACCAAGGGTTAACTTTGGTCTAGTTTGACCTAGATTCATGTAGAATGCATTGTAGTGCTTTATATTACCCTTCTGGACATGTTGTGACTTGTACTGTTCTAATTAGGAGCCAGACACCTTGTAACCTGTGTTGCTTTAAATAGGACTCTGTGGCTTCAGTTGGACCCCCTATACTTATCAGCTGTTCAGGTTATCAGGCGAGTACATTCTCTGATAGTTCTCTCATTTATTTGTCAATTACTGTATTTCAGTTCTAGTTAGTTATATACGATTCTCTGTTACAACACGTGTGGATATTACTGGATTCATATATACGATACACATTTATTTTCTGGCCTCTATTACTGGTATCATCATTTCCGGCTTCTATTACTGGAATCACCTGCTGGAATCATTTACTGGAAACATTTACTGGAATCATTTACTGGTATCATTATATTTTGGCTGGACTCATCTTGAATCATTGTGTCAGAATTTTGGATTCACTTGCTGGGAGGGGAAATACTAGAGTAAGACATGTAGACATACCCCATTACTGGAATCACCCCTACTGAAATCTACTGGAATGATAGCCATCTCTCGCCTGATCAGTGAGAGGTGTGCCGGATTACCCACAGCCGTTTACATGTCGATCTCGGTATTTTAAAATACACTATTAGAGTATAGGCTGGACTCACCCTGGAATTATTGATCACTATAACTGGAATCGTCCCTTACTGGATTCATCTTGTATTAGATTCATCTTGTACTGGACTTACATTGGAGTTACACTGGTCTACATTGTTGTCTGAACTTTATATCATATTATCCTGGTTCAGCTAGTTCTATTTTTACAGACTTTATTGCTATGATTCTTCTCTTGTTTAGTTATTTACTTTCCTTGCACCTTATCTGTCTTTCTTACCATCACCTGAATATAAACTGCCATTTTATCAATATAACTGCCTATAACTGCTTTATAGTTCTGTCATTTACTTGGGTTTTCTAGATGAGATGTGCTCGTTCCTGTCCTGACTGGACCTGTTGATAAATTTTACAGATAGCTTGGAGGTTGCCTACTAGCCTAGAGGAGACACCTTAGAGGTGGTTTAGATAGTTATTTCATTTGTCTGAAGTTGTATTTACTTTGTGGATTACTGTATTTGAGTTTTGAGATGTATTTCTGGGTTTTTGTATCTTAGACACTTAGACTTCTATCTCATGTATCTCTTTGGATTTTATGTTTTATCTATCCTTATCATGCTCTACCTTAGATGTGATTGAGACTGTATCTGCTTAGCATTATATTGTTAGATGATGTGACCTAGGACAGCGTTCTACCGCCGACACTGCGGCGTAGGCTGGGCGTTGTTACGTTCTCGTACCCTAACAGTGGGTGCGGGTGGTGACACATTTTTAGTGGTGGCCCATGCAGGTCGAGTTTATGTAGTGGTATTCGAACTTGAGTACCACTACAGCCTGCAGTAGGATTAGGATATATTTTGAAGGTACTCAATCACAGTTAGGAACCCTTGAGAGATTCCTGGGACGACCCTTGAGAATCTTATTTTAACTTCGATTTGAAAACTCTCTTTTTCTTTGATTGTTTTATCTTTATTTTCTGTTGTTGAATTTGATGGATTATTGTTGAATTTGGGTTTGTATTTATTGATTTTGATGGAAGATTGTTGAATTTTGAATCTTGACGATTAGCTGTAGCATCCGAGTTTGTATTTATATGATTGAAGGATTTTGTTCATTTTTGAGTTTGATGTTCGTTGATAAATTTGATTTGATTTTTGGATATTCATTGTTGATTTAATTTAATTTTTGGCAAGATGAAATTATATGGGCTAGGTCATCTATGTTATGGAATCTAGTCTTCTATAGTCACATTAGCCAGCATGGTGAGGACATATAGTCTGACTCTGGATATATTTCTCGGGTGTGGGAATTTAAGGTTTTCACAGCCAAGCTAGCGGCACCGCAAAAATGTTAAATACCATGATTCTAGAGATATGTGCATAAGTCAAGGGCTCTGTGATTATCGTAACCTTGCTTACTAGTATAACGAGGATTTAGAGTACCATGATTGTGGATAGACGCATATGATTATCAGATTGTACCTTAAATATTTTCGAACATATTTTCTCTACTTTGTTTCAGTCCTTCAAAAAAAAGGGAATTATTAATTGTTTTGTTTTGTTTTGTTTCTCATTATTTAGCTTAGGAGTAACTTTAGCTATTTTATAAACCTTTGTGTAACTTATTCTATGAATTTCTTCTTAATACAATGAATCGATGATTTTGCTAGACTTTACCTTGGATTTGATATTTTAACTCTGGATTTCAAAATGGTTCCTTCTTTTAAACAGATAAGCAAAATAGATTTTATCGTTATTCCCTTCTTGCTATTATTCTTGTATTAAATAATAATAAATCGTCTTGATTACACCAATCACCTGTTTTACAATATTGGTAGGAATCTAATGTTGGTCTTGGTATAGAATCTGATTTTTATATTGGGACATGAGAATATATATATATATGAATATATATAGTGGATACTTTCCTGACACTTATGCATGCTACACTTGATTTTCATCTATCTAAATAAATATTAATATGTCGTTGATGTTAAATTTTCAAAACTCCAATATTTCTGGTTTTCTGTTTTTCTAGTTTAAATTAGTAATTTAAATATAAATTTCATGTTATTAGTTTTGTCTACATAACTGCACATGTATGATATCTGCAGAGTTTCAATTTTTAGAGAAATTGGTTAAGTTATGTTAAATTTGTAAAATCTGAGACTGCATTATGTTAATATTACACTGGTTTAAATGTTAGCTTATTTTCAGATTTTGTATGTAAATGCTGAACTAAAACTGGGTTTAACCTTTCAATACTAAGCTATAACCCTGTACAAGGACACACACACACCCTAACTTAGTATACATTGTCATGTAACCTAACCCTTTTTTCCCTCTATGTTATGATTATATATCTAGATAGATATATAGAGCTTAGGCATACATGTTATAATATATAAATACATAACTAAGTCTCTACCTTTTTATATATATATATATATATATATATATATATATATATATATATATATATATATATATATATATATATATGGTTAGCCATGCAAGTTGTGATTAAATAGATTGTATATTGTAGATTGTTAACCCATATGCCATGATTAGTGTAACTTGATAGTTATTGTTTGAAATCCAAATCCTCATATACACTTTCATGTATATTCACGTACACACACGCCTACTATCTAACCATATGAACACGTCCCCATACACACAATGCTAGCTTTTCCCTCTCTAATGCTCTCTCTATATATATATTGTGATTGGATTTTAATGCAAGTGATTTTCAATTCCTTAATTTTTGGATTTGATTTTTTGTACCTTTTTTTTAAATAATTGGTAGTTGCCTTTATTTTATTTTGATAATGACCAATTTTTATATACGATAGTAGACAGCCCTACAACCTTGATGATTGTTGTTCCCTTACCTTCCCAATTAAGACACCCTAGATTGTTTCTGTGTTGATACCATAGTACTGTTTTGACCTAGAATGACCAGTGAACCTAGGTGAGACTTCCAACTGCTACGGTATGCCCTGACCTTGTATACTATTCCTTCAAATTGCATGATTTAGATAAAAAAAAATTTAGACCTTAATTGTTAGAAAATAGGGACGTCACTCCATTAGTATCAGTTGTAGATATATATGGGTTAGTCCTTGATATGGGGATGCGTGTCTATAAACATGTAGCTTAGGAGATTTAGGAGAGATTATAGTATCAGCCTTGATAGGATGTACTAGTCTTTTGGTGACTATAAATGTGTTATGAGAGATAGGGGCCTATATGTCTTAGTAATGCATCATTCCAATGGTAATAGAATGTATTAATAGATGGTTAATAGGAAGATAATAGTTTGAGCATACCTATAGCCTATGATCAGTTCCTTTTCATCCTTAGTTAAGACCACTTTAAAATAGGTCCAGTCCCTTGCATATAGGTTCCAGTCCATATTTTATTGAAGTTCTATTACCGCCGTACAGCAGAGCAGTATTGGAGGTATTCCTAGATTGACACTATTTAGACGTCCGTTTATTATTCCAGTGTTAGGAAGTGTTACCTTAGATATTGGGTAGGTTAGAGGCTCTAGAAGGAGTACTATCGATCTTAAATTTCGAGGACAAAATTTTTCTAAGGTGGGTAGAGTTGTAGCACCCAGTTTTCCAAATGAGGGTAATTTTGAAATTTTGTGTGTATAATTATTTTAATAATGATATTTAATTCATGATATGATTTTTGGTGATTTTAAATCATTTTAAAATTTATTTAAATCAATGACTTGTAGTTTTGACGTTTTGCTAGTGAAACCCTAGAGACTGTTTGACCTAGAGCCTAACCATGTGATTATGATATTTTAATGTCATTTTTGGCCTAAGGATATTTTTGCATTTGACCTCTTTGAATTATTTTGATATTATTTTATTATTTATGATATTGTTTTGGGATTATTTGAGTCGGGTTCGAATTTCATCTCAATCTGACTTGTAACGGGGACCCGGGGGTAGTTTGACTCTAGTGGGACCCACATACTAGTTAGGCATGGCCCACGTGATATTAATTTTAGTCCACATGATAGAAATATTTTAGTTAGAGGTTAGACTAATTATTATGGATAAGATTAGTGTGATTAGAGACTTTAGAATGACTAATTTAGCCCCAACCAATTAGCCCTTTCCTAATACTCATAGAATAGGTTAGTAGGGGCTTTTGGACTTTTCCAAATAGGACAAAACCACCTTTATGGCCAGCCACAATAAGGATAGGGTTGAGCCTCCCATTTGCCATTATCCATCTATTTTTCTCTCTCTTGTTCTTTCCCAAATTCCTAGAGAGCAATCCCTAGCAATTTCTCCACCAAATCCTTCCATTTCACCACCAAATCTTCTTCTTTCCTTCTCCATTCTAGCCAAGGAGGAAGCTACCCAAGTTTGGGAGGATTCGGAACTCGTTCGTGTCCTTTTAGAATCTCTACGTGTCGGTGTCGCTCCGGGAAGGTTTTTCTTCGATTCGATCTACCGGGAGGTATAAATCCCTTCTCCTTTTTATTTCTCATGCATATAGGTCTATTTTGAACCCATAGGAATGACCCCCATGGTTGTATCTCCATTTGTGTCCATTTTGTGTCCATTTGGAGGTCATAGGAGTGTCCTTTGTGTTGTGGATGTGTTCATGTTACATATATAGATTTATATATATATATTGTAATGAGAGTGTATCTATATTTATATATGTAATAAATGGTTCATGATGATTATATAATCAAGTTTGTGAGTGTGGTTCCTCATATTATTATTGCTATTATTGTTGTGGATAATTAGGATATATATTGTGTATTCTTTTGGCTCAAACTACACAAATCCGTCATGATTTTTATCCACGTTTTTAATTTCAGTCCTAACTTAGAAATATCATAACTTCTAGCCCAAAGCCTGGTTTAATCTCCCGTTTTTTTTAAAAGAAGCGTATTGAAGTTAGCTTTCCAAAAACATGTATTAATAGGCCTAATTCTTTCTGTAACTTTCTGGAGATTTATTTGAGTGTCAGCTGTACGAAAGACAAACGCGTTCTCGGTGTTTTCGCGATTCCGGGAGTTTTCGGAAACGAAAACGCGATCCGTTTGAAGTTTCGGAAAGCTAACACATAGATCTATAACATACTTTAATCTTAGATTTTAATTCATGCTGGGATGGTACAGTATTGATTATTAGTAGGAGTTACTATTCGGCATATGCATTTTGTGCACCCTTGTGTGTAATATAATGTTCTATTTGATTTTAACCCATGTTAATGTATATATATTATGTAATTAAATAGAGAATGCAAGCATGAGTAAATGTTTAAATAAATGATGTATGAGGTGTAAGTATCCTATCTAATGTAAGCATGTATAAGTATGGCTTGTAATGAATATGTAGGTTCCATAGTATATAATGTATGGTACATATAGTGGTGCAAGAGAATAATGAATGATGAATGAATACAAGCATGAATGTAATGTAATAATAGATGTAATGTATGAAATATACAAGTTAATGAGATGTAATGTTCTATGTTAACACAAATCCTATATTACCTCATGTACCCCCTTACACTATGTTGACACTATCACACTTGACACATTGTTCACTTATACTTTGACACTCTTTGATATGTATACACTATGTATGCCCATTTAACCCTCACTTGCCCCTTTGCCATGTTCACATACACACACATAGCCTCTTAAATAAGTATTTATGAATATAGTTAACTTAGCTATGTATGTATATTATATATATGTTAGCATATTGTGTTGTAATATATAAGTTTATATAACCATTTGAAATGCCGTGATTATAGACCTAATGTTGAATACCAATATATGCATGTGTATATATGTGTAGACATATATAGCTTAAAGTAATAGATTACCTAGTGTATATCCAATGTGAATTTTTGCCTATTTGAGTATTAAATAATTGCATGCTATATAGAGTTGGGTGTATGTTGGCTTGTATAGCCTTGTATTGATGTGTGCTTACTAGGATAGTCTTGGTTAGGCCTAGTAAGACTTACTGGATTAGGACATGACCTAGTTTGACCTAGTTTGACTAGTGCAGTTGACCAGAGTTGACCAAAGGTTAACTTTGGTCTAGTTTGACCTAGATTCATGTAGAATGCATTGTAGTGCTTTATATTACCCTTCTGGACATGTTGTGACTTGTGCTGTTCTAATTAGGAGCCAGACATCTTGTAACCTGTGTTGCTTTAAATAGGACTCTGTGGCTTCAGTTGGACCCCCTATACTTATCAGCTGTTCAGGTTATCAGACGAGTACATTCTCTGATAGTTCTCTCATTTATTTGTCAATTACTGTATTTCAGTTCTAGTTAGTTATACGCGATTCTCTGTTACAACACGTGTGGATATTACTGGATTCATGTATACGACACACATTTATTTTCTGGCCTCTATTACTGGTATCATCATTTCCGGCTTCTATTACTGGAATCACCTGCTGGAATCATTTACTGGAATCATTTACTGGAATCATTTACTGGTATCATTATATTTTGGCTGGACTCATCTTGAATCATTGTGTCGGAATTCTGGATTCACTTGCTAGGAGGGGAAATACTAGAGTAAGACATGTAGACATACCCCATTACTGGAATCACCCCTACTGGAATCTACTGGAACGATAGCCATCTCTCGCCTGATCAGTGAGAGGTGTGCCGGATTATCCACAGCCGTTTATATGTCGATCTCGGTATTTTAAAACACACTGTTAGAGTATAGGCTGGACTCACCCTGGAATCATTGATCACTATAACTAGAATCGTCCCTTACTGGATTCATCTTGTATTAGATTCATCTTGTACTGGACTTACATTGGAGTTACACTGGTCTACATTGTTGTCTGGACTTTATATCATATTATCCTGATTCAGCTAGTTCTATTTTTACAGACTTTATTGCTATGATTCTTCTCTTATTTAGTTATTACTTTCCTTGCACCTTATCTGTCTTTCTTACCATCACCTGAATATAAACTGCCATTTTCATCAATATAACTGCCTATAACTGCTTTATAGTTCTCTGTCATTTACTTGGGTTTTCTAGATGAGATGTGCTCGTTCCTGTCCTGACTGGACCTGTTGATAAATTTTACAGATAGTTTGGAGGTTGCCTGCTAGCCTAGAGGAGACACCTTAGAGGTTGTTTAGATAGTTATTTCATTTGTCTGAAGTTGTATTTACTTTGTGGATTACTATATTTGAGTTTTGAGATGTATTTCTAGGTTTTTGTATCTTAGACACTTAGACTTCTATCTCCTGTATCTCTTTGGATTTTATGTTTTATCTATCCTTATCATGCTCTACCTTATATGTGATTGAGACTGTATCTGCTTAGCATTATATTGTTAGATGATGTGACTTAGGACAGCGTTCTACCGCCGATACTGCGGCGTAGGCTGGGCGTTGTTACGTTCTCGTACCCTAATAGTGGGTGCGGGTCGTGACAGGCTATAGTCAGTAGAAGGGCATGAATTTCGATTAAATCTTTTTGGTAGTCGTCAAGTTGTTTATCTATTCGGGTGGTGCTAGAATTAGTAGCTAGTTTCGACTTAAAGATTTAGTACATGGACGTGAAGACATCATTCCTCCATGGTAATTTAGAGTAGAAATTATAGATAAAGCAGTCTGAAGGACTTTGTAAACATAGCAAGTCACATTTAGTCTGTAGAATTGAAGAAGAGTTTGTATAGTTTAAATCAGGCTCTGAGGCAGTGGTACAGAAAGTTTAAGTCATTTATGGGGAAACATGGTTATGCGCGTATGACTTCGGACCATTGTATATTTGTGAAGAATATTATCGAGAATGATTTCATCATTTTATTGCTCTATGTGGATGATATGCTATTCGTAGGTCGAAATACCACCAAGATAGCGTAGTTGAAGTGCCAACTGGGTATGACAATTTCTATGAAGGATTTGGGTGCAAGAGGACTATTATTGGAATGGAGATCGAAAGAGAGAGAGAGAGAGTCCAGGCGGGTGTGTTTGTCCCAAAAAAGTACATTCATTGGGTACGTCAGCATTTCAGGATGGACGGATGAAAGAAAGTGACTAACCCCCTTGTAGCTCACTTTAAGTTCACTGTGGAGCAGTGTTCATCTACTGAGGATGAAAAAGAAGATATGGAATGAGTTTCCTATGCTTCAGCTGTGGAAAGTATTATATACGCCATGGTGTGTACAAGGCCATATATTGCTCATGTAGTTGATATGATTAGCATGTAATTTTCCAATCCAGGGAGGATACAGTAGAGTGCGCTCAAGTAGATACTTTGATATCTTTAGGACACTATTGATTGGAAGCTTCATTCGGAAGTGACCAACCAAAGTTGATTGGATATACCGATGGTGATATTGTAGTGTCCCGTCCCTACATCGTGCCCCATTTCCGTCCACGGGGTGCGCGAGAAAGGAACATTGTCACTATCGATTCGGTCGAAACCGATAGGTCGGAATCGGCCGAGTCGATCGAACGAAAATGGTTGAATTAAGATCCATTCCACGTTATGGAATGGCTTCTTCGGAACCAAGTCCCATATTCAGCGGGTTGCGCCTCGAGGATTGGCTCTGCGGCCGAGTCGGAAGAGACCTCCGTTGCTCTGATTTTCATGCCGTACTTGAATTGGCTTTGGCTTTGGTTTTCGTGAATGCGTTTTTCGTGAATGTTTTTCGAATGGGTTTTTGTGACTTGCATTTTTGAGCTTCGCATTCATATCAAAAATCCTTGAATTACACATTGTTCTAATCAGTTGCTTATGCGATTGCAGGTGATCGCGTAGGCGACGTCAGTGCGGCCAACCGGTCGCTCGCTTGAAGCAAGTCTAAGGCGAGTAGCTGACCTCCTTCGCCTCGTCCCTCTACTTCAAAACACAATATGTGAAGTAAAATGAATGCTTGTCATAATAGTATAGAATCAAAGAAATCGTGGCACGATTCTTCACGAAACACTTGTTATCAAACTGCCAGTATTGGAAATAGAAAACATGTTTCCTTATGCAAATCCACTTAGCCTATGCAAAGCAATGAATGAATCGATTAACGTTTATCGCAACGATACGACTAAGTAAGCAAAACGGTCATTGGACAACTTGTCGACAAGGTGTAGTTTCCTCGAACTGTTGCCTAGGCCAAGGGACCGATTCGGCCCGAAAGGAACGAGAATAGCAAGCGCCAGCCCTTCTTCGGCGTGGGTTATTCGGAAACTTTCGCATAGGGCTCGCTACCCGCCGCGAAAGGGTTGCCGTATAACCCGGCTATAGTCTGCGATGGCTTGACATTGCCAGTGGCCTTCACACCCCTTCACGGCTTAACAAATACACGTGACACGGGATAAAAATGATAGTTGCTTAATGTTATACAATTTCATATGCTTGCCTGAAAACATGTTAACATGCAATTGATCAGGATGGTTAGAAAGATCACATAAAATGCTAGCTATCATGTTTATAAAACTTCTTGAATCAAATGCAGAGCTTGAATTTAATTAGCCTTTCGCCAGTACATGTGATCGTACTGATCCTCGCTCTTTACAGGTCCCGCAAACGAGGAAGGACGCGCCAACTAGCTCGACGACGTTCGTGATTTTGAAGCTTCGGCCGCGTGTCGAAGACTTGTCCCATACTTCCACTTTTGAAGACTCTCAACAGTCGAAGGAAGATGACTCAGCGTCCCTCCCATCCAGGTCACTGGAGTACCTTGTTGTATATTGAGGGATGTGTGCAAAGTATGGAACGGCTATCTCATCGGCACTCTTTTGTAATCGAGTCATGTTGTAGCCTGTATGGCATGAGTCTTGTAATGGAGTCTGTAAAAGATATTTATTATCAATAAAGATCAAGTTTCCTTTAGTTAATGTGTGTGATTCAATTTGTCTGCGTACTCTCTTAGATCTCGTGTCTCGGATTACCTTATGACTATGCCTTATTCGATCGCAAATTAGGTTCGCACGGCATCACGCCTGGGGGACGACTATCGATTCGACAAAATCGGGGAGTGACATAATGGTTTCAGAGCACGGCTTTACGTCCTTGGCCTCCAATTTCGAGTTCTATTCTCCAAAAGTTGACCTCGTGTCGATGAGATGAGTTGTTCCATACGCTGAACCCAGAACATTTTCTGAAACTAACGAGAGTTGCCTTTCTTTTCCCTACAGTTGCGGGAGCTCGGGCAGAGGACGGGACGAGCGCTTCCAGCAGCTCGAGTGCTTCTAGACCGAACATTCCGTCAACCCAACCGGAATAATGCCTATCGTAGTCAGACCTTCCGGCGACCCGATGCAACGTATGCTGCAGATGCTTGAAATGCAGCAACGTCAAAACGAGCTCCATCGTCAGCAAGCGGAGGCTCGTCAGACCCAATTTGAGAATCGGTTCGAGGCTCAATTCAAGCTGCAGCAACAACAGCTGAATACCCTCCAGCAAATCGTACAATCAGTCGTGGGCAACAATAACAATTCAACGATGATGCCCGTCGTGACCCAGCCTGCGGTTCGATCCAACGAAGCTAAACCAGAGGCGCCTGTGCTCTCACCTGCGGCACCGAGAAGTTTTAACTTCAATGTGTCAAAGTTTACGAAAAGATGCCGCACTTTCTTCAACGGCACAGAAGATCCCTCGGTGGCGATCGACTGGTTGGAGGAGCTGAAAGATAAGTTCAAACTTCTGGGTGTCGAGGACTCGAAGAAAGTCGCATGTGCTCAACTTCTACTTCGAATGAACGCGCACGATTGGTGGGCTGTACAGAAGCGGGCTATTCGACGTGAAGACAAGACGGCGGCGATCCCTTGGGCCACATTCAGAAATACGTTCGAGACCGAATATCTTTCTGCAGCCGTGCGACAGAAAAAAGAAAACGAGTTTATGCAGTTGAAGCAAGGGAATATGACTGTACGACATTATGCGGCCGAATTCAACAAACTGGCCAAGTTTACTGGAGACTATCTACCTACCACTGCAAGTCGAGCTCGACGATTCGAAGTGGGACTGCGTTCCACTATCCATGCTCATGTCTCGGTGCCCGAATACAAAACCATGGACGAGGCACTCAACCATGCCCTCCGTTTGGAGTTTGAGTATCCCCTACTACTACCAGCGCTGTTCACTTTAATAACAAATGCTACAGTAATACGGGAGGCAACAACGCACACAAGCGTCAAAACCGTAGCAACGGAGGCGGCAACCAGACGAAGGATCGAATAGTCTGCGAGTTCTGCCACAAGGAGGGGTACATGGCCATCGAGTGTCGATTGAAGAACGGAGCATGTTTCGTGTGCGGCAAAACAAATCACGTCTCAAAGAACTGCCCGAAAGCTAGGCCGAACCAACGCCCCCAACAACACCATCAGAACAGGGGCCAAGCACCTCGGGCTCCATCGACCGTACAACAGAATGGCCAAGACCGTCGCCCCAATGCTCAGGACCGCGTCTATGCCATGACTCGAGACGAAGTGTTTGCATCTGATACAGTCGTGACAGGTATACTGCAATTCAATAATAAACCTGCTCGTGTATTATTTGATTCAGGTGCCACGCATAGTGTTATATCGGCAGACTTTTCTGCCGAACACAAATTTTCCCTGACACCGTTGGGCCTCGATCTCACTGTTAATGTACCGTCGGGCATGCCACTGCTTGCAAATTTAGTCTGCAGAGACGGAATCATCTGTATAGGTGGTCAAAAGATCAGTCTCGATGCGATAGTTCTAGATATTAAAGACTACGACATCATTCTGGGGATGGATTGGCTCGGTCCGTGCAACGCAACCATATACTGCGCTGAAAAGAAGGTCACATTTCGCATACCTGGAGTGCCTGAATTCTGCTACTCGTGTGGTGAGGTATCGTCGCCCTGCATGGTGATCTCTGCAATATCTGCTCGACGGATGCTGCATTTCGGGTGTGAAGGCTATATAGCTTTCGTTCGAGACATGTGACAGGATGGTACAAACGCGGGTCAGACCGATATTGTGGCAGAATTCCCCGATGTGTTTTCGGACGAGCTGCCCGGCATGCCGCCCGATCGAGAGATCGAGTTCACTATCGATACATTCCCCGATACCCGACCGATCTCGAAAGCCCCGTACAGAATGGCCCCTGTAGAGCTTAAAGAACTTAAAGTGCAGTTACAAGAGTTGCTCGACAAGGGATTCATTCGACCCAGCGTCTCGCCCTGGGGAGCGCCCGTGCTGTTTGTCAAGAAGAAGGATGGCTCTATGCGTCTTTGTATCGACCACCGTGAGCTGAATAAAGCCACCGTCCGGAACAAATACCCCTTTCCCGTATAGACGATCTGTTTGATCAGCTTCAAGGAGCTACGGTGTTCTCTAAAATTAATCTACGCTCGGGTTACCATCAACTCAAGATCAAGCCGGACGATGTGCCAAAGTCTTCCTTTCGTACTCGTTACGGCCATTACGAATTCCTGGTAATGCCATTCGGCCTAACAAACGCCCCTGCCGCTTTCATGGATTTGATGAATTGGGTGTTCCGACCATTTCTCGACAAGTTCGTAGTAGACTTCATTGACGACATACTCGTCTACTCGAAGAATAAGCAGCAACACACTGAGCATCTACGGACCATGCTTCAGACCCTTCGAGAAAATCTGTTGTATGCGAAGCGAAGCAAATGTGAATTTTGGCTGAGTAGCGTCTCATTCCTCGGACACATCATTTCAGCTGAAGGCATTGCGGTCGACCCAAAGAAAGTTGAAGTCGTTGTCGATTGGAAGCGGCCAACATCCGTCGGCGAGATTTGAAGTTTTCTTGGCTTAGCGGGATACTACCGACGCTTCGTAAAAGGCTTTGTGAGGATCGCATCGCCTCTGACTCGCCTCACCCAGAAAGGAGTCGCATTAGAATGGTCTGACGACTGCGAAGCTTCATTCCAAGAGTTAAAGAAATGGCTCGTCTCGGCCCCGATACTCGTACTTCCAGAAGGGACTGAGGGTTTCCAGATATTCAGTGACACGTTCGGTCAGGGCTTGGGGTGTGTGCTGATGCAACAAAATAAGGTGATATCTTTTGCTTCCCGACTGCTAAAGCCGTACGAGAAGAACTACCCTACTCATGACCTGGAGTTAGCGGCGAATGTGTTCGCGTTAAAATTGTGGCGTCACTATCTTTATGGCGTGGCGTGCACGATCTATACCGATCACAAGAGCCTCAAGTATCTATTAACGCAGAAGGAACTGAACTTGCGGCAAAGGCGTTGGCTTGAACTGATCAAGGATTACGACTTGACTATTGACTATACGCCGGAAAAGAGAAATGTTGTGGCGGACGCTCTGAGTCGAAAGTATATAGCCTCGCTATCCATCGACCGCAGACTGCTATGCGACCTATAAGAGATGGGCATCGAACTCCGAGTCTGATTCCGGAATGTGCAGTTGGCAAAGTTGTAGTTAGAGCCGAGCCTGCAAGAAAAGATCAAGACCGCTCAGAAGGACGATCCGTACCTGAAGAAGATGCAAGAGCTGATCTCGACGGGTAGGACGACCAACTTTGCAGAAGACGAAACCTGCATGCTTCGATTGAATGGTAGGCTATACGTTCCGGACGATTCAGAACTCAGAAAGGAGATACTTTCGGAGGCACACTATACGAAGTACACCTTGCATCCCAGTAGCACAAAGATGTACAAGGACCTCCGCATGAACTTCTGGTGGCACGGGATGAAAAGGGATGTTGCACTCTTCGTGTCGCAATGCATGGCCTGTCAGCAGGTGAAAGCTGAGCATCATAGACCGGGCGAAAAGATACAGAATCTGGCAATTTCGGAATGGAAGTGGCAGCACGTGTGCATGGATTTTATTGTTGGTCTGCCGAAGACGCCGCGGGGAAATGATGTCATCTGGGTCATCGTCGATCGATTAACCAAGTCAGCGCACTTTATTGCCATCAAAGTTACTTGGAGCGTTGATCGCCTGGCACAGATATATCTTGATGAGATAGTACGGCTGCACGGAGTCCCAGTATCCATCGTCTCTGATCGGGATTCACGGTTTATGTCACAATTCTGGAGTAGCCTTTTGTCGGCGCTGGGTACCAAGTTGCAGTTCAACTCAGCTTACCATCCTCAGACCGACGGCCAAACGGAGCGCGTAAATCAGATTCTCGAAGATATGCTACGACTCTACACAATTGACATCAAATCAAGCTGGGACAATCATCTACCTCTGGCCGAATTTGTACACAACAATAGCTATCAATGCTGCATCCAAATGGCGCCGTATGAAGCCTTGTACGGACGAAAGTGCCGATCACCCATTTGTTGGGATGAAGTCGGAGAGCGGCAGATTCTCGGCCCGGAACTGGTGGAACAGATCGTACAGAAAATTCGGCTCATTCGGGAAAGATTAAAAATTGCGCAGAGTCGTCAGAAAAGCTATACGGACATTCATCGTCGACTCCTTGAGTTTCAAGAAGGCGATCACGTATTTCTCAAAGTGTTGCCCATGCGGAGAGTTAATCGGTTCGGCACGAAAGGAAAATTGAGTCCGAGATTCGTTGGGCCGTTCGAAATACTCGAGCGGGTCGCCCAGTGGCCTATAAAATTGCCCTACCGTCGGCACTTGAAGATGTATACAATATCTTCCATGTCTCTCAACTGCGGAAGTACGTGCACGACCCGAGCCATGTGGTAGATTTTGGTCAGCTGGAGCTAAAGTCTGACTTATCCTACGTTGAAGAGCCAGTTCAAATCTTAGAACGCAAGGATAAGCTGCTACGAAATCGAGCGATCCCTCTCATTCGCGTCCTCTGGAGGAACCATTCGGTCGAAGGGTCGACGTGGGAGCTTGAATCGAAAATGAAGGAGAAATTTCTTTCATTGTTCTCGTAGAGGTTGGTCCAATCCTTAAGTCTGGAGGACGAAATTTTTTATTAGTTGGTTATGGTGTAGTGCCACGTCCCTACATCATGCCCGATTTCCGTCTACGGGGTGCGCGAGAAAGGAACACTGTCGCTATGATTCGGTCGGGATCGATAGGTCGGAATCGGCTGAGTCGATCGAACGGGAATGGTTAAATTAAGATCCATTCCACGTTATGGAATGGCTTCTTCGGAACCAAGTCCCATATTCAGTGGGTTGTGCCTCGAGGATTGGCTCTGCGGCTGAGTCGGGAGAGACCTCCCGTTGCCCTGATTTTCATGTCGCACTTGATTTGGCTTTGGCTTTGGTTTTCGTGAATGTATTTTTCGTGAATGTTTTCCGAATGGGTTTTCGTGACTTGCATTTTCGAGCTTCGCATTCATATCAAAATTCCTTGAATTACACAGTGTTCTAATCAGTTGCTTATGCGATTGCAGGTGATCGCGTAGGCGATGTTAGCGCAGCCAACCAGTCGCTCGCTTGAAGCAAGTCTAAGGCGAGTGGCTGACCTCCTTCGCCTCGTCCCTCTACTTCAAAATGCAATATGTAAAGTAAAATGAATGCTTGTCATAATAGTGTAGAATCAAAAAAATCGTGGCAGGATTCTTCATGAAACACTTGTTATCAAACTGCCGGTATTGGAAATAGAAAACATGATTCCTTATACAAATCCACTTAGCCTATGCAAAGCAATGAATGGATCGATTAACGTTTATCGCAACGATACGACTAAGTAAGCAAAACGGTCATTGGACAACTTGTCGACAAGGTGTAGTTTTTTCGAACGGTTGCCTAGGCCAAGGGACCGATTCGGCCCGTGAGGAACGAGAATAGCAAGCGCCAGCCCTTCTTCGACGTGGGTTATTCGAGAACTTTCGCATAGGGCTCGCTACCCGTCGCGAAAGTGTCGCCGTCTAACCCGGCTATAGTCCGTGATGGCTTGACATTGCCAGTTGCCTTCACACCCCTTCACGGCTTAACAAATGCACGTGACACGGGATAAAAATGATAGTTGCTTAATGTTATACAATTTCATATGCTTGCCTGAAAACATGTTAACATGCAATTGATCAGAATGGTTAGAAAGATCACATAAAATGCTAGCTATCATGTTTATAAAACTTCTTGAATCAAATGCAGAGCTTGGATTTAATTAGCCATTCGCCAGTACATGTGATAGTACTGATCCTCGCTCTTTGCAGGTCCCGCGAACCAGGAAGGACGCGCCAACTAGCTCGACGACGTTCGTGATTTTGAAGCTTCGGCCGCGCGTCGAAGACTTGTCCCACACTTTCACTTTTGAAGACTCTCAACAGTCCAAGGAAGATGACTCAGCGTCCCTCTCATCCAGGTCACTGGAGTACCTTGTTGTATATTGAGGGATGTGTGCAAAGTATGGAACGTCTATCTCATTGGCACTCTTTTGTAATCGAGTCATATTATAGCCCGCACGGCAAGAGTCTTGTACTAGAGTCTGTAAAAGATGTTTATTATCAATAAAGATCAAGTTTCCTTTACTTAATGTGTGTGATTCAATTTGTCTGCGTACTCTCTTAGATCTCGTGTCTCGGATTACCTTATGACTATGCCTTATGCGATCGCAAATTAGGTTCGCACGACATGACGCCCGGGGGATGACTATCGATTCGACGGAATCGGGACGTGACAGATATGGCTGGAGATGTGGATACTAGAAGATCAACTTTGGGTACGTTATGATGTTTGCTGGTGAAAAAGTTCCATAGAAGTCACGATTGCAGAAGTATGTTGCTTTGTCTACGTCAGAGGCAGAGTTCTTCGCGATGACAAAGGCTTGCAAGGATTTATTGTGGATGAAAAAGTTCCCACAAAAAATGAGGCTTAAGCAAGAGCAGTATGTTTTGCTTTGCGACAACCAGAGTATAATTAATCTTGGAAAGATCCGATGTTTTAAAGTCGGTCCAAACATATTGCAATTCTGTGTCATTGTATACGAGATGTGTTTAAGGCGAATGATGCGATGCTTGAGAAGGTTCACACGAAGGACAATGAAGCTGATATGTTCACAAAGGTTCTGCCAAGAGGAAACTTTGAGTACTATAGGAGGATCGTCGAAATAATGAGCTCCTCCACCTAATTGGAAAGGGTGAGATATGTTGGTGTTTGGTGGTTTCTCAAGAGGAAGCGAGGCTTTTGGATAATTCTCATATTCATCCCAGGAAAGGAGATGCGGTTATAAGATCTCGAAGGGTCGACTTCCCTTGCAACATTATGAGATCCTTCTTTTCCTCGTCACTATCCGGATGGACTTAGGGGATCTCTACCCCCATTCATATGATCGTTAAAACTTCTAAAGTCAAGTTCTATGGTCAAAACTCTCTCGCGAAGAGGACTCAAATTTCCTTCTCCGTTAGCCGTGAGACTGCAGCTCGGTGATCCAATTATTTCAATAATAAAAAAGCCTCTCACGCCAGTAAGATCAGAATCTTCTTCGTTAGCCGCAAGAATTAAGCACAGTTCAGTGGAACAATTTTTAGCCTCTCACGTCAAGGAGGACAAGACTCTTCCATTGACCGCTAGAGCTTGTTTTGTTGATTACTCGGTTCACATTCATCTTCTTCTTGAAGTGATGGTGGGGGTAAAGATGCTTCAGGTCTAGTGTTTCGACCATTGGAACAGTTCTTTAGTACTTTCGAAACCCTACAGGAATTGGAGGATGGACAGGAAAAGGAGCCATCGACCATGGTGGGCAGAGCCTAGGGGAACCTTAACCTTCTTGCTGACACCAGTTTTCTTCACATCGTGGAGGACTTGGTGTTGTATAATTTGAGAAAAAATCCAGCTTCCTTCTTCCTCTCTTTAATGTCATTCAATTTTATATTCAATACTTTCAACCGTTTTGTTTTGTGTTGTTTAAATTTCGACCGTTTTAACATTTATTTTCTATTTATTGGTATTTTATGGGCTGGTGCTTAATGACCAAATGATTACATAACTAGCCATAAAATCATATTAAAATTTATAGAATTTGTAAAAAGAGGGGTAACCATGTGATTCCTCCTCCTCCTCTTTCACAAACATGTATTCCTTCTTTCCTTTTCATTTCAATCTCCCTGAGTTGTGTGCGATGATGTGATACAGGTAGAGCGGAGGTTTTACCACTAGGAGCTTTCGAAACAAGTCTGCACATAGACCCGAATCAACTCTTAGGACAGTGCTTCGTGGACGACTTTTCCGGAATCCGGTAACTTTAATTTAGTTTATTTTATTTACAGGTTTTTAATAGAGAGAAACAATATTTCTAACAATCTAAGAGTTGATTTACATGTTTTGTTTAATTGATCTTCAAAATTAGCATTCGGCTAGTGACAGAAAAATTATGTAAGTTGCTCAATTGGTCTCCACAATTTGCATGATTAAACTAGTGTATCCAAGATTTTAAGATATATAATTGTTCTAAGATGTTACTAAGAAAGCTCTAGCATATTTGGGTTAGTATGTATTTTTCTTCTCAAAATTGTGATTTTCAGTTCATTGGAATTATCGAACAGTTCTCATATGTTGTATATCTCGTTGTCCACAAGAATGGTTATTTGTCTTTTCATTAAATGTTGTTGTATTTTACTTGTCGGTCGTGGATCTACTATAACTAAGTATACTAAATTTTATGTGTTGATAACAAATACTCTATATCTCTCCACATTGGTCCTTAAATTCGACTTCCTTGATATGGGATGATTTGTAGAAAGAAATGCTTATAAACATGCATACTTGTGCATGTATGTATGGAATATGTTATATTGATGCTGCAATACACATTTGTTTTATAGATTATCTAATTGTATTTATATGATATGTATTCTAGGATTGTTATTAATGACATGATATTATAATATGTTTATAAAATTGTAGAATCAACATTTGATCTTGCTAGCATTATTTTTTCTTGGTAATTGATCATATATTTTTGCAAACTAGATCAATCCTATAAATTTTGCAAACTTGTTCTGATAAATTAGTTTTTTGAACTAGTGAATCGATTTAGAATGCATGATTTATGCTATATTATAATTGATCATTTAAACTTTTGAAGGAGCAATTAATAATGAAGTTGTGAAATAGATGTTTCTAATGATGGCAATGCTATGGGATTGTGGTCTTATAAGTTTATGCTTTAGCATAATCTACCATTGTTGGAGACACTATAATTTTATACATGCTGAAATTATTTTGTCCAAAATTTTGATTTTGTAATGTTCATAAAGCTCTTTTAATGACATGTAAATGTTTTTCTTTATTAATCTGAGCTAATGAATAAATTTATTATTGTCGCAACAGTTACTTGATCTTATAAGTAGAATTTCTGAATTTCACAACTAGTTGTTGGGTGTTTATTCCTCTTAGAATTTTTTTTGCTTTAGCGATTAAACCAAATTTATTTTTCAGGACCAAGTGTACCTAATCATATCTCATCCATCATATAAAATGGAAATACACGCGACATCGAATTAAGTTTTTTTTTTCCTATGTAAAATTTTTTGCTATCAGCTTGAAGAATTTTGATAATTATTTTATTTAGACTAATATTACTATTTTCTAAATGGCGGAGTCATTCTCATGGCTGGAGAAAATAAAATTTAAAAAAAAATTGTGGCCAAGAGGCAAGTCATTGTTTGAAGTATATACTACTTGCTTATTGTATACTGAACATTATAGAAATGTATCCTTTTAAATTGAAAAGATATTGCCAATCCTTGAAATTTATTAGTATAATCTTCTTAAAGGATATAAATATTGCCAGCTATCCATATATTCTTCTAATTATTGTGTTATTCCTTATGACATTTTTTGTAATTTAATATTGTAATTAACTTGTGACATCTGCATAAAGGCTGATAATGAGAAGATAAATGTGGCAATTAAAGTGTGCGCTTGGCTAGAGTTATATTTGATTTTATTGTCACTTATGAAATTAATTGGCATCTTATGTTTATTGTTTTAATTTTTTGTTGACACTAACAATTAGTAATGGTCTAAATTATATAAATCAATATCGGGCTTTTTTTTTTTTGTTCTACCACCTGCTTTTTCAGTAGATACTACTTTAGCAATCAGACACCCATATAGAAATACAACACATACATATACATGCTTATATGAACTGTTGGAAGCTATCCTTCTTATGTTCTTCCTCTTTTGTGAATGGTTAAATAAACCTTCCCCCATACTAATGGTTTACATGATACATTATGTCATAAATTTGTTGTCTACTATGTTTTACATGTTGTTCTAACGTAGAAAATAATTGTTAATATGTTTACAAACCATTAGACACATCAGTAATGAATGACATATCAGTTATTCTTTGTATCTTTCATCCTCTCTACTAATGGAGAACTCCCAAATGTCAGCATTCAGCTCTAAAGTTTGGTCAAAGAATATTTTTTTCATTAAAGGGTTCTTGCAATTCCAATTGTTGTGAAATATTGTTGTCATTTCTTGACTTTGAAGACATAATATGTTTAGACCGGTCTGAATGGCATGATAGCATCTATTCCCATATAGAATTTATGGAGTAATAGTTCAAATTTTATTCCTATATCTATTAGTTTGATTTATCATTTTCTTGTCTAACAAAAAATATTATTCTTATACTATTATCCTGCCATTT
Organism: Iris pallida; assembly: GCA_029216955.1. NCBI lineage: Eukaryota > Viridiplantae > Streptophyta > Magnoliopsida > Asparagales > Iridaceae > Iris > Iris pallida. The sequence continues at coordinate 1,179,744 of JANAVB010020599.1, read as the reverse complement.
CTATAGTTAATATCAGCGATAATAAACATATTCTTCTTTTACTGGTTATATCTAGTCACTGTCATTGGCTAAAATACAACAATAACTTAACATCCTAATCCATGGTGGATATTTGGTTGGACTTTTATTGTTAGATAGAATACTTTGTACAAACAGAAAAAAATATTCCTGTCTTAGTACACTAGTTTAACACAATACATCATTGACATTTTGTCAAATATAAAAATGTATGTCATTTTTTAAATCTTGCATATTAAAACTTTGTAAAATCATTGTTGATAAAGATTGTGCATAGTTTCAAGTAAATATTTCTTATTAATTTGCAAACTAACCTCTATTCTCTTGAAGGTAGAATCCTTAGAGATATTTTAATTTTGGAAAAGAGCAACGTATCATCGGTGACGGCAAAAAAAATTTGTTTGTACTCACTCATTCTTAACATAACCTTTGTAAAGTTATCTTTACAAATCAGAAGTATTAGAGATTGTGACTTGTTTATCCATCTCAAACATGTCAAGGGTGAAGTGAGAATAATGGAAAAATCTAAAAGATGAAAAATGATATCTTCTGAAGTGTTATTAGTAAGCCAAAATCAAGAGGTACAAAATTGTTTCGATCACGTGGAAAGGTAATTTTTCAAATTTACAAGTCACATATTTTATTCATTTTGATTACTAAATTTAATTGGAGAAATATATTATTAAAATCTATGAGCCAGTTATCTTGGTTTAAACACATGGTTCTGTATATTATTGTATAAAACTAATATTCTTCGCACACATGTTAGTTTTACATGTTGGAACCTTAATGACTTTATTATCACAATATTAGAATTTCTAGTCAGAAAGAAATCACAATATTGTTATGTCACAATATTGTTCTGTCATAATACTTAGACAAAATTTATTTTTGTTTATATTTCGTGATGCTATAATTCTTTGATTCATTCAAACAATTTTGTCACAAGAAAATAGTTAGTAAAATTGCAAATTCGTTTAAATCTAAAGTTTTTGGGTATAAGTCGAAAGGGTTCTTCTGTCAACCGGACGTAAATAGCTCTAAGCAACATGGTATTTGATCGTACCCATGTGGACCTCTGCTAGCTGGGATCGACCCCTACAGCTAACCCAAGTTGATCAAAACTTGATAAACTAAAGATTTGATAAGGTCAATTAGCAAAATTCACTTAAACTTTTATTCTAGTACTTTAGACTGTCATTTTTGTAAAAATAGCTTGTAAACATAAATCTTTAGAGCCAAGGCTGAAAGTTAATGTATCTTACTTTAAGGGATGATAGAGTCAGATAAGTTTTTTCTCACTATCCTAATATTTATATCAGCATTAGTGAAATTGCATACTTGTTAAATAATTATGATGTTACCAAACCTGATTTAGGAAATAACTAAATCAATCAAACTAGTTTCAGAATATATTTTTAAGGATATTCTAGACTATAAAATTGTATCATATTAGATACTCTTATATCATAAAAAGTTATTTTAATACAAACTAGATAACTGACTCATATGATATTTAATCCATTTATGGATATATTTTTTACTCTATGGGGAGTTGTCATCTCTTGAGTTTATGTAAGAATCATAGCTAAGAGTATTATATATTCAAAAATGTTAACTTCAGTTACATCTTGTACTGAAGCTGTATGGCTCAAACATTTTATACTTTACATGATCAACATATTTGTGTACTTGTTATTTATTTTAAAATTATGATAGAAGCATGATCTTGTGAATTCTAAGATGAACAGGTACCTGCAGCTGCATTTTAAGACATTAAAAGAGCTTTAAAAGCAAATATGTAGTTCTTGACTATAGTCATAAAAGAACTTTACAGATCTTTTGACGAAGAGTCTGTTTACTCTTGACGAAGAGTCTGTTTACTCTTGACGAAGAGTCTGTTTACTCTTAATAAAGAGTTTGTCCAGGAAATTAATCCTAGTATTGTCGAGGGGGGATGGGGTTAAGCCCATATAAGTTACTAGCAGTGTTAACCCAACCGAGTCTGACTAAAGATCCCAATAAGCCGGTTCAATGGGTAGGAACAAGCTGGACTAAGGTGACTATTATGGAACACTGACCTTAAAATTAAATTCTCTTAAAATAATGCCCAAGAGTTTGTACAATATTGTACATGGATATCCCATCCCTATGGTGACAGTGTTCCGGTATGATTTGGTTATGATGACTTTTAAACACTTAATAGGTCCAAGCATGATTATGCAGGATTGACTCCAATCACCAACCCTTTGAGGACTTACCAATGTGAGAGGTCATGCCGCAACTATGGGATAGGGCAATCCCAAACAACTCTCATGAATATAGAAAAAGTATGCATGGCCAATCTAACGTACCACCCGATAGACCCAAGTACCTCTAGCGTACTATGTGTGCTATTTTTTGAATTCGATTCAAGAAGTCTAATTCAAGGCATAGTTCATCAAGCACTTCTTCAGATAAAGACAATAGTCACTGAGTAAGATTTAAGGTTGTAGTCAATCGCATTTATGCATAGTATATAATTGTCCAAAATTTTCAACTTTTTTTCTTCTTCTTTCTGTTGTTTTGAAACTTGATTTTGGGGGGAGATTGTTGAATAATTTAAGAAAAACCCAACTTCCTTCTTCCTCTCTTCAATGTCATTCAATTTTCTATTCAATACTTTCAACCGTTTTGTTTTGTGTTGTTTAAATTTTGACCGTTTTAATATTTATTTTCTATTCATTGGTATTTTATGGGCGGGTGCTTAATGACCAAATGATTACATAACTAGCCATAAAATCATATTAAAATTTATAGAATTTATAGAAAGAGGGGTTGCCTATATATGTATCCATATTGTTAGTATTAAAAAGATACTTGAGAAGAAAAAAGGGTAACCATGTGATTCCTCCTCCTCTTTCACAAACATGTATTCCTTCTTTCCTTTTCATTCCAATCTCTCATGCTCTGGGCAAGAGCTAAGTTAGGATAAATCGTCCTGAGTTGTGTGCGACGACGAGACACCGGTAGAGTGGAGGTTTTACCACTAGGAGCATTTGGAATAAGTCTGCACATAGACCCGAATTAACTCTTAGGACAACGTTTCATGCGCGACTTCTTCGGAGGCTGCTAACTTTGATTTGGTTTATTTTGTTTACAGGTTTTTTTTATAGATAGAAGCAATATTTCTAACACTTGGGGGCCATAGTCAGAGAACGAGTTGCAGGAGCTTCTGAGAGTTCCAAAGTTTGAAAGAGAGGCATGCGGAAAGCTTTCTCTCCCCAACTCATCTATTTATAGCAGTTTATGCAGTCGTTCGTATTCTTCGACAACAGTTCAAATTTTTAGGGAATTTAATGCTCTCGTTTCTCATGGTCAAGGTACTGTCACACGACGGTTACGGATCCCAACGAAGATTTGTTGCAGAAAATCTCGTTAGTGTGATCTCAGCAAAACAGAAGATATGCTCATGCGACCACATCTTCCATACGAATCTATCTTCTTCATGCGAAGTAATCTTCCAGCAACATTTGCCTACTTGCAGATAGCTTATTCCTAAGTAGTAAAGACAAGTTCAACGACTTTTATTTATGCTTATGTGCTCGAAGTATTTTAAAGGAAGTTATCTTCAAAAACGTTGAAGGAGGTCATGTAAAAGCATAAAAAATCAAGAAGAATAAGTCACCCGCGAGAAGTCAACTCGCAGGAACATTCCGTCCTGCAAAGCATGAATAATCTTGACAGAAGTAGTATCTTCGCTGAAACGTTCTTCCGATGAATAATCATTTTCCCACACAACAGTCAAATTGCATTTAATGTGTCATGTGTGCATAATCGTATATGATAGACAGAGGGCATACACAGTAATTAGCCACCTTGTAACAACAGCATAAGCTTTTTCTTTTGAGAGCTCTCTGCCCAATAGTGCTTGTGCGCATCGAGAAACTTCTGAAATTTCGTCGGATCGTCAACAGAGTAAAGAAATCATGCACTAATTTGATCTCCACCATTACACTTTCCAAAATCTCAACTTGTACTTAGAATTTCTTGTATTTATTGTAATTAGAATTGTTTCTAACAAACAAGTTACAAAAATTTTAATTGAGAAGAATAGTACTTCTTTTCTGTTAGAAAATATTTTTATTAGTGGGTTATTATGTAGTGTCCCGCTCCTAATCGGGGGCACTGTGTAGAAAATTCTATTTGTATCAATTAATCAGGACAAACTGAATTGAGATCTTTCCAATCTTTGTATTGACTTATTTGGAATTGAGTTATAAATACAGTGAATCGTGTCCTGGAGAAGAACTCTATATAAAAGTCTCTTTCTTAAACATTTTCACTATTCGTTTTTGTTCATGCTTTCATTGTTTGTTTTATTAATGCATTTTTGTGGATGTTTTCGATGGATTCATTGCTTGTCTTCATCGATTTCCATATTCATATCAAAATTTGGAAGAAGGAGAAAAGAAGAGTATTGATCCTCTGTTTGCGTAAATGTAGATGAACACGTAGGTGAGGCTTGATCGAAGCATTGGAGTTCTCTCTACTCTGTAATTCTCCAACAATTAATGAGTGACTTTGATCCTTCTTTGCTTTATCTCCAAGCCTAAATAAAAGAATCTCTGAATGTCCTTATTGTGTCCTTCGATCAATGATATATTAATAAAAGAATCAAGATAAAAAAATAACCATAATGTTGTTTGCTTGTTATATAGAATTATGGATTGTGATATTGTTGTTGAATATATATGGAATCATGGAAAATGCGTGTAATCTATAATATGGGATTTTGAGCAATGGTTCGAGAAATTTAGAATACAAATGAGAATATGTAGCATAGTTATGTTCAAGTTTTTGTTATCTTGCATGTTATGTGTTATGTTATAATAGTTAAGCTTTATATGCATACATGATCATGGACAACTTGTGCACAAAGTTTTATTTTCTCGAACAGTATCCTTGGCCACAGAATCAACTCGACCTATGAGGTACAGGGATAATTGCTGCTAAGGTATAAGGCATAGGGATTACAAGACCTTCAGTGAGACTAGCTGCATACACCGAGGGGGACGCTTTAATCCCCTAAATAGTCCAAGATGGTGCGCTCACCAGTGGCCTTCATATAGACTAGTTGTATAATTAATGATGTCTTTTGCATAAAAGAGTATGGTAAGCCCTGTTTGCAGGGAAGGACAACCGGCTGTGAGTAAGAATCATCGCTTGGTGATACATGTTATGTTTTTATACTCATCTCTTCTGAATTATTAATTGACATAAAAAAAGATAAAAATCTCTCTAATAAGCATGCATGCTTTCACATGATTACCGTATTGATTTTGGTTTATCGGGTTAATGTCGCTTGCCAGTGCATTCTCCAATGTACTGGCCTACATCTTCACATGTGCAGGGAATTAAGGAGACGTACAAAGGCGTTGAAAGCTCGTCCAATTGTGCAAAAGCTTTGTCTATATTTTGAATCTTCTAAATCTGTTTTGAAGACTTCTGTTGAAGGTATTTTTTCTTTATTTTTAGTATAGGGATATGATATATGGAACGATGTATCTCATTTTGTTATTTCAAAATTGTAAACCAAGTTTGGCACTTTTCTATGCAGCTATTTGAGAGTCTATGTTTCTGTTGTAAATTATCAATAAAGATTTATTTCTACTGTGTTAAGTTATTATTCAATTTTTATGTCTTATCTGCTGCAAACTTCTATAAAAACAACTATTTTACAAATATACACGATCACGCCTTATACAAACGCAACTTAGACTTGTACGATATCATGCTTGGTGGCAACTTATTGATTCGAGACATAAATATATTTACCATTTAGTACTGATTGAATTCCTTTTATGGTTCCACATGATAAAGCTATCACGAATGCATATATCGTAATTGATGTATAAATAGATCTACTAATTTGTAGTGATTGAATTCCTCTTATGGTCTCCACATGATAAACCAGTACGAATATAAAGAGGTATATATATAACCATTATTGTATCCTTTAGTCATGGAAGGGCAATTTCCCCTACCTGTGCAAGATTTCATCCCCTAGGGCTTTGTCCCCTTGTGTCCTTCTTAAGGATGAAAGCGAGGTTGAATGCTTAAGCTGAGTGTAAGAGCGCCTTTTTTTTTAAAAAAAAGTAGATGTCTGTCCTAGGATAACACGAATGTTATACCATGTTCCATTAAAACACATAAAAGAATATCTGATATAAAAGGTGTAGAAGTAGACCAACATTTATATCGATAAATAGGAGATTTACAAATTCATACCCAAGTACTAATCCCTTATTGGGTCATAATTGATATCTCAAGGAATGCTACCAGCAAGTAGTACAGTTAGCAAGGGTTTGCTTTTAACCCAGGATCGCGCTGGGTTTGCCTCCCTTTCCCCAGCCCGAGTTCGGCCCGTAGAACCTAACGGCTCCGGTTGGGTTTTCCATCTTAACCCGATGCATCGGCGAGTCGGGAGTACAATCCGGGCCCAATCCATAAGAAAAAGTAAAAAAAAATAAAAATAGTTGTAAAATATAGAAAACCATTTACAGATTGCATATGTGGCCCAATAGCGAATTCATATAATTTATTTTTTTACTTAGAAAATAAATCCTTCCACTTTTTTACTATTTTTTTCTAAAAAATATTATCATATACTCTTTTTTATATTTGTTGTTAATAATAACAGTGTTCAACATTATCTTAGTTTCTATTATTTATTATTTAGTTTGAATCTCTTTTGTTATCCCTTGGAACAACCTGCAACCACTAGGAGATGTCATTATCCCTTTCAACCACTTGGAGACTTTATATCCAAAGTTGTTAAAACTCTCTTGTATAAGTACCTGCTTCATTCAATAAGAAAGTAAGAATTATCTAATTTCTCTATATGGTATCAGCCCAAACACTCCTGGTCCTCCCACAAAATACAAAAGCTCATTCACATCTCTCCTACGGCTACGACTTCACCTCTCACCTTCGTAACCCATACGAAAACTCCTAACCTTTCA
>JANAVB010020599.1:1135222-1162722 GCA_029216955.1 Iris pallida | reverse complement strand
TTAGTCGTATTATTGCGAGCCTGCGACTAGGAAATGCTCATTCACAATTAGGATTTAGGAGGATAACTAGAAATAGGAGTTCCTTATTCAATATTGATTGTCGGGTAGCTAGGGTTGTTATATAAGTCATATGAGTTAGGTAGGAATTCATTGAATTCTATACCCTATTAGATAACTTGAGGAATTTTTCTAGAAGGATGTACTATTGTGATTTGACCCCGAAGCTAGTATCAAAAGGTAAGTAGACTATTCGCCTAGTAAATTAGAACTTCTCAGGATTCAATGCTTAACCTTGATCAATTTTGCCATTTTGTTTTCTCCATCTAGTCATCATCGTCATATCATGAAATTCGTATTGTTTATTTCTCTTTGGCCATAAGGAATTAAATTTTGAAATATCCATCTCAAGTCTTTGATTTTAAAGCATATAAGTTTTTTCTCAATCATTGTGTATCCGTGCAATAGAGATTAAAAGATTTATCCTTAATTTTGGCTTCCATCATTATCTTTCATAGTCGCTCATTTTATTTTTCAAGAATTGATACTTGAAAGACAGATACTTACATTTCTCCATCTTCATCACCTTGGAATTTTTTTGAATTAACTTTCCTGCCTAGGCCGTATTACTTATTTATTTTCGTAAGTAATTATTTTCTCAAAGTCAACATTCTATTTCATTTATTGACTTCAGCCTAACATGATACAATTATCCATATATTTATTCTTAGTTAATTTTGTTGAAATTCAAGATATATATATATATATATATATATATATATATATATATATATATATATATATATATATATATATATATATATATGTTTTCCCCTCGATCTTTGAATATTAGAGAAATAGAAATTAAATTTATATCTCTTATCATTTTCTTCCTAACCAATCGCTTGATTTTCAAAATTGATAATTTTACTTCAAGGACTGATACTTACCTTTTTCTAATCATGATCCGCCAATTGAATTTCTAAAAAATCCTTTCAAATTCTTAGGGATATAGTTGGAATAATTTTGATGACTTACGACGGCAAGATAGCAGCGCATTGTCACCATCTATTTAAATTATCAAGGCTGCGGGTGTAGAAGCATGGAAAAGAATAAAGAAAGATCCATGCGGCCAGGGAGACCCATGCGGCTCAGAGAGCTCATGCGGCTCAAGGATCCATGCGTCTATGCGGCTCGAATAAGTGCTATGCAGCTCAGAGAGGAGCCACGTGGCCTACAAACAACTCTTCCCTTTTGTCATTTACTGCAGTAAATGCCTTGACGGCTGACAGCTCTAACAAATGACAGCTCTGACACAAAGATACAACTATGACCCCGTCATAATGGCAGACTCCTAGGGAAACGAAGGAAATCTCTGACACAATCTTCCGAAATCCAGAAACCTTCATACGGCCTTGACACGTGGACAGTCGCATGCAGCTCAGGCAGAGACCACCCCATGCGGCTCAGGCCGAAGCTGTTCCATGCGGCTCAGACCGAAGCTATCCCATGCGGCTCAGGCCGAAGCCATCTTATGCGGCTCAAGCAGAGGCTACCCCATGCGGCTCACGAGTACTATCTCCATGCGGCTCCCGAAGAAGGCTACCTCATGCGGCTCACAAGGACTATCTCCATACGGCTCACGAAGAAGACACCCATCATGCGGTCACCTACGCTCATGCGGCTCAGATCACCACCATGCGGTTCAAATGTTCAGGGGCCACTCCCAAGCAGCCTTGACACGTGGCCAGCCTTATGCGGCTCAATGAGGAGCAATCCTCATGCGGCTCAGATTTCCGCAGTGGCTCGCATTTAAGACACGTGGCATGATAGTGGGACACGTGGCATCAAATCGACCGAAATCTATCAACAAATCCCAATAAAATATTGGGATCAAATCAGATCATTTGCAATCAAGAAAATCAATGACACGTGGCGGGAGATCCGAGATTGGCATAACAAATCATGAGGATTTATGTCAATCATCATTAATTATCCACAAAGATTTGATGCAATCACATTAATTGCCCGGATCTATTATGTTCAAGATGAGCGGCCCAGATTCATTGCTCCTAAGCCGTCGACTTTGGAGAATGGGCAATCATTACAAACCCTAGTGATGCCCCCCACTCTTATAAATAGCAAGGTGCCATTCCCTTACAAAGAGGGGATTCTCTGATAAAAAAAAGAAGACACAGAGATCCAGAGAGCCAGAGATAGAATATACAGAGATCAAAAGGAGAGCATTTATTCACCAACGCCAAGCAGTCCTTCTACAGAGCCAAGGCTGCACCCGATCGTCCAAGGAGTAAGGCAGAGCGGCCGTCGCTTTCCCGAGCCTCTATCGTCACCCCCCAGAATCTAAAATAAACAATTGTACTTAGATTGCTGTACCTAGGCTTTCGTCCCTAGGCTTTCTTTGTACAAGCGAGTTTGTATTGTGAAGTAAAAGTCCAGTCCTCCGATAATTGTTCTGTTCTTTTATATTTCATGGCAAACATGATGGCGACTCTGCTGGAGACAAACTTCTCCACGGCTGAAGAGTTGGTGACGCAATCGGATGCAGCCAAACTTGGCTCCACACAACAGAAGATGGTCGTCCGCTTCGACCAACAGGCGTTCGAAGAAATGCTCTCCGAAGGAAGTGCTGGCCCGGTCCAGAAGCACGCCCGCACAAAGAAGGCTCGCAGGGAGTGGAGGCCAAAATCATTTTCTCCTCCCCAGGCCCTGGACGGGGTACTCTCTGCTACCCAAGACGGCGAAGACGACTCTCGCGCAGCCCCACTTCAAGCCATAGAGGACTCTGCTGTCCCCAAGTCCGGCAGAGAAAAGCACTACGATGCCGGACTTGCAGGGGCAAAGAGCGATTCTATGAGCTCCAAAAAGAAACCGAACAAGGGCACTAGCCGCAAAGCGAAGACTCATGCGGCCAAGATTGCCAGCCGCATGAATGATGACCATGCGGCTGAAACTGCTAGCCAAACGCATAATACTCATACGGCCAGGATTTCCAGTCGCATGGAGAACACTCATGCGGCCAGGGTTTCCAGCCGCATGGAGAAGACCTATGCGGCTACGACTGCCAGCCGCATGAAGATTATTGATTCCAGCCGCATGACGCCTACTCCACGCGGCTCTGTCTTCGACCGCCTCTCCTATGGTCCTGATCTCTTGTGCTCCCAAGAAGATATGTCTGATTCTCTCAAGCACCACTTAGACTCTTCCTACTATGTGCCCTCACGTACTAGAGTGAAGAAGTCTAGGACAGCACGAGCTTAGCAAGCTCGGTCCGCTGATCTGACCTCTGACCATCCGAGCGTCCCACATACAGTTATGCGGGCCTCTGATGGGAAGTTGTACAGAACCACTCGAGTCCAGCCCTCGGCGACAAACGGACAGAGAGGTTCCCAAAAGTCTTCCAAAATCCAGGGAGCAAACATGGTCGATCCGGACCCATCTGACTTGCGTGAGGCCATCCTCCACAAATGCAAGGAAAGAGAAGGTGCCCCGAGGTGCAAAGAGTCCTCCCACGGACGTCACTGCACCCAAGTCATCGTCAACTGCTGTTGCAATAGCGCAACGGTACGAAAAGACCGGCGGTCCGTATTCCAAAGACTGCAACAAATATGTTCAGAGGATGAGGCACCTCTCGTCGTCTCCTGCAACTCTGCTAAGAAAATCCCCGCCGATGGGAGAGGGAAGAAGACCAATGCTCCCAGCCCGAAGGTTTCAACCACTATGACTAAGAGACTATCGTCTAAGCGGGTTCCCACCACCGGAGTTTTGCAAGGTACCCGTTCGAAAACGAAATCTGCTACAGTAGAAGATTCGTCGTCCACACCACTGGGGGTTGCTGGGACTGGGGGTAGCACCCTTCCGAACCTCCACGATAATCCGATGTTCCAAGAAGACGAGCTGGAGGAAATAACTCTTCCATCAGATGCAGCAAATCCCGACGTCCCCGAGGACGTCCACGACTCTCAAGATGAAGCAAACTCTGAAGTCGGGGGTACTATCCCTTCTGAATCCGAACCAGAGGAAAACATTCCCACATACCCCGATGACTTCTCGCTACAGGGGTATGATTCGGAGGGCACGTCCTCCACCGTTCCTTCCATCTCTCCTCATATAAGGACGGTGTTCATGACGGACAGCAACCAAGGTGGTTCCAGTGATCGCCAGTGCATCGACACTCTGGAGGCCATACTGCATGTCTTGGTCAACTCTGTAGACGATATCAAAGCGGCCCTTCCAACTCTGCAAGGAGGGACGCCTGGCCAAACAAGCACGGGTCCCGCGGTCAATGCGGACTCAAATTCAGCGGCACCGAACCCGGGCAATAATCCTCCTAAAACGTCGGCTCCCACCGCTGCGGATGACGCCAGAGAAGCAAGAAGAGAGGTCCAGGAGCTCCGAGCCATGTTTCACGCTCGAGAAACCTCTCAAGACCTCAGAATATGGCAACCATACCCTGCTGCATGGAGGGATGTCCCTTTCCCACCGAGATATAAGCCGTTCAATATTAATCCTTATGATGGCAAAACCTCTGCAAGTCGATACATCACTTACTTCGAGGTCACCACCGACCATCTGTCCCATGACGATGCCATTCTCACACGATTATTCATTGGGGTATTGGAAGGAGTCGCCTTCGACTGGTATCGCAACCTGCCAGACAACTGCATCCACTCCTTCGCCAGCTTCAAGCGCATGTTCTTGGAGAGATTCTACGAAGTAGGACAAGACGTCACAATGTCCACCCTCATGGACATCGTCCAAGGGGAGAAAGAGCTGACAAGGAACTATATTGAGAGGTTTCGCCAAACCGCAATGAAGTTGCCGTCTGGTAACCCGGACTCCTCCTTAATTGAAATTTGCCAAAAGAGATTGCTCCCAATAATCAGTCTCTGGATGGGCGAAAGTCAATTTAAGGACTGGAAGACGTTCATCATCAGTGCCACTAGCGCCGAAGAACGGTTGAAGAAGGCTCGCCAGCTGGGATTGCACATCTCGGAGGGAGAGAACAAGGGCAAGCGTCCTAATACCAACAACGACAATGGGGGTAGCCCCTCCAACAATCGGGACAACAAGGGTAAGCAGGCTATGGTGGCCGACACAGCCCAGAAACCTGAGTCAAAATTGGCGGACAAACAATGGCCGTAAATCACTTACTCCTTCGAAGACGGTCACGTCAAGCCCATCTTGGACATGCTCATACAAGGAGATAGAATTCAGCTCCCTCCACCAAGACGGAAACCTCGACCGGCAGATATGGAGAGCCCAAAATATTGCCATTACCACCGCTACGTCCACCATGCTACACACGACTGCTACCAATTGAAGCGATACATCCAATATCTCATCGATTCGAACGCTCTGGCCATCGATTTCGAGGAGGTAACAGTAGCGGCCAACATGGTGTCCGTATAATTCGGCAGCTTCCCTCCAACAGAGGCTCAAGACTGTGTGATACCCATCCCGCTGGCAACCATGGAAATTGCTAATCTTCCACCTCCCCGAGATCAGGCTGCTGGTCTAGTGCCCCTCACCACATCACGAAGGAAGGTCATGTGGGTCCATCCAGACTTGGTACCTGAAGTGACTCAGTCTACACCATCCTCCATTTGCAAGAAAAAGAGTGGAAAAGTCAGATCCTGCCACACAATCTCGATAGATGTCGAAGAAGCCACAGCTGTCGTCACTCGCTCTGGGACACAATCCTAACCTGTGGCTGATAACTCGGCTGAAGATCATCAGCCAGTCACAACTGACACTCCAGGACCTTTCCAGCCTCTGACGACCGACAAGCCTAGGCCGAAGGAGACTCGCTTTGACAAATCCCTCCGAAAAGAGGTACCTTAGGGGCTGGAAAGGCCCTACAACTTCGACATCTTGGCGCAATTGGCTAACACACCAGCCAAATTGTCATTATACGAGCTCCTGAGGCTCTCAAAGGATGTTCGTGCGGCTTTGAGCGATGCACTCCAAAATGCCGACGCCTATCTGGCTCAGGTCAACCTCACAGGAGAGAGCCCGCCTGCAAATCTCCAAGACAGCGCTTGCACAGGAGCTATATCCAATATTGTCCTCGCTCCGCAGGATATGCTCATCAAAACCAATCTCCACGATCGTCCGTTATACTACACCGGATACATCGGGGACGTAAAGGTGGACCGGATGCACATTGACCCTGGTTCTTCCATAAGCATCATCCCGAAAGGTCTGTTACATCATCTCCGTATTCCTATGCATCGCCTGACGCCAACAAGCACCGCCATCAGCGGTTTCAATTCGGGCAGGAGCTACCCGATCGGAAAGTTTCGCTTGAAGTGCCAAATTGGCGATCTCCAGTCAGAAGTCACCTGTTACGTCATAGATGCAGACACTTCTTACAACATCCTCTTGGGGCGCCCTTGGATACACGATTATATGATCGTGCCTTCCACGCTGCACTAGTGCTTCAAATATGTCGACAAACACGACTTTGTGAGGACAGAATTTGCCGACATCGATCCCTTCAAAGGGGTCGAGTCATACTACTCAGACTCCTGCCTATACGAGAAGTCGAAGAGGCACCTGGATGGAGATGTACAAACTCAAACTGAGACGACCTCAGGATCAGAAGAACCTCTGACGATCCACCTTCAAGCTCGCAAACCTGGCAAGTCCGCACCCCTTACGGCCACTCTACGTAAGGACGCGATCAGCCTCTCAACAGAAGAAGAGCAAATGATAATCCGGCTGCCAAGGTCTGGCCAAGTGCCAAGACCTACAATGGAGCCACTGACAATTAGACTGCCAAGAGTCGGCCAGCCACAAACCGAGAAGTTCAATCCCTCTGACAAGCCAATGACGATACGCCTTCCCAAGAAGAATCGTCACCCCGATACAAAGTCGGAGGCATCTAGCGAGCCAATAACTCCTCGCCCAGCATCGAGTACCAAACTGGGGGTCGCTAGTTTGCCAACGACTCCACGTTTTGCTCCACCAGCAGAACCCCTGACGATCAAGCTGTCCAGGTCATCCTCTCAGTCTTCATTTATACAGGGGGTAGCCGAAGAAGAACCAGAGCTAGCCAAGTATGTGGCTGCCTACACTGATGTTCCCTCCGCAGATGATGTAATCCCGCTAGAAAAGATACCTTACTTCATCAATAAAGGGCTATCTTTGAACTACATCGAGCTTAATAAGCTTTGTACAATGTATGCTATGGAACACGGTATAGGCACTCACCTACACACACAGGTGACGAATGTTTACACCGCATACCAGCTTACTCCAGTAGAAGACGCTTACCGCATAATCGAGGGAGGGGACCATCCAATCATCTTCGGCCGGAAGGACGACCCACAGCCCTTCACCATAGAGAAGGTCGATCTCGAATCAGATGCCGGGAGACTGCCTCTTTATCTGTATAGCCCCCAATCCAAATATCTCATGCAAAAATAGGGGTATGATCTGGAGACCACGCCAGGCTTGAACTACGGCACTGGTCGACGACTACCTTTAAAGTCGCCAGTCCCGGCTGGGAAACCATGAGATTACTACAACAAAACCAGATGTGGGCTAGGTTATGTCACACCTGCGACAACCCCTGAAAGCTCAGACGAGGAATGCGATTGGCATTCACACTCAACCGGATCACCCACTTCCGATTCAGATGTCAGCATCAGGGACATGCTCAGGCAAGTCTGGTCTGTCAATATGGCATTCGTCGACGCTTACGAAGAAGATGAAGATATTCCAGAAATCCTTGAGTTAGAGCCGTGGGCCCAACAGCTGGATGCACAATGGAAAAAGCGGTTCGAACAGAGAGAACCTCCTACTGAAGATAAGGTTATACAGGTCGACCTTGGCAGCAAATCTTCTCCAAAACCAGTCTTCGTTAGTAAAAGCTTGACAGACGAAGAGCGAGAATCGTTACTGGAACTTGTCAAAGAATATATCGATGTGTTCACCTGGAGCTATGAAGACATGCCAGGACTAAACCCCGAGGTTGCCCTTCACAAGCTCAACATTCGGCTAGATGTAAAGCCAGTCAAACAACAACAGCGACGCTTCCGCCCGGGCATCATGGATGCGATCGAAGCTGAAGTCAACAAACTGATAGCCAGCGGCTTCATTCGTGAGGAGCAACATCCTGACTGGGTCGCCAACATAGTTTCGGTCCTCAAGAAGAATGGGAAGATCCGAATCTGCATCGACTTCCGCAATCTGAACGAGGCATGTCCAAAAGATGAATTCCCTCTCCCTATCACAGACATCATGATCGACAACACATGCGGCTTCGAACACATGTCATTCATGGATGGCTTCTCGGGGTACAACCAAATTAAGATGTCTCCTGACGACGAGAAGCATACATCATTCTGAACACCGATTAGCACATACTGCTACACAGTCATGCCTTTCGGTTTAAAGAATGCTGGCGCCACATACCAAAGAGCCATGAGTATCATCTTCAGAGACCACTTGCGCAAGACTGTGGAGTGTTATGTTGATGATATAGCTGTCAAGAGTCGCTATAAGGGAGATCATCTGCAGGATCTAAGGACGGTATTCGACCTGATGCGAGCACACAACCTGAAGATGAATCCCACAAAATCCTTCTTGGGCGTATCCAGCGGAAAATTCTTGGGTTTTATTATTACTGCCCAGGGAATTCATGTAGATCCAGAGAAGACGAAGGCAATTATGGAGATGGGTCCCCCAAGAAATCTCTGCGAACTCAGAGGCCTTCAAGGGAGGCTAGCTTACATCAGGAGGTTCATTTCTAACCTCTCCGGACGATGTCGGCCATTCACCCATCTCATGAAGAAGTGCGTCTCATTCGTATGGGACGAGGAATGTCAGCGTACCTTCGACAACATCAAAGAATATTTGTCGAACCCTCCAGTCCTGGTAGCCCCGGTTGCTGGAAAACCATTCCTGCTCTATGTACGAGCAATGGAGCATTCCCTCGGCGTCCTGCTGGCACAAAACAACGATGCGGGCCATGAACAAGCTATATATTACCTCAGCCGAATAATAATTGGGCCAGAGCACCGATACACCGCCGTAGAGAAGGAATACCTCGCCCTGGTGTTCGCCATTCAAAAGACGCGACACTATGTCACAGGACAAACCATACATGTGATTTCACGAGTCAATCCTCTCAGGGTCCTCATGACGAAACCAGGAGCACTCATCTTCCGCCTCACCACATGGGCAATATTGCTATCTCCTTATCATATGATCTTCGTTCCGCAAAAGGCTGTTAAGGGTCAAGATCTGGCAGACTCTTTAGCAGCCCATCCAGTCTCAGAGTCGTCAAGGATATATGAAAAAATCCCAGATGAGGTCGCCGACTCGCATACAACCTCTTACGATGATATATGGTGAATGTTCTTCGACGGCGCCTCAAGGACCGGACCTAAGGGCAACATCGTCGTCGGAGTCGGGGTGGTGCTGGTTTCTCCTTCCGGGTTGGTGATCAATCGTGCTTACTTCCTCACAGAGCCCTGCTCTAACAATGTGGCCGAGTACAATGCGTTGGTCATTGTCCTCCAACTTGCAAGAGAGCTGGGTAGAATATCTTGAAGCATACGGCGATTCGCAGTTAATCGTCAATCAGATCCGGGGTTCATACGAAGTCCGCCATGAAGACATGATCCCCTATCACCAAATAGCGATCAACATTATTTTATTATTTGAGGGATTCTTCATCGAACACATTCCTAGACTCCAGAATATCGAAGCCGATGCCTTAGATGGCCATGCCGCTTCCCTAGCGGTTCCAAACTATGCTCATCAATCGGTGGATGTGATAGGCCACGAACTGGTCTGTCCCAAGAACAACGTTCAGTTCATGGCGAGTTATTCCGCTCAGACGGTCGACGAAGCGCCAAACTGGAGACAACCATTCATAGACTTCGTAGTCTACGACATCCTACCCGAGAACCCAAAGGAAGCCACTTCCATCAGAAGGCGTTCTCTCAGATTCTTCTATGATACAGAGACAAAAATGCTGTATCGCCGATCCTACGATGGATTATTACTTCGGTGTCTGTCGAACGCAGAAGCCAAAGAAGCCGTACGCGAAGCTCATGACGGTGTCTGCAGGGCCCATCAGCCTGGCCCTAAATTATAAGACCGTCTTCGCCGAATGGGCTACTACTGGCCCACGATGGTAGCAGATGCGATAGACTATGCAAGAAAGTACAAAGCCTGCCAAGTCCACGTGGACTTCATCCACCAGCCATCCGAATTTCTACATCCGACAGTGGCATCCTGGCCATTCGAAGCATAGAGAATGGACATCATCGGTCCGATTGCTCCACCTTCTTCCCGAGGATATCGCTTCATACTCGCAATCACGGATTACTTCTCCAAATGGGCGGAAGCTATCCTGCTTGCAGAAGTAAAGACTTCAAACGTGATCAGCTTCCTCAAGCATCATGTTATCTATCGCTTCAGACTGCCCCGAAGGATCATCTACGATAATGGTCCGCAGTTTGCAAGCCACGCCTTCTATCGGTTCTACGACAAGCACCGCATCCAGAATATTGCTTCAATGCCATACAATCCAGCAGCGAATGGGTTGGTAGAAGCATTCAACAAAATAATCATCAAACTTCTCAAGAAGTTCGTGTCGTCCAACAAACGCGACTGGAACGAGAAGTTTGGTGAATGCTTATGGACATACCGTACTACAGTCCGAACAGCCACTGGAAACATGCCATTTTCCCTGGTGTACGGGAGTGAAGCAGTCCTCCCGTTGGAAACTCAAATACCGTCACTCCGCATCGCCCTTACTTACCAATTGACGACAGACGATAACTACCGTCGCCGGCTACAAGAGTTGGAGGCCTTAGATGAGAAGCGCCTCTTGGCTCAGCAACGGATCGAGCTATACCAAGCACGCATCTCCGGAGCCTTCAACAAGAAAGTGAAGATCAGAACATTCCAAGTAGGCGATCTTGTTCTGGCAGTCCGGAGGCCGATGGTCATGACTCACAAAACCGTCGATAAATTCCAGCCAAAGTGGGAAGGCCCGTTCATCATTGATGCTGTGTTCTCCAACGGTGCTTACCGCCTCGAAAAACAAAACGGAGACTTGCTCATGCTGCCCGTCAACGGCAAGTTCCTGAAGAAATATTATATCTAAACGACATTCTCCTAATTCCATATTATTAAGTTATGTACCCGCCGGTACCGCTGAACTCATATTACAAATTCCAGATTGTTGAGTCATGTACCCGCCAGTACCGCTGAACCCACAACCACAAAATCCAGATTATCGAGTCATGTACCCGCCGGTACCGCTAAACTCATATCCACAAATTTTATATTATCGAGTCATGTACCCGTCGGTATCGCTGAACTGATATCCATAAATTTCAGATTATCGAGTCATGTACCTGTCGGTACCGCTGAACTCACATTCTTCATCCCCAAAATTCCAGATTATCGAGTCATGTACCCGCTGGTACCGCTGAACTCATAGCCACAAAATTCCAGATTATCGAGTCATGTACCCGCCGGTACCGCTGAACTCACATTCTTTATTCCCAAAATTCCAGATTATCGAGTCATGTACCCCGTGGTACCGCTGAACTCACGTCCTCCTTCCACCAAAAAATCCCAGACTATTGAGTTATGTACCTTCTGGTGCCTCTGAACTTACACTTTGATTCCAAAATTCATGGATTGTCGAGTTATGTACCCGCTGGTACCCCTGAACTTACATCCTGGTCACTCTTTCAGATAGTAAGTCATGTATGACCATACCTCTGAACTTATTTCTCTGAAAGAGCTCCTCCCTCATGATCCACTACTCGTACTCCCAGTGCACAAAAAGGGTAACAGATCCACAAATTTCCAAAATGGCCATGTCAATATTACCTCTGAGTCATTTCAATTCCGCCAAAAACAAATCACCCCTCTACATAGAACTTCCATGTCCTCATTACCTCTGAGTCGTTCTATGTACCCCCCTTCATTGAGCCCACTCCTACCATGTCCTCATTACCTCTGAGTAGGAAGGCTCCGTCAAAGAAACCCTCATGCTTGCCATGTCACTCATTACCTCTGAGTAAGTATGTTGGTTCTTTTTCAACTTATTGTCCGTATCCAAAACCAGGGTACGTTAGGGACAATAGGTCCACACAAAATGTCCCACTAAGATGACTATTACAAAGCAAAATAGTGAAGCAAATATATTCCATTCATTCAGAAATCGGTTACATCCACATGACTACAAGCAAGTCAAAGAAGTTCATCATGCAGACAAGAAGGAAAGAAAAACAAAGCGCAGACTACAGCTAAAAATTAAAAGACACAAGACAGACATCTACGAGAGCCCCTAAATCCTAGTTGCAGGAGCGTATATACCATTCCCTCAACCACCTTGCATATGAAGGATGCAATTGAGAAAGATCCTCATCCAGAGTAGGAGAATTAGAATTTCCAGCGCTACCACCCTCAGCGATTTCGATATTTGGAAGACCTCCCTCCTCCTCGGGCGCCGGTTCTTCTTTCGGTATCACCTCCTCCTTAACAGATGATGACTCATGTTTGATGAAAGGAAGCGACGGCTCCTCTGTCACAATGATCTCAGCCTCCGATGGAGATACTGCAAGAACCAAAGATAAAGGAAATGAAAACAGTCAGAAGACATTCAGAAGTGTTCATGCAGCTCATTAAGACAACTCTCATGCGGCTCGGACGTGGTGTATACCCCCATACGGCTCGGTCATGGGAAGTGTATGTGGTCCATGCAATTTGAACAGTTCGCATCAAAGGCTTGTGCACAAAGCATACAGCAGAGCCGGTTCTGTTAGGGTTTCGAAGTATTCAATCTTCTACATAGTCCTTACCTTCGATGGCAATATGGACGTCAAGACGAATGGGGGGCACGACAGTCGAAGACGAAGCCGATTTCTTATCCTTCGCCGCAGCCTTCGGTACGGCCTTAGAAGACTTGGGAGCCATTGTTGTATGAGGATCGGAGGGAGAAAAATCTAAGTCAAGAAGAGTTGAAGACAGGAGAGAAGTCCGTCCAAATACCCTTCTATTTATAGGTAAAAAAAGGGGGGCCATGGACCAACGCCTCGTACAACGTAACCGACTCTTCGGTTATCGAGATGAACTAGCTAATTAAAGACCAGACTCTTGGGATCCTGCCCCAAAAAAGCGGCAATCAATGCAAAAGACTTGCACACATGGCATAAAGACGTGGCAAAGAGCCCATGCGGCCAGAGCCTATGCGGCCAGACAGGCCATGCGGCTGGAACGACCATGCGGCTGAGACATCCATGCGGCCGAAACATCCATACGGCCGAGACATCCATGCGGCCAGGACATAATATGCGTCCAGAAATATATAGCCATGCTTCTTATTCAAAGTATTTTAATTTTGCAAATTGAAAACTTTGAAGGGGGTCTTATAGAAGCATGGAAAAGAATAAAGAAAGATCCATGCGGCCAGGAAGACCCATGCGGCTCAGAGAGCTCATACGGCTCAAGGATCCATGTGTCTATACGGCTCGAATAAGTGCTATACGGCTCAGAGAGGAGCCACGTGGCCTACAAACAGCTCTTTCCTGTTGTCCTTTACTGCAGTAAATGCCTTGACGGCTGGCAGCTCTGACAAATGACAGCTCTGACACAAAGATACAATTATGACCCCGTCATAATAGCAGACTCCTAGGGAAACGAAAGAAATCTCTGACACAATCTCCTAAAATCCAGAAACCTTCATACGGTCTTGACACGTGGACAGTCGCATGCGGTGCAGGCAGAGACCACCCCATGCGGCTCAGGCCGAAGCTGTCCCATGCGGCTCAGACCGAAGCTATCCCATACGGCTCAGGCTGAAGCCATCTTATGCGGCTCAAGCAGAGGCTACCCCATGCGGCTCACGAGTACTATCTCCATGCGGCTCCCGAAGAAGGCTACCTCATGCGGCTCACAAGGACTATCTCCATGCGGCTCACGAAGAAGGCACCCATTATGCGGTCACCTACGCTCATGCGGCTCAGATCACCACCATGCGGTTCAAATGTTCAGGGGCCACTCCCAAGCAGCCTTGACACGTGGCCAGCCTTATGCGGCTTAATGAGGAGCAATCTTCATGCGGCTCAGATTTCCGCAGTGGCTCGCGTTTAAGACACGTGGCATGATAGTGGGACACGTGGCATCAAATCGACCGAAATCCATCAACAAATCCTAATAAAATATTGGGATCAAATCAGATCATTTGCAATCAAGCAAATCAATGACACGTGGCGGGTGATCCGAGATTGGCATAACAAATCATGAGGATTTATGTCAATCATCATTAATTATCCACAAAGATTTGATGCAATCACATTAATTGCCCGGATCTATTATGTTCAAGATGAGCGGCCCAGATTCATTGCTCCTAAGCCGCCGACTTTGGAGAATGGGCAATCATTACAAACCCTAGTGATGCCCCCCACTCTTATAAATAGCAAGGTGCCATTCTCTTGCAAAAGAGGGGATTCTCTGATAAAAAAGAAGACACAGAGATCCAGAGAGCCAAAGAGAGAATATACAGAGATCAAAAGGAGAGCATTTCTTTACCAACGCCAAGCAGTCCTTTTACAGAGCCAAGGCTGCACCCGATCGTCCAAGGAGTAAGGCAGAGCGGCCGTCGCTTTCCCGAGCCTCTATCGTTACCTCCCAGAATCTAAAATAAACAATTGTACTTAGATTGCTGTACCTAGGCTTTCGTCCCTAGGCTTTCTTTGTACAAGCGAGTTTGTATTATGAAGTAAAAGTCCAGTCCTCCGATAATTGTTCTGTTCTTTTATATTTCATGGCAAACCGCGGGTTCAGTGCAGCCAGCAGCGCACTAGCATAGCATGATCCCTAAGTTGAAGTCCGAGTAACTGTAAGTTATCGAATGTTATTAAAAACTATGTCCTAGTTGCCCTATTCGACATTTTAGTTATAAGTTAATATTGGTAGAACTAATAGAATATTCGATACAATATCATATTTGAATCATAAAACCAAGGGTTTACTACCACCAGATGTACACTGGCGGAACAAGGATTTTCGATGAAACGACTTCAGATATGCATACGGTTTTTGAATACCATAGAGGTTATATCTTTTATTGGCATATGACTATTGATTTTTTATGATCCGTAAAATCTTGCTCACTCGCTCAAAACTGATTTGATATCCTATTTATCATTATCGTATTATAAATAAAGCTTGTAGTTCCTCCCTTCTTATCTTTCTTTTTTATCTTCTAATCTCGAGTCGTCTTTTGGCTTCTCCTCATTTAAAACCTACTATTATATTTAATCACATTCCACTAGATTCATAATTGTAACCAACTAATTCAGAAAGAGGGGTATTTTTGACATTTTAATATTGATATTCATATAGTCTTAATTATATTGTTGTTAATTAGTATTTTAGCTAACTTAATCAAATTGAGTATTAGTTACTATAGATGAGTGCATTTGAGGATTTGCTAATCCCCTTTTCATAAACTTTTATTTCAAAGTAGAGAACTAATTTTAGCTAATATAAATTTTTGATAAATTATTTACCATGTTATATATATATATATATATATTATATATATATATATATATATATATATATATATATATATATATTAACAAACAAAAGAGCTTTATTGATGTATCAGACGCAAAATGCCGAAGCCTATACAAGTAAGCGCGCCAAGCGCGAGAGGGAGCTCAAGAGCTGGGATCCAAAGAAGAACCCCGAACAACAAAAAGGGATAGACGTACTAAAGCAGTGTCTGCCAAAAATTATCAGTCACGTGAGAGCAACTCCTGCGGATGCGAAGACACTGCCTGATGACTTCTCTAAGGAGCTGATGGAGGTTGAATTGGTGACCTTTGTACCTAAATTTGTTTCTGTTCTTCCATAGCTCCCAAATGCCGAAGGCTGCGATAATCTGATGCCCATGAGAGGATCCCCAGCTAGTGAGGAGATCGTTGAATCTGCCGGTGTTGGGGGCCTGGTCACATCGCTGTGCAAGACTGTACCAAAGTTGGCTAGCGGTGTTGCCATGAAGGAGGATGTGTTCTGTGGTTTCTGATTGAGGAGAGGTGCAACAATGGTACTTGGAAGCTAGGCTGTAGCCGATGGAGAGGAGGGCATCGTCTGTCGGTAACTTTCGTCGATATGCTCTCTAGATGAGGATCGACCATTTGACCAAGTAGCAGGAGTGCCAGAACGGAGCGATCAGCGGGGCAGGCGGATCAGGGTATCTGACCTTCGACTTAGCAGAGGCTATCGTGAAGGAACCATCGGGCGTGAGGGACCAGCGAAAGTGGTCAGCGATCTCGGTGATAAATGGTTCGGTAAGGTGACGACCACGAAGGATCCGTCGCCAGGAGGCAGATGATCGGTTGTTGGCGATGGCAGTCGTTGGGTGAGAATGAGAAAAATATTTGGCCTTCATGAACCTCGACCATATGGATTTGTCAGTGCGAAGCTTCCACCACAACTTCATAGAACACCTGTCGACGATGTGTGCTTGTTTGAAAAAGCCAAGCCCTCCCACATCAGTAGGTTTGGCCATGGAGTCCCAACTGGCCCAGTGGTGCTTATCCTTGTCGTCGCTGTGACCCCAGAAGAAGTTGGCGAAAAGGGACTCAATCTCAGCGAGGACTTTCTTGGGGGGGGAGCACACAGCGAGGGTGTATATGGGGATTGAAGAGAGGACATGCTTGATCAGGATCAGTTTGCCTCCCGGAGATAGGGTCGCGTTATGCCAACCTTCAATTTTTCTTTTGATTTTGTTCGTCAATCCCTCGAAGATACCGGAGTTGGATTTACCGTACACCAGCGGACATCCCAGGTAGGTGAAAGGGGGGTAAGCAGCGGTGAAGGATGTTATGTTGGTAAGATATATATATATATATATATATATATATATATATATATATATATATATATATATATATATATATATATATATATATATATATATATATATATATATATATATATATATATATATGAGTATAAATATAGTTACTATATTAATTATTTGTGATTATACAATCATGAAATAATGTGTCACGTGTGGGTTAGTATGGTTTAGATGCACTAGAAGGCACATATATTTCAACCAACAATTAAAGTACTAGTCACTAGTTTAGACTAGTTTAAATCCATCAAATTATATCCAATCGAAACCAAACTTGACCCAACTCTTCAAGACTCATATTAGGGTCAAACCAAGTCCTATTTAGATCCAAACCATGCACACATGAGTGTGAGGACAGCCCACAACCTTAGCCTACTTGTATTTTCGGAATTAAGTAGTGACCACCACTTTTCGTTAGCAAAACCACCTCCCCACTCCTCCCACACGCCTAAAATTAAGGTCACACCTTCCCCTAACCCTTGGTAGCAGCCCCATACACTCTTTTCCATCTATTTCATTCAATTTTCAACCTCAAATAGTCCACACAAAGCAATTATCTTTGAAACATCCAGCCTTAGGTTCAGCAGGATAGGTTGACTTCAACAGCGTTTTGTACCACGAAAACAATTGGTACGAGCCTCGAGCCCTTTACGAAAAATTTTCCTCTATCTCTTAGCCTTCATTTCCATATTTTTACATAATCTTATATGAAGTTTTGTCCACTCAAACCTCTGTCGCACGACGATGTGTCCAGAACAGTGTGTTGTCCATGAATTATGTGCAAAGAATTAGGTGTGCACACCAAACCACTTGGTAAAACTCTACAAAAAAAAATTCGTTGCAAACCGCTGTTTGTTCCCATCGTTTTGGTAAATAATAGTCTATATGTTCTATCCATAGTTTCCTCCGTACAGACGTTTTACGAGAAGGTACGCGGACTGAATTTTGCGACACACAAGCGGTCCACGTTCCGAACATAGGTAAATACCTTTATTTTTTTGTCGTATATTTTTATATGACATAGGTAATAAGTAGATGCAACATTCCCTTAGGTAGAAACCAAAAATAATAGTATCTAATAGTTTGGATTCATGATAAATCATTACCCCGAAATTATTTTTCTAAAAATTATATTTTCGTCTACTTTATGGTTGTATAATTTTTTTTGTAGACCATATTTTATGATTTTAGAAGTATGTATACAATTATGGATATTTTGCCTACAAAATTTATGTTAGAGTTATGCCATAAATGTTTCATTTGATTAGTACAAATTAGGCACAAATTTGGCCTCGTAAACTCTGAATGCAGAAACTGTGATTTTCTTTCAACTTTGAAAATGCATAACTTTCTGTATAATAATTATTTTCTAGAGCCATTTGTTAGAATGTAAAGTATGCTATTTTGTCTATCAATCATGTATTAAGTCATGTCCAGAATAGTTAGTTTTACTAGTACAAAATAAGACCAAAGTAGGCATCATGAGCAGTTTTCTGCACAGTTTTTCTGTACACTAAAAATTGTGGAATTATATTTACCAACTTTGAACATGCATTATTTTCTGTGTATACCATATTCTCATATTAGTGTCATATATGTATTCTTGGTTAAGTTTTGAATCATTTGCATATAGGTTTCATGACTTAGCTACTTGTTTTGGGTTATGTAAATTGAGTACAAAGTGAGCTCCATGAACAACATTTCAGCATTTAAATCTAAAACTATTTTTAGAGGTCACTTTGAGCTCAATTCTCCAAAATTAAACTGTTGGATTTCGGTGTAGTTTTTCCATAGTAAACTCTAGTTAACTCTATATTCGATCCTGAAATTAGAGCCACCAATAACATTGTTTATTTACTCAAATATTGCTTCCAAAACTGAAAAAATTATATTTTTTGCACACAAATTATTGCTAAGTTTGAAATCAGTTTTTCTTACAACTTTGTACTTCGATTCTGGAAAATCCAACCATTGGATTGGTTTGTCATTTTCTTCGACTGTTAGACAAAACTTTATTCTTCTGAATCCTTAAGTTTGAACCGTTCATCGTTATTTATGACCACTCGTTCACTAGCCTAAATTCAGGATAAAGTGAACTTTTGAAAACTTCTCTTTAGATAAATTATGAATTAGAAATTGTAGAAAGATGTACTCTCTACCCATATCAACTTAACATTAGTGTTATATAGGTTAGATAAAATAATTTTATAGGCCAGCTTGTATAGTTTGATGATGTGCATTCATAATATAAGTCTTGGACACTGATACAAACTTGATTATTACTTTCTGCTCAGGACCGCAGGCGAGTACATTCTCTGATAGTTTTTATTACTTTGATGCTTTCTATAAATTAAGCTTTAGTCTTTTACTTGATTCCTGACATGAGGATACACGGATTAATATACATTGGATCCCATCATGAGATGTTATTCCCAGTTTATCCTGGTATACTGGTACTTGCTTGTTATTGTTCTTGTACCTGTATAGACGCTGATTTGGGAGTGAGCTGGCCCCCTGCTTCTTGAATCCAGTGTCATAACGTGACATGGTTGGATCGATTATACTATTTGAGAAATTGGAGAGTTATTAGAGTTTATGTGATAATACCCAAACTACTTGTGCATAGCTCACCCTCACTACACATAGGGTGTAGCATGATCTTATACTACTTGTGCATAGCTTTCCATTGTGGCCGGCCTGATCTATTATACTTGTACTTGTGCATAGCCTGTTATTTGGAATAGCCTGATCTTGACCCAAGTCGATCACATAACACTCTAATATCTCAAGGCAACGTTTAGATTACATGTTATACTCAGATTTTCTGTGATACATCATATCCCTGATTTACTTATATGCTCTCACCTTACCATGATATGATGACATGTTTATCCTGTACTTCTTATTACTCAGTTTTGTTATCCATCATGTACCTCATTATATTATGTTCATTTATAGCACTTGTCAATTTAATGAAACTGTTGTTAGTGATTATACTTCGCTCCAATTCTGACTGGATATTATTTTTAGTGGACTTAGAGGCCTTTTGCCCGACTTCTATAGGTCGGGAGTAGATAAGGATATTGCTCAGGAGTTGCACATGGATCTGGTGCCTGTAGAGGACGCACCTCCAGTAGTGACTTAGTTATTAGCTAGGTTTTGCTGGATTTGTCTCCAGATTGCTACATTTGGTCTGTTATATTATTTCAGGATATGTTCTTTTGTCTTACACTCCTAGACTTATTTATGCTATGATCTTGCTACTATTTCAGACTTTATCTTCATTCTCTTCTATACTAATATCGTGCTTCATCTTCCTTTAGAACTTGTGTTGAGTTATATATTTTATATGTCCTATTATTTCTCCGTGCGAAGATGACAGGTTTATATTTCATACTGTTAGATGATAGATATTATAGACAACCTATACAACATTTTACCGTTGACACTGCAGCGTAGGCAGGACGTACCCACATCCTCATGCCCCTAAATCGGGTGCGGGTCGTGACAATAATCATACCTAAATTATGATTCTATGATCATGCCTACATAATTGATCGTGCTAAAATGATTTCGATTGGATCATACTTAACGATCCCTTGATCACAACTAGACTATTTTTATTATACTCGATCGTGTCAATTCATATATTTTTCTAGATTTTGATTCTGTAATCGTACCTAAATAATTTTGCTTAAATAGTTAATCAAGTTAATTGTGCCAACAAATTTGAATTTTGATCGTTCCTAAACGATGTTGATCGTGACTAAACTATTTGACTATAGTCGTAGTCGTGCCTATATTTCCAACTCTATTATTGCTAATATTTAGATTTATTCCAGCCTTGATCATGTTTAGTTTAATCATATTCATACTTGTGCCAAATTTTAATCATGCTTGGATGACTTGCATGGTTAGCCTCGATTGTAACTACATCCTACTCGTATCAAAGTAATTTAATCATGTTAGACTTTGTCTAACTTTTGATCATTGATCATGCTTACATAATTTTAGCCAAGTGGTTAATCGTACCTAATGACTTTTTAGTTAATCATATTTTGCTTCTATCCTTAAGCATGCTAACATCTTATATTGACTAGGACCTTTGACCATAAAATTTGGTCATATTTTGATCATGCCTAAGCAATTGTTCGTGTTAAACCGATTTCTTTGATGATCCTTAAACAAAATTTAATCGTGACTCAATCATAATATATTTTGATCGTGCCAAATCATTTTTTTTTGTTTATTATTTTAAATTTATCGCGATTACACGTGACTAATTTGATCAAGAATCATATCATTCTCTTGATTATATCAATTGTCGTTCTTATTCATATCGATTGAAATTTTGTTTCTTGATTATATTCTTAGTCGTACCTAATCGTGCCCTTTGAAATTTCGAGGACGAAATTTTTCTAAGGTGGGTATATTTGTAAGCCCACTTTCCGATTTGCAAATCTTATTTTCCTAACTATTTATTTTATTTGAACATCATGATTAGAAATACCTTCTCTTGAAAGGATTAAAGATTATTTTGCTATTATTTTTGTATTTCAAAACTAATAAAAATTTATAGTTTGAAAATGTTATTTAATTTTTCTAAATACATATGTTCTCGAATGTTTGGAGTTATAAAATATGTTGTTCAATAATTGGTTTCAAAATAGTTGTAAAAGTTTCCCTTTATGTTTAACTAAGATTCTAATTAAAAAAGTATGTATATATATATATATATATATATATATATATATATATATATATATACACTCACCTCATGAAAATTGTCAAATGGTTCTCGAACTTCAACATTAAAGAAGATTCCGCAATCGTTTCCGCGTGGGTCACCCTTCTGAACCTTCTCCTAATTTGTTTTGCCCCCGCAGCATTGAGGAGGATTGCCAACTCATTCGGGACGTTTTTGGCATTGGCCGAAGAAACTCGCAGCCTCTCTAAGAAAAACTATGCCAAAATCTGTATGGAACTTGACTTATCGAAGGATCTCCACAACCATATCCAAATCTCGCTTGGCAACAAGACACACACCCAACAAATTATATACAATAACAATATCATATTCTGTAAACACTATCATATGCGCGGCCACTCTATCGAGCATTGTATCCATGTGCACCCAGAACTGAAGAAGAAGAAGGTGATCCGAAAGGTGGCTCCCACTCAAGCACCCAAGAAACCCAAGCAATCCCCCCTCCTACATTTACCCAACTCTCACATCAGGTTCGAAGCCAGCACCGGTAACTCCCATATCCAAGAACAAGCTCCTCAGGGAAGAGCCATCGTTCCATACAATCCCTCAGGCATCAGCCTCGCCAACAAATTTGACATACTCGCTTCAGAGCCCACAGATGACCTTCAAGGAACTGAAGAACCCACATGTGCTAACATTTCGGAAGAGGAAATAATAAACTGCGATGACACAGAAAGGGAGGCAGGCACCTCAGTAGAATCTTTATCATCGAAGAACTCTACGGCTTCGACGAAAAAGAAGGACCCTCAACCCTCTACTCAGTCACCCCCACTTTATTCCATATTGTGACCAACATCCGTACGGATGCCTTGGCAACATTGGCCAGGCACCAGTAGCCAGAATGCAACAAGCATTAGACGCTGGAGTCGACAGCACGAACAGCTTCTTCAGAGCTGTAGCGGAAATTGTCGGAGAGGTCTACATGCACTCAAACGAGGAGACAGACATAATTATAAAGGTGGTCGGAAAGCCAGCATCCACCAAACAAGGGAAGTTATAAAGTGGTCTCGGCCAGGATCCCTAGGTCCGCAGCTAAGCTCAACAACCCCCCCCCCCCACACACACACAACAACCTCAATGCTTAACATCCTCTCTTGGAAAGTTAGGGACTTTGCCAATAAGTGTCACGACCCGCACCCACTGTGAGGGTACGAGGACGTAACAACGCCCAGCCTACGCCGCAGTGTCGACGGTAGAACGCTGTCCTAGGTCATAACATCTAATAGATAAGTATAATATACAGTTATACTCCCCAAATGGGGTGACATAACATAAATATAACTCAACCACATCTAGGATAGAACAAGAATGAGATAGAAGATAAAGATAGATAACATCCAGGAATGTAACATCACAGAGATACAAATTCAGAATTCAAGTGACTAAAATAAATATATATCTCAGAATATCCCAGAATCTAACTACAGTGATCCAGAAGTAAAGACAACCCTAATCTAGAGAAGTATCATCCACTGCTAGCAGGTCCAAGTCACTAGTGATGTCTAATGCTGCACCAAGAGGGATAGACACCAGAGCCTCATCATTCACTATAAAATTTCAACAGGTCCAGTCAGGACAGGAGCGAGTACAGTACATCTCAACAAAATCATAACTGGTTAGGAAATATAAACATGCTAGAGAGTAAGATACAGGATCTGAAGAAATAATATGATAAAAAGAGAGAGACTGTAAGTAAATAGCTACAATATATAGAGAACTAACAGTGCTAGTGATTCAGAGCACAAGATGGTTATGTAGACGGCACGAATGTTGTACACGAGTAATCTACAGAGGTTTGTACACGAGTAATCTACTAGATTGAATACATAACCACTTCTACTCCCCCGCCCCAATCAATACACAAGGATCCAGCTACGTAATGTTATTGTACACGAAGGTCATGTGAATACATGATTATACACGATTCACACGTTTCGTACACGAATGTAACAAATACAAAGAGTACACGATGTTTCCGATAAAGTACACGAACACGAATATCCGATGTATCCGCTAAGGGGATAACATCGCACAACCAGATCCATATAGTACTAATCCGTGTTTCCAACGTGTCAGCATCATGTAAAGTAATCTAAAGCAGGTATATAATCCTAAACAAGATATGAAATGATCAGAGAATGTACTCGCCTGTAACCTGAGAATCTGGAGAATATATATACTGTCCGAGGAGTGGTGTCTGGCTCCTATTAGAACAGCACAAGTCACAACAAGTCCAGAATGGTAATAAGATGCACTACAATGCATTCTACATGAATCTAGGTCAAAGTCAACTCTTGGTCAACTCTGGTCAGCCCTAGAAGTCAAACTAGGTCAACCAAGTCTAATATAGGTCTAGCAAGTTATTCTAAGTTATAACAAGTCTACTCTAGGTTTCCCCTAAGCATACCATGCCTAAACATGCCTATAACACAACCACAAGACTATGTCTAATAGTCTACTAAGAAAACACCCATCCTATAGTCACTACAACAATACACCCATGCCCTATGTTCACACTATATCATACACATAATATCCCAATATTATGACACCATATATATCATATATATTTAAAAATACAATACACATATATATAGGGAAACTTGTATATATATATAACAAGGCTTATATATATATATATATACACACAAGGGAGTGAGGGAAAAACTCATATGAACATGTGTATGTGTGTGTGAAGAAACTGGAAAACAGGGACTGACATCTCAGGTTTATAGGCACTGGAATGCAACCCAAGTCCCAGGCTAAAAGAAAAAACTGGAACTAACTCATATCAGTTGCATAGCAATATGGTTTAAAACCATTTCAAGTTATGAGAATTTCTCAACTCAGAAAAGGAAATTATATTAGTTAAGGAGAAGAAAGCATTGAATCAATGCAAAGCTAAACTAATGCTCAGGTTCACATTCAGTTCCAGATTGTAATTAAATCAATCAATAGTTCAGATTAGGAAAACTGGGCTCACTTATCAGTGCTTCACATTAGTCAAAAGAGAAAAACTCATTTCAGTCCAACGCAATAATTCCCATGCAATGGAACACATCAGTTAATGAGAAAAGGATTATTGAATCAATGTAACTCATGCTCTTGCCAATCAAGAAAAGGAAATCAATTTAAAACAGGGTAGAATCATACCCAGGTTTTGGCAGTTACACAAAACAGGAAAATCATTAATACAACATTGAATTCAAAGGAGGGAATCAGTTCACAATAACAGGAAAATCAGTTTTAAATGAAAAGACAGTGAACACATTAGTTCCCAGATTTTGTTTAGGGCTTAAACTCAGGTTAACAGGATACTCCAGGTTCTAAGATATCCAGGAATCAATTCAAAGCTAAACGAGACAGTCAACTAATCTCAGATTTTACTCATGAATGTAGGAATCAATAACAGTAGTTCAAGGGGAACTAGAAATCAGGTTTATCATTCAATAAATCAACAGTTCAATGAATGGAAAAACTGGAACAAATTTTATTTAGTTTAAACAATCATCAAGAACTCAGGTTTTTTTTATACATGAATGCAAGTATTTAACTTCAGTTTCAACAGAAAACCACATGGGATCAATGAAGAGAACAGTGATAAATCTAATGAAGAACTGACCTTGGGTTCATTCAATGCACAAGGATAGAATCAATTTAGGCTTACACAATAAAACTGGAATGTAAATTAGTTATCAGTTTTTCCCCAAACAGGAACAATTTCAGTTCATCCCCAACTTGAACACCAATTTCCAAAATACACCATGCCAGTCCCAAGTTTTGAATGAAACACTTAGCTAACATAAAATGGAGCATGCAGGGATCAAAAACCAGTTGAAAACATATCACAAGAGCAATAAACTAGGTTGGGAAAACTGGGAAATTAATCAGTATCACACAGGTATCAGAACAATGCACTGTCTACAACAATTCGAACCCAAAACACAATCTAAAACCCAAACCATTAAGTGACATGGTGTAACAGAGATTAGCATGATATTTAGGATCTAACCAAGCATTAAAACATCATTTAAAATTATTTAAAACGATTAAAATATCAGAATATAAACACAGCACACGCACGCACACAGTACACAAACGGTGCACACGAAAATACGTGTCCGACACGACACGAGGACTCGTAAAACTTTACGAGCCTCGTGTCAGTCACTGACACAAGCCCTATGCCAAAAATCTCGTGTCGAAGTCGCGTGTCCAGCGCGCAGTAGCCCCCGAGCAGCAGGGCACGCACTGTGCCCGCGCGCTGCGTGCACGACCGAATGTGCACGAGCCCGACACGACACGACACTAAGAACAGGAAAAAAACACCAGAAACCTATAAGCGAGGTCTAACACTAATTTCCTATTCAAACAAAACCCCAAAAACACACGAAATGCCCATTGGGGCATTTCAACAAACACCTAGTAATAAACACTGATACGTGTCCAGAATGGACACGAAATGACATGAAAACTTGGGAAACCCTATTCCTATAGTTAGGCTAGGGTTAGGGCATCCTAAAAATGATTTTTACCAGATTTTAGGAGCTATGGATAGGATTTTACCTATAGGTGTTCAATCTCCCAAAAACTCCAAAGAGAAGGATCCTTCAAACCACCAAAAGCTCTCCAAATTATTTTCTCCCTGTCAAAATTTATTACCAACAGCAAGAACACAAGATTTAGAGCCTATTGCAATTTGTTTGAGGGAAAAAGGACTTGAAATGAATTTATTATGAATTTATGAAGATGGAACTTACCCCTTTCTAAAAACTTGATAAACCCTAAGAGAGAGGCTAGCCCTAATTCCTAGGAGAATATTTATAGAGGGGGAGGGGCTGTCTTGGCCAGCCATAGGGCCCTAGGCTAGGGTTTTGGCTAGTTGGTTGAGTCCTAATTGGTTTAAGTCATGGTTATGACTTGTGACTTCACAAGCCATTCTTAGACCAAACTAATTCCTAATTTCACCAAATTAATCCCAATGAGTTCATCCTCATGAACTTAAGTCAACCTAGGTTCTCAAATCCTAATCTCCTAGTCAAGACCTAGGTTAGCCACTAGGTTAGTCTACAAGGTCAACTTAAGCCAAAGTCTCTAAAACACCAAAAACAATTATTCTAAAAATCACTCAAAATCACATTAATTAAATAAATCTAAATAATACATAATAATTCCAAATAATTCTCAAAATTTTAAAAATGACCAACATACCCTCATTTGAAAAACTGGGTGTTACAATAAACCCTCTTTGAGAAGATTAAACAGTCTCAAGAAAATTCACAGAACCGACATTCTCGTGATTATTGAACCGAAAATTCCCCCAAACAAACTCAGGCCCATCCAGTTGCAGTTACGCTTCTCCTCGGCTATTGCTGGCTGTCACGATATTTGGATCTTATTCACAGCCGACGTGAAGATTGGCATCGTCCAAGACTCGAAACAGGCCCTCTCGTGTTGGGTGGAGCATCCCATGCTTCATTCCTGCTCCCTCTTGTCTGTTGTTCATGGTAGTTATGATATTCCAAAACGTAAACAACTGTGGAATGACCTGATGAACACCCATCTTAACCACAGCAACCTCCCCTGGCTCTGTGTTGGTGATTTCAATGCTATTACTTGCAAAAAGGGGAAGTCGGGAGGTCGTCCCCCCATCCTCCGTCGGCCATTCACGACTTCACCAACTTCATTTTTAGTGCTCACCTGTCTTCCCTTCACTACAACGGTAGCACCTTCACCTGGTACAACATGCAAAAAAGCACTCGTAGACAATACTCTCGCCATGACTGAGCCCTTATCAACTCGAAGTTG
>JANAVB010020599.1:1065222-1132722 GCA_029216955.1 Iris pallida | reverse complement strand
CATTTTTTCTCAGGATGTTAGATATTTTTGAAATCTACATGAACAAAGTTTTGGCCTATATAACAATATTAAAACCCATCAACTAGTTTTTAATAGTCTGTATTATTTTCAAAATAAATTGGTTCCAAAAATCATTAAAAAATAGGATAAAATAGTTTCAAAATAATAAAAATTTATCGATACAAGATCCGTCCCGACAATTCGGGCGACTTGGTCGCTATCCGTGAGCATCGAAAGATGCGTATGGATGTTGCAGACGTGTGGGATTCGACATAACTCGATTTTGCTGTGTGTGAGCGACGAAATCGAGACGTATCGGTCGAAATACCCCGTATCGGCCTCTTTGCAAACTAGTCTACAATTTTGTGCACGTTCGTCACATCGAGACGAAACTTACGCCAATATGACTGCATCATTTTTATGGTCATGTGAGCCAAGTTTGGTCCGTTTTTTTGAAGGTCAACCGGAACATTATTTTGGTGGACCTGTGATCTGACTTAACGTACGATTTTGTACACAGCTCATCGGAATCCAAATTTGGACATACCGTTGACTTCGTATCAAAAAAACTGGACTCGTATGTGTATACTTTGATGACTTTAGAGACATAGGCTCTGGCACATATTTTTGTGCAAAGCTGGTCCAACGGTGGACATTATTTTGGCCCGAAATTATCGTTTTGCTCCTGTGTCCAGAATTGGACTTATGGGTACTCAAACATAGACATTTTTTATGCCAAACACGTTGGTGATGTCTGTTTCAGCATCCGAAGACTACTGCAGGGGTTTGACTTTTATGGCTCAGTGAATGGTTGGATATTGTTGGTTTTGTGTGCTACCCTAGCCAATTGGACTTTTCCGAATGCATGATGTTATCGGTTTCACAGCAAGGTACCACAGGCAAGTACATATATTGATTGCTTTCAATTCCTGATAGTTTTCCATTACATATTATACATATGCCATTCCTGCTTTGATGACACGCTTGTTACACGGGCTAGCATCATGGATCCCTACATATTATATTTCTTGTTTACCATCCACACGATTATTGTGTTCATGACTAGTTCGAATCCATGACTACTAGTCGGGCAGAAAAATATCTTAGTAGACGTGTGAACTACCCTTTCTATCCCCATTATCTTTTGTTGAAGAATAGCAGCCACACACGACACGTGCGGGGTGCCGGATTTACCCTTTAGCCGTTCACATGTCTAACATGATATTTTAACGCACATAGATAGATATTGCTTCACTTGTTCATCATGTTTTTCTTCATCACATGCTATGTCATTATGTTTCCTTTTAGTTGATATACTTGGGTATAGAGTTGCACGTTCATTTTCCTACTAAACATGATGCCTGTTACTTTCTAGTTTGAATTCTCATATACTATTTTCATGTCTTGCAAATTCTATCATGTCTTGAATAGCTTGTCATATGTGTGTGTGTTCCATTCCTGACTGCAAACCTATTTTTCAGATAGTCGCTTGTCACTCTATGTGTGGGATCCTTGGGGGAGATACGACCACCAAACCTAGAGACTAGTTAGAATGTTTAAATTGTTGTATTAGATTTTATGAGGTACTGTACTTTTTTTCAAATGTAAACTTTGAATGTTGTAATTAATGTAGCAATATGAATGAACAATAAAGTTATATTTTATATGATTTTAAGCATTGTGGCTAGACAGCGTACTACCATCGATACCACGGCATAGGCTGGACTTGCGCACGCACTCGCATCCGAAAAGCGGGTGCGGGTCGTGACGAGTTACGCTCCTCTGACAAAGGCTCGCTCTCAATTACTGACTATATTCACTCTCTGAAGGTAACTGCTGCTCTTCTTTCCTCCATTGGCAACCCCATCAACTCTGAGGATCTTATCGACTATGTTCTGTGAGGCCTTGATGCTGCATACAAATCGGTGGTCGATGGTGTCAATGCGAGGGACTCCCCGATCTCGTCCGAAGAGCTTCATGCGAAGCTTATCAACCAGAAATTGTCCATTAAAACTGAACAGAACGCCCTGTCTAGTCCTGCTACGTCTCTTAATGTGCAGTCCAAATCGCAGAAACCAAAGCCTCGCCACCATGTACCCCTGCCGTAGTGGTTTTCTCCTGCCTCTTCACCCTCCTGGTTCGCCAATTCCCCTCGTACTCAACCCCGATCCAGTCCACAATCACAACCACCAAAACCCTTCCTTGGTCGGTGCCAATGGTGTAAAGTTCCTGGTCATGTCCTCACACAATGCCCAACTTTTCGTCAACAACATCTGCACCTCTCACTGCCATCCTCAGCTAGTTTCTCTGCTCCATAGCCCTACAAGAAAATACCTTAGCCACAACATCTGCTGATCCAAACTGGCTCGTTGACAGTGGGGCCTCCCACCATGTCACCCATGACCTCAGTAACCTTGCCCTGCACTATCCATATAATGGCCCTGATCAATTGTTTATAGGTAACAGTAAGGGTTTTAGCATTACACACACTGGCTCTCTTAAGCTTCATGATTTTCAATTGTCTAATGTTCTTTGTGTTCCCTCCATGTCAAAAAATGTCTACTTATTTCTCAATTCACAAAACAAACTAAATTTGCTATTGTATTCTTACATGACTCATTTCTTGTTAAGGAAATCCAAACGGGAACAACAATTCTTAACGGCCCCAATGTCGACGGTGTCTACGTATGGTCGTCATCTCCGTCGACCGTCAACAATCTTCATCTGTCCTCCTCTACAACCTGGCACCACAAATTAGGCCATCCTTCCTCTACCATTTTCAATTTCATCCAGAAGCAATTTTGTTTAGGAACTTCTAAATTTTTGCAATCAGATTGCACCTCGTGTCAAATAAATAAGAGCCACAAGCTCCCCTTTCTTGAATCCGGTCTTGTGTCCACACACCCTTTGGAAATTATATTTTTTTGATATTTGGTCATCTCATATTATGTCTTATGATGGTCTTAAATATTATTGTATTTTTATTGACCACTTTACAAGATATATTTGGCTCTATCCCCTCAAAAGGAAATCTGACACATAATCTGTTTTCATTAAATTTAAATCCCTAGTTGAAAATTATTTCAAACATAAAATCAAAATGCTATATTCTGATAATGGTGGTGAATACATAGCCCTTCGGTCGTTCCTAAGCTCCCACGTTATCAGCTACTACACCTCCCTGTAGAAGCATGGAATTTCACGATCAGAAATCCTATGCGCCAAACACTACATGCGCCAGGGAGCTCAGACAGAGTACTTGAAACAGCAAAACAAAAGTATGGACATTAAATGAGGATTTTTATTTACATATAAAAGTCTATTACATGCCTAGAAAAGGCTGTACAAAGGAGAACTTCTACAAAAGGAAAAAACCCTAAGTCTACAGCCAAGCGCAACGATCATCATACGCTCTTGAACAGGCGCAGCAGCCACCATGCGCTCTCAGTCAGGCGCATCCCATCATGCGCTCTCAGTCAGGCACATCCTACCGTGCGCCCTCAGCAGGGCGCATCCTGTCAGCAGCTCAGTTATGTGCATCCTCAGTTATGTGCATCCCTTCAGCAGCTCAGTTATGTGCCATCCTTCCAGCCAGGCTCACCTGAAGCATTTATTGAGCAGGACGAGGGTGGCAATCAACCCTCTAGCTGGAGGAAGAGCTCCCCAAATCGAGGAAGAGAGGAGCATCGCAAATCAACCTGTGGCCAGGGGAGGCTTCGAAAGAGCCTCCAAAGACCAAGGAAGACCGCAATCGAAACCGCGGCTAAAGGAGCAGCTTTCAACACAACCAGAATGGGCAACACCCACTCTGACAGAAGAAAGCCGCAGCACCACAATTCCGATCTGCGGCTCTTCCCGCATAAACGAAGACGAGGCTTGAGCATCCCGATCTTTGGATGCAACAGGCACCTTCCGCCTGCCTCGAAAGCCCCCGACTCCGACTTTTGGATGTAACAGTCACCTTCAAGTGCATCAATGAAAACAATGTGTCGCATCTTCACCCTCGGGAGCATCTCATCAACAGAATGCACTCGAGTAAACAAGTTTATTTCGAAAGAACGTGAGAGAACGAGAAGCAAACTATCTCCATGCCACTATTTATAGGCCGGGCAAATCAAACCCATGTGCCAAGTGGATGGCTCACCGAATCCCGAGCAATGAATTTACATTAAATGGATGAACCAGACGCTTCGAAATCAGCCAAGTCAAAAATGGCTATTTAAAGCACTCGAAGAATGGAACAGTCGCACCAAAAGATGTGTCATACGGAGCGGATGTGCCGGTCAGGCCGCACATCACACAGACGCACCTCTCGACACCAAGCGCCTCACACAGCATGCGCCCCCATGCGGCCCATGCGCCTAGTGGAACGCCGATCGATGCGCCCACTCAACAGTCCATCAAATGTCAAAGAACATTAAATGCTGAAGTCTGACAGAGTTGGCAGCACGCCTCTCAAGGACCGAACAGTTGACAACTTTTTCAGAAAATGAAGCATCGCCAAAGTCATTATCATCATTACTCTTCTCCGACGGTTACAGCTACGTGGCCGCCCAACCACTTGCATGCGCCTCCGCGGCCATGCGCCCAAAGTTCTGTATGCGCCTCAAAAGCCATGCATCCCAGACTTCTCTCTGATCCCAAAAGACAGAAGTAAAGTCACTACTGAAGCTTCGCATGCGCCTCAAAAGCCATGCACCCCGAATGGTTCGTAACTCCCAAAGGTTACGAGCCAGAGTCTCCTCATGCGCCCCATCCCAGGCGCATCCTATCAGATCACTCTCCACCAAATCCGAGATCTCCAAGCCATGGGCCGATGACACGTGTCCTTTAACTTGATTCATCCAAGATCTCAGCAACAGAAAGATCCTCTTCTCTGCTACGTGCCGGCCCACAACAGCAGTATAAAGAATTCAACCCCTCAATCAGGACGTATCGTCCATGCGCCTCCATCAGCAATCTCCACGTGGCGTCCCCGCGTTCAGGCGCATCCGACATATGCGTACATGAGCAGCCAGCCTGCAAAACTATAAATAGAGGGATCATTTCCTTCTTCCACACACACAGACGAACATACATAGACAGACAGAGACATCGCACCACCAGAGAGGCAGATACAGACACTCAACGTCTTCCTCCTCTCAGCAAGCTCCAGCACCCAGAGCAATCCAAACCTTCAGAGAACCGATAATCGTCGTCAGATCGTCAACGGAGTCAACGCATTACCACTCGCTCCATCGGCACAAGGGACCCAGATAAACAAAAGTGTACTCCTAGGACTACGTCTAAGTCCTATATTGTAACACTGTTCTGTTTGTATTGAAATTTGCAATCAAAAGATTTTAATGGCAAACACTCCCCTCTCCACACACCTGAGCACAACGGCATTTTCGAACGTCGACACCGGCATATAATCGAAACCGGCCTCTCCATGCTCACATACTCGCGTATGCCCCTTGATTATTAGCCTCATGCCTTGACCACGGCGGTGTACCTTATCAACCATCTTCCCACCCATGTCCTTAATCACGAGTTATCGTTCTCTAAATTATTATGCCTCCTAACTATCATAAGCTTAAGAGTTTTGGTTGTTTATGCTTTCCTTGGATTAAATCGTATACTAATCATAAACTTGCACCTAGGTCTATTATATGTGTTTTTGTAGGTTACTCGGCCACCCAACATGCTTATCTTTGCCTGGATCCACAGACGTGGCAAATTTATTCCTCCCACTATGTCCGGT
Source organism: Iris pallida (assembly GCA_029216955.1). Taxonomy (NCBI): domain Eukaryota; kingdom Viridiplantae; phylum Streptophyta; class Magnoliopsida; order Asparagales; family Iridaceae; genus Iris; species Iris pallida. The sequence goes on along the minus strand of JANAVB010020599.1, from coordinate 1,126,979 downwards.
TTCTTGAAACAGAGTACCCATATCGCAGTCTTCTGCCAAAATCTAGCCCCACTGACCTAGTTGGAGATGAGTGGACCACTTATCAGCTTCCTGTTCTCTAGCCACTACAATGCCCTGGGGCCCCACCTTCTGAAATTTTGGTATTTACCTCCCCAAATACCTCATCCCAACTAACTCCTACTTTTTCTTCCAGCCTACCTAATTTTCCTACCACACTTGCCATCCCTAGCTCCTCAAACCACACCACTACAAATCAAATGAACCCTTTCTTCTCCTTCCAACCCACGACCTGATACCTTCAGTCCCCACTCTCCAGGAAATCAGCAACCTCCTCCCTCCCATCACACATGCCATATTCCCACGTCTCAAGCTCGCCTAAACCACAACCTCCTCTATCGTTCCCTAACCGTGGCAACATTACTAGGTCCAAAATAACATCATTAAACCCATCACAAAGCTCAACTTTCATGCCCATGTCTCACACCCACAAGAACCCAACACCATTACGCATGCCTTGAAATCACCTGAGTGGCGTACGGAGATGCAGCAAGAATTCAATGCCCTCCTCTCCAACAATACATGGGACCTGGTTCCGCCATCCTCTGCCCAAAATTTAGTAGGATGCAAGTGGGTCTACCGAATCAAACGTCTCCCAGATGGTTCGGTTGATCGCTTCAAGGCGCGATTAGTCGCAAAAGGATTTCACCAAAGAACTGGCTGGGACTATACAGAGACCTTCAGTCCAGTGGTAAAGCAGGTCACGGTTCGTGTTGTTTTCACCCTTGCAGTGAGTCGTGGTTGGCCCATGAAGCAGCTTGATATCAATAATGTATTCCTTCAAGGGACGCTCAATGAAGAGGTTTATATGAGTTAACCACCTGGATTGTCAACCAGGACGCTCCCGACCATGTGTGCAAACTCAAAAAGGCCATGTATAGGCTAAAACAAGCTCCACGAGCTTGGTATCATGAGTTACGGAGTTATTTACTCCAACTCGGCATCTCCAATTCAATTGCTGATGCTTCTCTGTTTATATATTGCCATGGACTCACCGTTTTTTTCTCTTAATTTATGTCGATGATATAATTCTAACAGGGAACTCCACTGCTGCTGTTAATGATCTAATTTTAAAGCTCGCATAAAAGTTTTCTCTCAAGGATCTTGGCAACCTCAATTACTTCCTTGGAGTGGAAGTTCTACCCACTGGTGATGGTCTCTTCCTCTCTCAACGGAAGTATGTCCTTGATCTGCTCACTAAAGTCGGGATAGCAGATACAAAATCGGTCACCACTCTGATGTCATCTATAACTCCCTTGCTGTGTGATGGTGGCACCTTACTTCCCTTCCAACTGAGTACAGAACCTTGGTCGGCAGCCTTCAGTACCTTGGATTGACGCATCGTGATGTTGAATTTAGTATAAATAAAATATCCCAATTTATGCAGCAGCTAACCAATGAACATTGGGGTGCACTGAAGAGAGTGCTACGTTATCTGGCTTGCAGTCTTGATCATGGCATTCACATCTCCGCCTCCGCTCCTTTAGTGTTTCATGCCTTCTCCGACGCTGATTGGGCCGGTGATAAAGACGATTTTGTTTCCACCACAGGATGTCTCTTATATCTGGGAAGTATACCTATTTCCTGGAGTTCAAGGAAATAGCGGTCTGTTGAAAGATCTTCAACAGAAGCTGAATACAAGGCCCTCGCTGACACTGCCTCTGAACTGATATGGGTGCTATCTCTTTTTGGTGAGCTTGGTCAAAAACAGTCACAACCACCGGTCGTCTACTATGATAATTTGAGGGCAACAAGCCCAAGTTCCAATACTATTTTTTCACTCTCGTATGAAACAAATTGCCTTGTCGTATCATTTTGTGCGTGAAAAAGTTCAAAATAGAACCTTCCAAGTCGCATACGTCTCCACTGATGATCAATTAGCGGATGTGCACACCAAACCTTTCCTTCGTTCATGGTTTGATACACTGATTAACAAGCGGAATCTTTCCCTATGGACGTTCAACTTGAAGGGGAATGTTAATAATAATAGTGTTTAACATTATCTTACTTTATGTTATTTATTATTTAGTTTGAATCTCTGTTGTTATCCCTTGTAACAACCTGCAACCACTAGAAGATTTCATTATCCCTTGCAACCACTTGGATGTATTCTACAAAGTTGTTAAAACTCTCTTGTATAAGTATCTGCTTCGTTCAATAAGAAAGTAAGAATTATCTGATTTCTCTATACTTGCCAATTGGATCTAAATCTCTATCTCTACTATTATAATGTGGCTTGAAAACGGCTCAAAAATGAGTCATCCAAGTCTTATGTATGTCCTCCATTATATAATAAAAGAATGAAATAAATTTAAAAATCTTTCTAACTAGCGTATATATATCCTCACGTAGTTAAGGAAAAAAATTCTAAAATCTTTCTCACTACCTGAACGTATAACAAATTCTAAATATATTCAATATTCAAATTATATTTAAACTAAGTACATGGTATTATCTAACAACTATCCAAAATTCTGAAAACGTATATACAAAAAAAAACCTAATTAAAATATATTGAAATCATATTTAAAATATTTTAATATAATTTAAGTTTTTATCTAATTTTCAACAACAATATAATTTTTTACGTGCAACACACGTGAACGTGACTAGCACTATTATAATGCGGCTTAGAAATGGCTCAAAAATGAGCCATCTAAGTCTTATGTATATCCTTCATTAATTATTATTAAAAAATATAACTACCGCGTATGTATCTCGTCACATAGTTAAGAAAAAAATAAAATAAAATATAGAACCATACTAACTAACTGAACATATAACAAATCCTAAAATATATTTAATATTTAAATTATATTTAAACTGAGTACATGGTATTATTTAATTAAACACATATCCAAAATTCTATAAACATATATATATATATATATATATATATATATATATATATATATATATATATATATATATATATATATATATATATATATATAACAAATCCTAATTAAAATATATTTAAATCATATTTATATTTTAATATAATTTAACTTATTATCTTTTTTTTCAACAATATCATAGATTATTATTTTTTGGTATGTACAACGCACGTGAACGTGACTAGTATTTAAAGAAGTTTAAAAACGATTCAAAATGAGCGTCTAAGTCATAGGTATATCTTCATGTAATTAAAAATTAAGGAAAAAAATCTTAACTAATAGCTTAATTATTTAATATTATCTAGCTGCATGTATGTATATCTATAACAAATTCTAATTAAAAAATCTTAACTAATAATTTAATTGCTTTATATTAACAGTGTTATACCAAAAGATTTCTCTGAACTGTCCAACGACGTCTCCAGGGCCTTGCACTTGGGGATTATACTGCCTGGTCAACGGACAGGGTTCGAGGAGGCATCGCCCGCCGTGGAGGTTCAGGAGCGAAGCCCCCCGAAAGATATACAGATTTCCATATCTGTTTATCCAAGGTTGTAAAAATCGTTAGTCGATTGTTAGTCAGTTCGTGGGGACAAGGGATGAATCGGATTAATCGAAGATTAGTCTGGGACTAGTTGAATTAATAGTTTTGAGTTCTTTTAAGTAAAACTATATATAAATACGATATATTAAAATACATATGTTCTGTTTATATTACATTATTTTTGTTTATATTAAAAAATCTATTGTGTGTTCATTCCTCGGACATATATTAAAAATCTACTGTCGATACAGACCCACTTTCCTTGCAATTGGCATGTGACAATGTGACAACAGACCCACTTTTTTTGGCTGGCAGCCAAAAGTGGCATTGTGACCAACACAAACCCACTTTTCTTGTAATTTTTTCACTGTGCTGAGTGTTGTCAAGTGTCCTCAAGTATTAAAATGGATTTTTCTAAGGGCACTCACAATTTTACTTGGGGCTAGTCCTTACAGGGGACAGCCCAAGAAGGTGAAAGTTTTACAGGAGACAGTACAAAAATTACTTGGTGCTAGCCCACCCCCACCCCCCCCCCCCCAACACTCTCTCCGATTTCATTTTCTCTATTCGTTTCTCTCTCTTCCAAATTCTCTAAAACCCTAAAACCCTATTCTCTTCTCCACAACTCTATTCCAAATTCTTAACCCTAAATTTCTTCTAGATTCCTTTAAATCCAATCAATTGCACCCAAGTCCAAACCCTTATCGCAATCTTGGTACGTTTTTCCCTAATTATGGTATATTTTCTTTTCAAATTCAAAAAATCTTATTATTTCTCTAAAAAGTTTTGATAATTTAGGTTAGAACAATTTAGGGTTCATGAATGAATTTTTCGAACACGACAAATCCTTCATTTTTTGTGAAACCCTACCCTAGAACACGACAAAGTGTCGTGTCGTTTTGGCCGTTCGGCTGCTACAGTCGCGGCTGATCACATTAGGACTGCAGAACAACTGGCAGTCCTAATGTTAAGGAGGACAGCCAGGCAGCCGACAATCCTCTTATGAAGTAGGACTGCAAGCAGTCTGGCAGTCCTCCTTAACATTAGGACTGCCAGTTGTTCTGCAGTCCTGAAACAATGTTGGATTGCTTGCCTTCCTGCAGTCCTATATAATTGTAGGACTATGTTTTCCTGCTGCCTATTTTCTTTTTTATTATTTACTAACTGTACGTTGTCCTGCAGTCCTGCGGTCGCTCCAAAACAAAGGGTCCACCGCGTCATCCTCTTGAGAGACCGATAAGAATTTTCGAACCTCTTCCAGAAAGTGAAGTCACTGGAGCGACTGGCCGATCTCGGTCGAAGCAACCAGCTCCTGCTAGTCCTCCATCTTCTTCCGATGATGACGACGTGCCTATTGGCCAACTCCTCCCAGGTTACGATTCCGGTCCTTCTCAGGAGCATGTTCGTCCGCCCGATTGCTCAATGTTGGTGTCGTTTGACAACCACATTACTTATGAAATATGGAAGAAACCGTTATGTACATTACGTTTGTAAGCTTCCATTTAGTCTACTATATATATATATGTATTTCAAAATTCTAATTTTATCCTGCTGTCCGACATACAGAGGAGCTTTCGTATGCTTAGGGCCGTGAGCCACGGAAAGAAGTCCGTGGCTTGATAGTTTGATAGCTTAGCAGAGGCTGTCCAGAACAAGATCATTCCGAGCGGCTTGCAGAATTTGGCTCGATACGCCTATAGGACAATGGACAGTGCCATCATATCCGCTTTCGTGGAGAGATGGCATCCGGAGACCAACAGCAAGGAAGTTGACGATTACACTTGACGACGTCCATCAGATACTGGACCTGAATGTTATCGGGCGAGTTATGACCAAGGATATGTTTAATAATAAAAAATCCCTTAAATGATACGACAATATCGTAGATTTTGTCTCAGAGCACCTTGGGGTTGAGGCTACTAGTTTTACAATCCTGCCAGGCTTCAAGAAGTCTTACGGAATTCCTGTGTTATATTTGGTGGAGAACTTCGTAGAGACGGAGGACGATGATGATGAAACCATTGACATGGTGGCCCGTGCATACATCCTCTTCATCCTAGGATCGGTCGACATTCCGGACAAGTCCGAAACCTCGATACATGCTAGGTATGTTCTGAATTTATCTGATGTGGATGACGTAGAAGACATATCCTGGGGAAGTGGTATACTAGCCAATCTTTACCGCGAGCTTGATATAGCATCCCGTGTCGGTACTAAGACAATGGCTAGATGCCACTCTACTCCATATAAGGTATCACGACCCGCACCCACTGTGTGGGTACGAGAACATAACAGCGCCCAGCCTACGCCGCAGTGTCGGCGGTAGAACGCTGTTCTAGGTCATGAACTATAACTAACATAATATGAATACTCTCCATAAGGAGGCCAACACAGAGGTACAACTCAATCACAATCTAAGGTAGAATGTAACATGATGGAAATAGATAAGAAATCCTCAGCTGAGGTGCAGCAGAAAGAAATAACAAAGTCTCAACATCTCTAAAATATACAACTCTGAAAGTAAGACAACAGCTAAACATGAAAAGAAAGGACAGTCTAAGCTATCTACACTATACAAGGTATCATCCTGAGCAGCTGCCTGAACCTCCCCAGGGGTCCAGGTTGCGAGTGTCATCTAGGCAAGCTCCAAGTAAGGGGTGCAGGGTTCCTCATCATCCTCTGTAAAATTTTCAACAAGTCCAGTCAGGACGGGAGCGAGCACAGTACATCTCAACAGTTCATAGCAGGTTAGAAAATATAATCATGCAGTAAAGTAAGATATAGATACTGAAGAAAATGCAGTATGTAAACAGAGAGAGAACTGTAATAGAAATATCTACTATAAGTAGAGAGCTACCAGTGACTAGTGATTCAGAGTACAAAGTCGACATGTGAACGGCTTGATTTGTACATGGCTATACTAAAGAGGTGTACATGGCTATTCTACTTTGGAATTGTTCACATGGCTATTTATACTCCCCCGTACCCCCAACTAATACACAAGGATCCAACCAGGTTATGTTATGATTCTATGTAACAGTCCCCGAAGGGTGGTAAGCCCCCAAAGGGTGATATGCCCCCAAAGGGTGATATACCCCCAAAGGGTGATAAGCCCCCAAAGGGTGATAAGCCCCCGAAGGGTGATATGCCCCCGAAGGGTGATAAGCCCCCGAAGGGTGGTACATAGTAGTCCCATAAATGGGGATTCTGATAGACCCAATAAATGGGATAAGGATTCAGAGAAGACTCTGTGATCATATGGGTATATGTCACAAGTGATCAAAGAACCAAAGAAGTATATGATACGCCATGTAAGTGAAACGCACAGAACATAGAGTACCCGATGTTCCCTGAAGGGATAACATCTCAAGAAGAAATCCATATAGTACTAATCCGTGTGACCAACGTGACAGTATCAAGTAAAGTAATTTAATACAGAAAATAATTCTAAGCAGGATATGAAATGATCAGAGAATGTACTCGCCTCGTATCTGAATGTCTGAAGTAAGTGTACTGTCCGAGATGAGATACCTGACTCCTAGTTAGAGCAACACAAGTCAAGATGTATACAGGAGATGATAATAGTAATCTACAATGCATCTGCATGATGTCTAGGTCAAACTAGACTAAAGTCAACACTTGGTCAACTCTAGTCAACCACACTAGTCAAACTAGGTCAACCTAACCCAGACAAGTCTTACCAAGCCTAACCAAGGCTAGGCTAACAACCAAGCATACTCACAAGTCACAGAGAACACACATACCAATCCAAGGCTATACAAGCCACACAACCACACATCAAGGGCACATCATATTGAGCTATAATCAACATTGTATAATGAGAGAGAGAGAGGGTTGCATGGCATGGTGGTTTACATATGAAATCTGAATTTAACTAGCATTTCAATTTAAGGGTTATGGGTTGCATTATAAACATACATTCAATTAGGCACTCTATATTAGGCTTACAATACTAGGCTATATGCATTACACTCACATTACATAGGAAATACTATATTGATTTCAATTTACCCTTCCACTTTACTCTATCATTTACACATTCACATTGGTTTAGACATTTAGATATATACATATAGACATGCATACACACATTAGCTATATGTATTGTATGTACATAGAGAGGGGGTGACATCTCAATGCAATATGAGTGGGTGTATGTGTGTAAGGGAAATGAGTGTAGGTTAGTGTGTTCATGCACAAAACTTGTGTGTGTATGGGGTTAACAGTGTGTCATTTCCATATATGTGTGTGTGATGTTAGGTTATTACAATTTCAGTTAACATATCAACTATAGCTAGCAACAGTTCTCAGATTTTTGTGTGTAATGTCCTAGTGTAGCAGGAATTTCATATGTGTGTGTGTGTGTGCTACACATGAGAGTGTGTGCATATGTGATAGGCTAGAGAACAGTGAACCATGGAAAACAGTGTATACATATAATGTGAAGCAGGAAAGAGAATTCAGTAAGCTAACAAGGCAATGTGGCATGGCAACTTGTGTGTGTGTGTGTTCAGTTAAAAGGTGTGTGACAATGAAGCATTGGTATAGCAGGAAAAATTTGTGAAAAGAAAATCTGGAATAGTGTATACATTAGGGTGTGTGTGTGATCATTCTCTTGAAATCCAGTGAGCACACCAAGCTGGAAATCAGTGAACCAATCAACCCAATAAAATCTGGAAAAGGGAAATAAGTGTATACAAAGCAGTGGGGTGTACATGTGTGTTAGGCTTGAGAGTGACAGTCCAATAGGAAAGAACAGGGAATCAGTGTATACATTCAAATCAGTTAGAAGAAAGAAAAGAAAACAATCTCAGTTTTAGTTCCACATTTACATATAAACTAAAGTGAGCTATCCCATAAACTGGTGTAACTAACCACATAAAATGAACCATGTTATCTAAAATCTGCCATTAAGCCAACATCCCATATGCATACAGCTCATGCATTGTCTAATACTGAAATTAACTAACATTTCGAATTAAGGGGTTGAAGGTTAACATTACATTCATAGACATTCCACTATATTAAAAACTGAAATTGGCTTGGCAATAGGAAAAGGAAGGTATATATGCTTACATATATTACATTAATTGCATTCCTACATGCTTGCATTCAACCATATATATACATTAATGTAAAGAGGATATATCATATATATATCATTTTATTCATCTAACATATCATGCATTACATACTCTATATTCATTTAATATCCATACTACATAGGCTCATAGGTTATACAAAATGCATATATCGTATAGTCACTCTTTTACTTAAAACCAATACTGTACCAATTGGTCATAAACTAAATTCTAGGATTAAAGTATGTTGTAGTACTTCATGTTAGCTTTCCGAAACTTCAAACGGATCGCATTTTCGTGTCCGGAAGCTCCCGAAATCGCAAAACTACCGAAACACGTTCGTCTTTCGTACAGCTGACACTCAAATAATTCTACATAAAGTTACAGAAAGAATTTGGCTTGTTAAAATATATCTTTGGAAAGCTAACTTCGATACGTTTCTTTTAAAAAAAATGGGAGATAAATCGAAGTTTTAAGCTAAAAGTTATGACATTTCTAAGTTGCTATTGCTAATAAAAACGTGGATAAAAATTATGACGAATTTGGATAGTTTGAGACAAAAGAACACAAGAATATAACATAATATATCAAGAACTCACTCTCTACACTAATATATATATATATGAGACACTATAGAACACATCTTCAATACAAAAATATGAGATTAAACATGTAATAATTCATTCATACATAACAACAACACATAGTGTGTCCAAATTTGGGGTTTTCCCATATGGACACAACCACAACACAAAGGACACTCCTATGACCTCCAAATGGACACGAAATGGACACAAATGGAGATACAACCATGGGGGTCATTCCTATGGGTTCAAAATAGACCTATATGCATGAGAAAATGAAAAGGAGAAGGGATTTATACCTCCCGGTAGATCGAATCGAAGGAAAGCCTTCCCGGAGCGACACCGACACGTAGAGATTCCAAAAGGACACGAACGAGCTCTGAATCCTCCCAAAATTGGGTAGCTTTCTCCTTGGCTAGAATGGAGAAGGAAAGAAGAAGATTTGGTGGCGAAATGGAAGGATTTGGTGGAGAAATTGCTAGGGATTGCTCTCTAGAAATTTGGGGAAGAACAAGAGAGAGAGTGTGGATGAGAATAATGAAATGAACTTGAGCCTATCCTCTCCCAAAGTGGCTGGCCATATGGGGCTATTTGTCCTATTATGGTAAGGTCCAAAATGCCTCCACTAACCTATTCTATTAGTATTAGGAAATGGCTAATTGGTTGGGGCTAAATTAGTCATTCTAAAGTCTCTAATCACACTAACCTTATCCATAATAATTAGTCTAACCTCTAACTAAAATATTTCTATCATGTGGGCCATGGCTAACTAATGTGTGGGTCCACTAAAGTCAACACTACCCCCGGGTCCCCGTTTCAAGTCGGATTGAGCTGAAATTCGAACCCGACTCAAATAACCCTAAAATAATATCATAAATAATAAAATAAATTTCAAAAATATTTCAAAAATATAAAATGAAAAAAATACCCCTGTTCCTGAAAACTGGGGGTGACAAATTCCTCGAAATTAAAACCAAACAATAGTAAAATATCAAAATCACAAGTCATAATTTTAAATAGTTTAAAAATGATTAAAAATCACCAAAAATCATAATATAAAATAATTATCAATAAATAATAATTATAATTACAAAATTTCAAAATTACCCTCATCTGGAAAACTGGGTGTTACATAAGAAAATTTCTAATATTTAATCTCATATACAAAATTTTGTTGTTAATTTGTTGACTATTTATTTAAAAAAATTATAGGCATGGATATATGAGCACTTTCCGATGCTCAAGCGGGGTAAGCTGAACCCAGAGTATGGCGACCACCTTCCTAGAGTGTGTCGATAGAGGCCAACTCAGCTAGAAACTAAAAAATATCAAACACTAGCTTCCATTCGTGATATACTAAATAATTTGGTGCCAAAAGAGGTAAGTAGGTAGCGTAGTTAGCATACTTATTATATTGTTGAGTATTTATTTTTTTTGTTAATTTGTTGACTATTTTTTCGTAAATTTTTCTTCTATAGATATTTTGGCATCCATACAGGGCTTTACAGGAGAGTAGTCGCCATCTGCAACCAGTAGCTTTATTTTATGGTATGATCACATGCTATAAAATCACGGAGCCTTACATGCCTGATCGAGTACTTCGTCAGTTTGGCTTCGTGCAAACTGTGCCGAAGCGCACATTAAGGTTACTGGAGCCTCCGCACAGGACCCAACCTTTGAATTACAAACAGGCCAAATTCGACTGGGTTACCGACTTCTACTCCGAATAGCAACGGCATGTGCTTAGGTAAGATGAAAGACAACCGGCGAAGGAGATGGCCGACTACATCGATGATTACATGTCGTACTTCTTGGCAGTTGGACATCCTAAGTTGTTGAACCCTAGCAAGCCAGGGCCCGTTGTCGTGGGAGCACTGGGACCTCTTCCTTCAAAAAATCTCTTATATGCTTCATTGGTAAAGATGGTGAGTTCCGAATTTGTAGTCATCCTAAGATTTCCAAGTTGGTAGACTTAATTTATGTCATGTCATTTACAGTCTAAAAGGGTGAAGGAATTGGCCAAATCCCTCCGTCAATGCCAGTGCGAGAACTGTGTCGCAATCGCCAGCGAGATGGTGCGTATCGACGACACTGTCAATTTTTCCTTTATACAAAATCTAGAGGCGCGTACGAAGGCCTGGCATGATAACTAGTTTGGATACATGGATGTTTATATTTGGATGTTTAACTTTTTGAATACATTTGGATATTCGGATGTTTATATTTGGATATGTTTGGATGTGGACATGTTTGAATATTTGGTGTTATTTGGATGTTATTTGGTGTTATTTCAATATTTGGTGTTATTTGGATATTTTGGTGTGTTTAGTGTTATTTGTTGTTATTTGAATATGTTTGGTTGCTTCTCTTCTGTAAAATTATCTGTACAGAGAGTTTTAAGTAGGACTGCCAGCTACCTGGCAGTCCTCCATGAAGCAAGGACTGTCAGGAAGCTGGCATTCCTATTTAAAACTCTCTGTGAAACTCTCTTCACAGAGAGTTTGGGACAGGACTGCCAGCTTCCTGGCAGTCCTTCATTATGTAAGGACTGTCAGGAAGCTGACAGTCCTAATCCAAACTCTCTGTGAAGAGAGTTTGGATATGACTCTATTCACAGAGAGTTTCACACAGGACTGCCAGCTTCCTGGCAGTCCTTCATTAAGTAAGGACTGCCAGGAAGCTGGCAGTCCTAATCCAAACTCTCTTTACAGAGAGTTTGGATATGACACTCTCTTCACAGAGAGTTTGGGACATGACTGCCAGCTTCCTGGCAGTCCTTCATTAAGTAAGGACTGCCAGGAAGCTAGTCCTAATCCAAACTCTGTGAAGAGAGTTTGGATATGAAAGTGGAAAACATATATTGGGCTTCATACATTTTGCATACATTTTGCACACAGATACTTTCATACATTTTGCACACAGATAGACACATTGCACACAGGTAAAAGTGGAAAACATATATTAGACTTCCTATTTCAAAATAACATAATTTACTGTATACAAAAGTGGTCCTCCATATCTAAAATGCCAAAGTATAAATATATCCATATTCAGTCGATTTCGACGTCGTAGTGGCCAACTGATAAGTCTCTTGGCTCCTCAATCTTCAACAACTTCTTACAATAATCGATTTGATCAAAGAAATGTGTGGTCCAGTCGATTGCTTCGAACAGTGCCAATTTGTACAAAATAGTTGAAGGTGGAGGAATCGGAGAATGACCGATCATCTTTAGTATGACGAAGTGTTTCCGGATTTGACCTATAGTACATAGGTTAGAATGTCTATGCTCCGTCGGAGGAGTGCACATCGGAAAGAATGTATTGCTAATATCCGACGAAATAAGTACAACATGTATCATGTACCTATTAGCAAATAAATAACCGACAAACGGGACGGACATGTAGTGGTTTGGCCCGGTAACACTGTCAGTACAAAGGATACTTAACAACAAACTTGCAACTGTTTCTTTGCTTAGGATGTGGAATTAGAATGGAAGACGAGTCTCTAACTCCTCGTGCAGCTCCTGCCTCACCTGTCTCCATCCGTCTTTGTCAGAATAACCAAGATGTCTTGCAAGCATATGAAATCCGCAATGGCCATCCCCCGGGATATCAATAATAGACCAAATGTAATTGTGAATCTCAGGTTGAAATTTGTCAATATACAAACCCAGTGTTTGGCTATCCACGGTATCTTCTCTTGGGATGTCCATTTTCTCATTTTTTGGGCAAATGACAAACTTGCTCTTCCGTACAGGCGGAGCTTGCTGTAAGCTTCGTTCAACATGCTCAAAGGACAATGGATCTCTCTTAGTTGACTCTAGTCTTCTATTATGTGAACTACTTATTCTTGTTTGAGACCTGCCTTTAGGATTGGAAACAACGGACGGCTCATGCGTTCTAGTAGTCACCGGGCATGCTATTTCTTGGATTTTAAGCTAAAAGCACTCCCGCTCCACTCCTATTGAATCACACCACCTTGCATGGAGAAGTTACACTTGTGGCAAAGAGAAAAAATCATCATCCTTGTTCACCACGGGCATTATAGACAACTGCATCCAACGTTCATCGACAGCATCTACTGGAATAGGAATGGATTAACGACGATATTCATTAATCTCATGTGCACAAGGGAGGCCCAGTGTATGTCGATGTACACACCCGCAAACCTCGGGATAAAACTCGATAAATTTTGACCTATCAATCTCATCAAATATTAATGCCAACGCTTTGTGAGATATCACACGCATTAAAGCATCCAAGAGGCTTCCTTTCTATGCTCATGCTTGACAATATTTAAGCTCATCTCAAATGATGCCTTAATTTTGTTCATCGTCCGGTCTACCGATATATGTATAGCTTGCCAAACCGAAACAAAGTTGCCGAGAGATGAGCTTAGATGCCTCTTTAATACTGAGTGTTCTACTTCGACACGGTTGGTAGTTTTTGTGCCATAATGCTTCATCACATTCGTCCATGCTAAGACGAATTATTCTTTGAGCGGTTCAATCCATATATCTTTGATGTAAGAAATGCATGTCGGCTCCCTCGCCTCCCACATTTCCTTGAACAAGTACAATGCGGTATCGTAACTGTCTTTCGTATAGGCTCGCCATACACAATTCTAATCATTGTAGAATTCGTCAAAAAAAATTCATGTCAAGTTTACCATCCACCTTCTCAAACTTCAACTTATATTGGGATTGAATATTACGATTGACATGCTAAGTGCATAGCAATGTATCCGCTTGAGGAAACACAATGCGAATAGCATTAATTAGGACATACTCTATGTCGGTAACAAGAACAGACGGCTGTCAATGACCGGTGTAAAGTTTTCAGTTTCTCCAACGTCCATGTGTAGTCTTCAAGTTTCTCACTCTTCATGAAGTAAAAAGCAACTGAAAATATTTTTCAAGTAGAGGTGAAGCCGACAACATGAAAGAGAGGCATTTTGAACTTATTGGTCTTGTACGTGCAATCAAGGACTAACACGTCGGCGAAAGACCTAGCCAAATGTGTGCAATCGGGATGAACCCAAAAGAGTGAAATGACTTCATTACTCTTGGGATGTCTTCTATGGTACTCAACATAATGATTATCGGCAAGCAACTTCAGCACTTCTTGCATCACCGTTCTTGATTTCATCTGAATGGCGTTCAAAGTAGATAGGACGTTGTATATTGACTTCATTGTAGACTTGTTCTTCTCATCTTCATGTCATATGACGGAATATATTTGTCTCGGTGCAACTCCGAAAGTGGACAAGTCTTCGACTATCTTCTTCGCCGTATTGTTCAACCGTCCGACATACGAATAACCCAATAGTGTTTCGGCAATCTCATGGTTGTGGATTCCATTCTTGACTTCGACTGTCCACTTCGCTTCTTCTATGTTTCTAATATGGATCGTGAATGGACAACCACATTTTCTCGTTCCAACATTTTTTTTTGAAACTTTATGGATAACTGTATCTTTCTTATGGTTTCTGAACACATCACCTCTTTCACATCCAACCACCACAGTTTGTCGTCCCGGGCGATTTCGGACCGATCTGGATATCACAAGAACTATGCTATTTTTCCATCCAACTTCTCAGCACCAATGTAGCGCATCTTCGCTTAATTCAAACCAAATATCGGTCCAGAATAAATGGCCTACATCGACGACAATTGGACCAGGTACCGCAATATCGGAAGATGATAAGTCCTACAATAGAACTTAAAGTTTATAAAACTAAATAACTTACACAAATCAAATGTGACAAGTGCTACAAATAAATAGGACTGCAGAGAGTAAGGTAGTCCTTACAATATACAGGACTGCAGCCACCCCGACGTCCTTATAATATATAGGACTGCCATAAGGGTGACAGTCCTATCCCAAGAACTGGACTGCCAGAGAGGTGGCAGTCCTCTATGTCACAGATCCGACTTTCACCTAACAAAAAGTTTAAAATTATTTACCAAGAGTGCTTCCGAAGCATCGATGTGTTCTTCGGACGTAGTGGGACGAGAGTCTACTACATTTGATGGCCCGGGTTCTTCCATGTTCATTTTTCTACATTAAATACATATAATTCAATATTTATATGTGAAATTAATGTTGAAAACTCTAAACATATATTAATTCGATGACATACAAAATGACGGTAGAAGTCGATGACACTATTACTAGAATTTCTACCCACAATCTTCAAAAAATGTAGGTTGGAGGAAAATTTGGGCTAGGATTTAATTCTATGACCTATAAATGTTGAATGAGAGAAGAAAAGAGTAGAGGGAGAGAAGAAAAGAGTAGAGGGAGAGAGAAAAAGAGAAAAATAAAGATATTATTTATACCTTTTTTGGGCTAGCCCCAAGTAAAGAAATTAAATGGCAAACTTGTAATTTTTTGGAACATTGGGAGTGCCCTTAGAAAAAGCCTATTAAAATATACAAGCCATGTTTATATACTAGAATAAAATAAATTGACACTATGACCATAGACACATTTTTTTACTGTATGTTTGGAAGTATTAAAATGGGCCCTGTGACCACTAACCACCAACCATAGACCCATTTTTTTCGGAAGAACAAGAAAACAAATCAGAAGACGACGACGACGACTAGAAAAAGAAGAAGACTAACCACCGCCGGTGAAGGAAGCAAGCTCGGCGTTGGCTACGGATTTGGTAAAGCATGGCCAGATCCAGTGGAGGCAGCCGGACCGACGAGCGCTCTGCTCGAGGAGGTGGGAATCGGTGGTAAATAGGTTTTTTTTTAACTCCTCCTTTTCTTCTTTGGAGATTGTTTCTTCTCTTTTTTTTCTTGAAAAATTCTTTATTTCCTTTTAACAAAGCCGCATAGTCGGTTGACTAGGGACCGCCTATTCGGCTGACTTTAAAAAGGTCGGTCGAATTTTTTCGACCAAGAGATCAACCGATTTTTCGAACGACTAAGGGCCAAACGAGTCAGTCGGGTCCGACCACCGACTAGTCGCCGCCTAGTCGGTCGACTCGAACGATTTTTAGAACACTGTGTTTATCTTTGGACAACTGTCATCAAGAAAAATTAGGTCATCAAAGTGTTCTTGGTTGTTATATTTCTTCTGTATTTTATCTTTATTTATAGGACCAAATGTACATCGGGGTAGCAGTTGGGCACTTGGAAGCTTAACCAATCAAAGTCCACTCAAAATCAGCCTGAACCCAAACCAGAAACTTGTTGAAAACAGGATGACCGAAATCGAATCGAGTTCTGTCCGAACTCTGCCCAAACTCGGTCAGGGTAAAACCTAATTCCCTAAGTAAGCCTCTTCTTCCTGAAGGTCAGGCTTCTAACGTTCAAATTTATGAACGTTAGGGGACCAAACTCTGTCCGAACTCGGTCCATAGTAAACTTATAAGTAGGCATTGAATTTCCAATTCTTACTCACTCATTCATCAAGCAATTCACTTGCTTATCTATTCATTCTGAGCTTAAACATTTCCATCACCAAGAAACCAACTCCCAGTCTTCTAGCGTGCCAAAGTTGCAATCTCGGTTAAAAGTCTGTTCGAGTTGTAAAGCTTGAATTTTCAAGTATTGGTCTTTATACTTGTTGTTTGAAGTCGGCAAGCTCTTCATATCAAAAGCTTGTAATTGTGAAGTCGTCGTGTCATTAAGCACGAGGTGTAAGAAGTCGCAAGCCCTTCGGATCAAAACTTGTGTTTCACCTACAGTGAATTTAACTCCGAATAAGAGTTCTCGGGACTGGACTAGTTCTCTTAGAGAAAAACCAGTATAAACTTCGGTGTTTGCGTTTGCTCTCTCTGAACTCTATACTTTCAATTATCGTATCTGTTCTTATTGCTTTATTAGTTGGTAATGTGCCTTTATCATTTTATATAGGGGATAATTATTCCGTTGCACTCTATTCATCCCCCCCCCCCCCCCCCCCCCCCCCCCCCTTCTCACGATCCACATTTCTTTTTATGTGCAACGCACGTCCACGTTACTACTTATCATAAAGAGGGTTAAAATTGGCTCAAGATGAACAAGCCATCTAAGTCGTATGTATATCCTCATATTATCTAACTATCTGCATGTATATCTATAACAAATTCTAATTAAAATATAATCATATCTATAACAAATTCTAATTAAAATATATTAAAATTATATCTATAACAAATCCTAATTTAAATTATTTTCAATAGTATCATACATTTTTTATGTGACTAGTACATTTCTAAGTAGAAGAAGAACCCCTCCAAACTTGCATCAATTATACAAAGACCTATCTAATTATACTAATCACGTGCATGCAGTTGCATGTAGATTTTTTTTTTTCCGTCAGATGTGGTTGGAAAATAGTTTAGATTAGAATTTGTTACAGAATTTGTTACAGATATGTTTATATTTTAATTATAATTTGTTACAGATATATGTGTAGGTAGTTAGATAATGTCAAAAAAATTTAATTAAAATTCATTATAGATGTACGAGCAGATAGTTAGATAATATCGAATAGTTAAGCTATTAGTTAGAATTATTTATTTATTATTTTTAGCTAAGTGAGGATATACATACGGCTTAGGGGGCTCAATGTCACAGAGTTGCATTCCCAATTTCTCACATTTAATAATACTCAAAATTTCTCATATTTAATAATACTAACTTTAAGAAGAGTCAGGATAACTAAATGTAAGCCAACCAATCATAAAATAACTGATACGAATGGATCAATTTCTCTATAAAAGTAAGAATTAAAACATGCAGAAAAAGGAAAGAAAATGATGGATTAAAGAAGCAGCAGAGGGGGGAAAATAAATTGAGAAAGAAAAAAGAAAAGAAACTATACCTAGATTTCTCTGGAGCAAAAGGAAATCGATGGAGAGGAAAAGAGAGAGAATCGGAGAAGAAAAGAGCATTGGGCCCTTCTCGTAATTTCAGGTGATTGGGCGACCTGCTACAGCAAGTACCAGCCTTAGTCTTCATTTTACTTCTGGGCCTCGGAATAATGGGATTGGAAAAGAAAAGTCATTCATTTCTTATATTTGGATACCAAAAGAATAGAGTAGGAAAGGAAAGTAATTTCCAATGGAAAAAAAAAATAGAGAAAAAAATGATTAGCTCCACCCACCCAAGGATTTACTTTCCCACATTAAGTATTTCACTTTTCCTCATAATTTTCTTGGCATTTTCAAGCACCAGAAAGAAAAAATCAATAAAATTATAATTTTCTAAAGGAAAGAAAAGAGCAAGGAATTGATTTCCTTTCCTTGCCGGGAACCAAACAAGGCCTTGGGGATTTAACGTTTAACATAACACCCTTGTTTTAAATATCCAAAGGCCCAAAGCCCAAGCCCATTGGTTTTTAAAAACCGGACCGGCCGAAAGGGACCCAGCCCACTCTAGCTCAGTGGTGCAAATACATCAGTAGTAGTCTAGTAGGTGACAATGATAGGACCAGAGGAATGAAAGACCTCTAACCAGCCTAGGTACTACTGTCGTCAACAGCGAAAGCTTAGTCCTGTGATAGGTAAGTTAAAACCTGGAATACGAATAGCAAGGGAAATAGGCAGGACAACTGTAACTTATCAATAACAATTGGGGGATCGAGTAAAAATGTCTCCAACACTGATTATACATATTCATACTTGTTATCTTCCCATGCTTCTTTACTTCCCTCCAGGATCTTCCCATAAAGAGCATTCTCTATTATGGCCATTTCAAAATACTAAAATTTTCGGGGTTATCCGATACAGTAAAAGGATTACAAAAACCGGAAGGGAACAAGATATTTGGATCTCTCAGATAACTCTGATTCTGAAAACCATCAATCAGGTTTCAAACATTTGATTGCAAATCAAAATGTAACGACAACAGAGAAAGTACTTCGTTTAGCGACGACACCTTGAAATCTGGTCTGGTGTCATCGGCCAAAGATTCAACTGGGCCGTATCTCCCAGTCTCATCAAGCAAGCATGTAAAAGCTCCTGCTCGTTTCCCACAACCCACCTGGTAGGAGATCAGCAATCACCCATCAGTTTAAATTAGTGAGAGATGAACATAACAGAGTCCATCTACGAATGCCCACACCACACAGTTTGTAAAGATAAAAATAAGAAAGCCATGATGTGCATATATTAGTTTTCTCAGGGGTATCATTTTGAATTGCTTTGTCATAGTACTCTAAATTGTATCTCACTAGAATGATTCTACCTTATGCTTTAAGTACTCAATGACATTAGAATCTGGAGCATCAAATTGAATATGTCTTCATTACATGCGACAAATTGAATCTTAAAACAACTTCCGAGCACGAAATTGTGCCAAACATCACCTAACATAGGCTCAAGAGTTTCAAGTCCTGTTGACTATAATATCCAAATTTCTTCCCCAAGACCAACATCTGAGGCTGATCATGAATGACAAAATTTGCTAAGGCCCTGTTTGGTAAAGATGAAGTGGGCCTGGATTCCTAAGTTTGGGTGAAGTGGGGAAGGGAATTTAAGTCCGAGTGTTTGGTTGGTGGGGGAAGAGGGGAAGGGAAGTGGCAGAAGTGACTGCGGCCAGTTCCTGTCGCGGGATTTTGGTTGGGTTTTTGGGCGGCTCCACATCCGAAGTTGGCAGCCGGATGTAGGTGGGAGTTGCTTTTTTTTTTTAATTAAATTTTTTCACTTTTCTTTCAAAAAAATCTTAATTAGTTGTTGATTTTATTATTTTTTGCTAACAACCACACTAATTTCTTGTTGATTAATATAATTAATTTAATTAATAGTTTTTTTCTAACAGTTTATATAATTAATAGTTTTTTTCTAACAACCATTTTAATTAATAGTTGTTGATTAATAGTTTTTGCTAACAGTTTATATAATTAATATTTTTTTGCTAACAGCTGCACTAAATTTTTTTAAAATGGAAAGAATAGTTAGATAATTAATATAATCAATGTAATTAACAGTTTATTTAATTTTGAGTTGATAAATTTTGAGTTAATTTTCCACTTTCCACTTTCCTATTCCAACCAAACACATTTATCTAATTTTCATTTCCCACTTTCCACTTTCCTATTCCAACCAAACACATTTGTCCCCTACTAGGGGGACAAGGAAGTATATGGATTCCAATCCATCTTCCATCTTTGTAAGTCCAAATCCAAAAAAATTCACACTTACGGTTTACCAAACAGGCCCTAATTTGGATTGCTTTAACGAATTGTGGGGGCAAATTCTGGAGCATATATAAACTTATTGTATTAAATTGTCACATATTCAATCAGTCCCCAGAAAATCCTCGGCAATTATGATCAGGTTGAGACCTTATCTATTGCCTATAATCAAATATTTGGAAGCCTAGATTCACATAAACATTTTTGATAAGCCAGATTAGGAAAAGAGATGACCCACCATTCATCAAACACACAACATGGTAATATAATAAGAATAGAAGATAAGTGCTAATAGGAACAAGCATGGACTAGCAATCATTGTTACAAACCACTTACGTCATCTCGGAGGCTGTCACCTATCATCAAGACTTCACTTGGGGGAATGTTCCAAGCTGAACAAATATGCAGCAATGGTGCGGGATCTGGCTTATAGGGACGAAACTCCCTGCTCAATGCTGGGATAAATTCCATCTATCATGACAATATAAAAATATTTGAATACACTTCAAGATGAGAGACAACTTATAAAAGTGCGCATTTCGTCCTATCAGAAAGAATACTTGATTAGAATGTACATGAAAGACTTCCGATTGCTCATAACAGAACACTCGAGTGAACATAAAAGCTAAAAGACCGATTAACCATCAACCCTTTATTAAAGCCAGGAATTCAATCACATTCTCTTGTCAGTAAATACTCAAATCACTAACACATATGATTAAAGGGGCATAAGGAGATTCATTAAACCATTCAAAATATCATATAAGCATCGCTAGGCTTAGGGGCACAATTCAGGAGACGACCGTAGGATTGCAGCTATTATAAAACATTAAACTTTTTAACGAAATATATATTCACTGTTTTTTATTTCTATTGTACATAATGAAATAGTATCAGTAATAACTGGTTGTTCCAATTGTGCTTACAGTATGATGTGAGTACACCAATGATGAGTTTATTGAAGAAATGAGTCTTTAAGTACCTCACGATTCATATTGAAACAAAAAGACAGATGACCACCCCATAATTTACAAATAAAATTACACATGACACTGCTTATTTCAATGTCATACATAATGAGCACTGTGTATTGTTTCACATGCCTAGTATGTTGCGCGTGGAATCTGATTTGTTTGTAATAGTTGTGCCTCATTGAAATTTGCATCCAGTGTTTGTTGTGATTGCTTATTTATTTCTAACATTCTACATAGACATGTATTCATTCATACTCACAATAATAAATAAATAAATAAATAAATCAACAACTATTTGAACATTTGCTTTATCAAATAATTAGTCAGACTAAAGAAAAAGTTTAGTATAGCCTTTGTCAAAATCCTCTCCCCTTCCGTCACTCTAATAGTTTGACGCTCTCAATCTCCTCTCTTCTTCCGTCACTCAAACCTTTTGACGCTTCTTTTTATTTATTTATCTAGAACATCAATTTTACTAGTATCTCATTATAACATATATTATTTTGAATATTACATTTTGTTTATTGTTTTATTTCTTGAATTTGTGTTGATATACTATTGTATCATCGTCGATGGAAGAAAAAAAAAAAGTTATATGAACATTAAGCTTTGAGGGCACCCCTTTTAGAGTTCATCTCAGGCCTCAAAATCTAAAGTTCCGCACTGCTAGTATGTTGTGCGTGGAATATGATTTGTCATAAATAGTTGTGCCTCATTGAAATTTTCATCCAGTGTTTGTTATGATTCCTTACTTATATCTAACATTCCACATAGACATGTATTCATTCATACTAGCGATAATAAATAAATAAATCAATCAATCAACAACTATTTGAACATTTGCTTGTATGAAATAATTATATTACCCACCCCGAATCGTTGATGAAACAAATCAACCGCATCCTTCACATTGCGCGTAATTAACCCCCTCCTGCAGAAAAATTTAGACAAAGTCAGAACTACGAGGCTATGAACATCTTAATAAATCACAGTAAGTAATCAAAACCTTATTTTGTTGGAGTCGAGATATCCACATAGTTCCATAGCGCCTACAAACAATTGCATTACTGTCCAGGTCAGAAAATAGAACAAATAACAAAATCTATGTTGCAATGAGGACACGTTACGGACACGGGGACACAACACCGAAATCGTGACACGAGGGGGGGGGGGGGGGGGGGGGGGGGGGGGAGCGAACCGGGCATGATCTGGAGGCGGTCGAGTCCGTCCCTCTCGAACCTGGCGATGGCGTCGTAGGCCCTCTGCTGCTCCGGCGGGGCCCAGCGCTCGATGTGGTGGAGGATGTCGATGGGGTCGCCGGAGGCCCTGAGCTCGGCGTACCTGTCGTCTCCGAGCACCGCCCGGTACATCCCGAGGAAGTCGATCGCCGGCACCGTCAGAGTACCGTCCATGTCGAACACCACCCCGCGGAGCCTGACCTTCCCCTCGCCGGCGACGGAGGCGGTGACCGGAACCGACATCGACGGAGGAGGAGAATAGCTGCTGCTGCTGCTGCGTCGTCGGTAGAAGGAGTGGAGAGAGAAAGGAGGAGGAGGGGAGAGGAGGATTTTGGTTACGTGTTTCAGAAGGACCAATTTCATCGCCCAATCTCTCTCGCTCTCTTTCCCTTTCCATTGTTGGTTTGTTATTTTGTTTGTTGCAATCAGTGGTCGGGATGACGACACCAGGGCCTGAGGGCCCATCTTATATATTCAGTGGTGGGGATGAATATGGTAGGGTATTTACAAGGCACTTCAAAATTTACTCAGGGCTAGCCTGGATTGGGGCCAGCCCATATTTTTGGTTTAATTGCTACTTGATACCCTCAACTATTACCGTTTTTCAACTTTGTACCCTAAACTTTTTTTTGTAACAACTTGATACCCGAATATTATTTTGGACAAAAATACCCCTACCCCTAACCCTCCCTCCCCCCTGCTCACTTCGCCCCCCCCCCCCCCCCCCCCCCCCTCTGCTAGCTCCGGCCGCCCACCCGCCTGCTAGCTCCCCCCCCCCCCCGCTCGCTTCAGGCCATCCCCCCCCCCTCTCGCTCCGGCCGGCCGTCCGCTCCCGCCTCTCCCCTAGGGCGCGGCAGCACGGGAGGAGGGGGGGCTGGGGAGGTGGGTGCGGGGCGGGAGGCGGGGCAGGGGGTGGCCCGGAAGCGAGGAGGGGGGGAGGTTGGCCGGAAGCGAGTAGGAAGGGGGGAGGTTGGCCGAAAGCTAGGAGGGGGGGGGGGGGGGGGGTTCGGCCGGAGCTAGCGGGGGGGGGGGGGGGGGGGGGCGGAGGGGGGGGGGGAGGGAAGGGATAAGGGTATTTCGGGTTTTTTTTAAAAATGTTAGGTATTAAGTTGAAAAAAATAAATAGTTGAGGTATCAAGTTGTTACGAAAAAAAGTTTAGGGTACAAAGTTGAAAAACAGTAATAGTTGAGGGTATCAAGTAGCAATTAAGCCCATATTTTTTTTGTGTTTTACTCAGGACAGCCCATTTTTTGATCTAGGGCTGTCCCAAAGTTAAATCCCCCCAAACCCAAATTTTTTCTCTCATTTGCAAAAAATTTTCTTTCTCTTCCTAAACCCTAACTCCTCTCTTCTTCTCCTTCCTCTTCTTCTTCTTCCTCTTCTCCTCCACCATTTCTCCATCCCCAAGCAAGAAGTTAATTTGAAAATTCCTAGAAATTTCTTCCACCCTAGAAATTTTCTCTTCTTCCTCTTCTCTTCCAAATTTCCTTCTCAAGAAGATCGATGACACCCAAATTCTCTCTCTATTTGTTTCCAAAACCCTAAAAATTAAATTGAAAAATTCAAGCATCCATTACATTGTTTATTTCAATTGTCTGTAGCCCATTTGAATTAAACTACATTCGGAGTGAAAAATTACCCATTTAAATTAAACGCAAGTCTGCACGAACGAGAGAACTCTGCGTCGACCAGGACTGCCCAATTTTCTCGCAGTCCTACAAACTGAATGGACTGCCAAAAAACTGGGCAGTCCTAAGTCACAGCATGTGAAACAAAGGACTGCCCATTTTTCTGGCAATCCTTACTGTATTCAGGACTGCCAGAAAGCTGGACAGTTCTACATACAGTAAGGACTGCTAGAAAAATGAACAGTCTTTTGTTTCACATGTTGTGACTTAGGACTGTCCAGTTTTCTGGCAGTCCATTCAGTTTGTAGGAATGCCGAAAAATTGGACAGTCCTTGTTTGCACTAGTTGAACAGCAATATTGGGATTTCCTCCCATATTAGGGTTTGTATATTATGAGGAGCCTTTGGGTGCCATCGAAATTGGAAATGAGAAAAAAATTAGGGATAACAATATTAGGGTTTCCACCAATATTAGGGTTTAACATTTTTGTTGTTGTTGTTGTTCTTCCTTTTCTTCTTGTTGTTCTTCTTCTTCTTCTTTTTCTTCTTCTTGGATGGGTTGAGGAAGAAGAAGAGGGAAAAAAAATAGAAAAAAGCGACTTTTATACCCAAGAGTGGGATAGCCCTGATCAATTTCTTCAATAGCAAACTTGTAAATAATACAAAGTTTAAAATGGGCTAGCCCTGAGTAAAAAATTGAAGTGCCTTTATAAACACCCGGATGATAAGGCTGTATCAAAATTTGATACAGCCTTCTGTATGACTGTCACGACCCGCACCCAGTGTAAGGGCACGAGACGTGGGTACGTCCAGCCTACGCCGCAGTGTCGGCGGTAGAACGCTGTCCTAGGTCACATACATCTAACAGTTTATAATGTACCTGTACAGTTTATACACTCCGAATGGAGGTGACATAAATAAGTACAACTCAATCACAGCTAAGGAAGATAGTACTGAACGATAGGATAGATAAAACTCAGAATCCACAGAGTATAATACAAGACAGAGAGATAGCTGAAACTAAGATAACATCTCCACAAATCCAGAGTACAACTCCAATAAATACAAATGTATCATAACATGAAAGTAAATAGAACTAGCCTAGCTAAAAACGTGTCACGACCCGCACCCGGATATACGGGTACGAATACATGGGCCACGTCCAGCCTACGCCGCAGTATTGGAAGTTGTCACTCCCCGTTCCCAGAATACGTATTTTAAATGCATTTACTGCTTAAATGTATTTATTTAATATTTATCATGTATTGTTCTGTATTTAAATTCCTTTAATTTCATGATTAATTAATTTTCTGCAATTTTATTTTTCTGCATTTTACTTTCTGCTTTTATTCTCTGCTTTAGCTTTGCTTTAGGATCGGCCTAGGTTGGTTTATTTTTCGGGTTTAGGATGGTTCATCATGAACCGAACCCAACACCCCAATTTAAGCCCCCACCCTTTTTCTCTCTCCTCTTTACTTCTTCTTTATCATTTCACTCTTCTTCTTCTTCTTCCTCATAACTCCCTCCACCTACCAAACCCATAGGCAAGTACATCTTGCTTCTACATGAGGACCCATTTTTATGGTTCATTTATCTTCCGCTCGTGATCCTAAGAGAGTTTAGAACTTGGTATTTTGTATTTTGAAGTCTTATTTTTAGTAGATCTAGAAATTTCTTTTTCGGATTTTATTGGTTTGGATCTATCAAATTTTCGTATTTCCAAGTTCTATTCGTTCCAGATTGTTGAGGGTGTGTTATACGCCATTCTGATCCATGTGAGTTCCATTGTCTGCTTGGGAATGAAGGTTCCATGGGATTTGGAGTTCGGAAGATGTTTTACGCTCACGTTATACGTGCTTGCGTAGCATCAGCCCTTTACGCCCACGTTGTTACGTGTTAGCGTAATATTGAGCCCTTTACGCACACGTTATACGTGCCAGCGTAATATTGAATCTTTACGCCCACGTTGTTACGTGTTAGCGTAATATGGAGTTTTTACGCCCATGATCACTCGTGTCAGCGTGAACATGTTTTTACGCAAGTCTACTTAACTTGGCGTATTCCCTTTTTACGCGTATTCTTTCAGGCGTTAAACTTTACTTTTTACGCGCGCAGTGTCTCAGGCGTAAACTTTAATCTTTTGCGCGTAACCCTGTTTTTACGCGTAGCTCCTTTTACGCGGGCTCCTTGGCTCGGCGTAAAACGAGTTTTACGCTCAACCTTGTTCCTTTATTTGAGTGTACTTCCTTTACGCCTAACTTTATGTTTTACACGTACTCTTCTGAGTTTGGCGTAAGGCAAGTTTTATGCAGACAGGCTTTTACGCAGGCAGGCTTTTTACGCGCGTATTGTTGCCTGAGTGTAAAGCTTGGGCGTAGACTAGTCATGGCATAGATCAGCCTTGGCGTAATCTAACCTTGGTGTTCCTATTGCTCTATAATTTATTCACTTTATGTTGGCATGATAATTCTCCTATTATATCCTTACGCCTTTTTGCATGAACTCGATAATCTTGGCATGATAATATTTTAATACATATGGTTGTGTAGAATGTGTCATGTGTCTTGATTGGTTTATGGATACCCAGTATGACTGGAATTAAACCCTGAGAGTTGTAGACTCGACCCTACTGAATACTAGTTGACTTTCATGCCCTGTCACCATTGATAATGATTGTGACCTTGACTAATAATTGATCATGCGTTCCTAGTTGGAACTAAGAGACTGGCTAGTCGTCTTATTAATTTGAATGAATGAGACACGTTCATATGAACTATGAACTATTGTGATCGACTGGCCGATCCCGAATATTGGCATACAGGCACATGCAGGCTTCAATTTAATTATTTTTTTTTTCTACAAAAGCAGCATGTGTACTTTACGGTCAAGGCATGATTATTCCGTGGTTAGTTTTGATTGTTGCATTACGCTATGTAAGACCTACAACCTAACCGCACGGGTATCATTGTAGAGTTGTGCATACCGTACCCCGTACAAAAGTACTCATTCTGAATGACCATGATCCACGGCATGGGATTTTACTTAACATAGAGGCTACTAAGTTAAATAAAATAATGATTGCATGGAGAGAATGGATTCCCGAGTTCTTACATGGCAGCCCTCTTTGGGACTATTAAGTGCCCGACAGGCCGGCTGGTTCCCACAGATGCTGCAAATCTGCCACACGGGCAGGGAGCGGTATCTGCTTATATTATTTATTGTACATGGTATATTAACGACGGGCGTCCCGCCGGGACTCGTCGAAATACATGATTGGCGCAATTGATTGATTGGGTAGACTAGCCTTGTTTGCTCATAGTAAGAACTGAGGGATCCTTATTGCATATTTCCAGGGTAACTTGGAATTTACAGTAGCAAGTCATAGTAGTTGAATGGCCGTTTAAATTGATTTGTTTGTGTACTGTATCTACTCTGTTAACTAACTGAGAGGATCAGAATGTCAGGGCATGACGGGTCAACTTCTGTCCTTGTTTGGTTGGGAAGTTGGTTCGAAGTGTCGTGATGTTATGTGAATCCCAGTAGCAAGCAGAGATCTATTTATTTTGACTCTTATCACTGGTTTTAGTTCTCATGTCGTGCTTCCTTGTGGTACTTGCTATTAGAGGTCTAACCTCTCTGGTTTTGCATGGCCAGATTTAGAGCCGGTTTCCGAGGACTCAGCTTACTTCTACCTCCAAGATGGTCAATACTAGAGGGATGATCGCAGGAGGACTCGAGTGGGTTCCTTACTTCCCCGCTCGTTTTGTTATTTACCTTATACTTTGCCGTTTGGCACCGACATGTTAGTCGGATCGTCTTGTACTTACTTTTACATAATTATAACTAAAGTCAGACTGCAGCTGATAACAGTTGTGTATACCTTGCTACATCATCTGGCTATGTTTTGTAAAGCCAGATCTCAAGAACATTTTGACTGAGCGTTTGGGATGCCTTACTGCTTTATCTTACATGTTCTCTATTACTGTTTCTTGTTCGAATGATTAAGACAATAGTTGTCGTGTAACCCTAGTGAGACTTTCATGTAGTATGCACCCCCTCGTCTTTTAGACAGCATTGATCGTATTATCTGGTATTCATCTACCCGTAATACGTAGCTGGCTGAGTCATTCCTCCGCTCTCCAGTATTCTGGTTCTGGGACGTGATAAGGTTTTAGTGGTGGCCCATGCAGGTCTGATTTCAGACTCGTGGGGTATTTTGATTTATAGGATGTCTCAATCACACATGTTTCCCCTTGATCTCATGATTCGTTACTCTCAACTCTAGTTTGACATTCCAGTATCCTTTGACTTCATTGATCCTTCATGTCCGGTCGTTTAATTGTTCTCTTGTCCCTTTTCTTAGGGGCACCTCGTCCGCATCTGCCAGGACCGGACAACAACAAGGGTAACATGAGCAGCGAGACCCTGTTGAGCAGCGACAAGGGCCAATACTACCTCAAGAGACTATCCAGGAAGAAGTGATAGTGGAACCAGTAGTTGGACCATAATATCCAGAAGTTCCAACACCATCGATAGTTCCACCTATCCCTGTAGAAATAGACACCCCGGCTCTTTTGGAAATCATGAGAGGGATGATGTTAGCCCAGCAACGCATGCACACTCAGCTACAATAGCAGAATGTACTACTCAACCAAGGATTGCAGACGACTTTGGAAAGAGAGGCGAGGACAGATTCAGGAGCATCCACCAGATTTTGCAAGTACAACCCTCGCCGTTTCGAGGGCACGGAAGATGCCATCTCAGCAGATGCATGGTTTAAGGATATTGAGGCTATTTTGACAACAGCCAAGGTGCCGGCAGAAGAACGTGTGGATCAGGTGAAGTTGTTACTTCAGGATCTCGCACGTGATTGGTGGGAATCAGAGGAAGTAGGCATCAGACGTCCTGTTGCTTGGGACGATTTTACTACAAGATTCAAAACGAAGTACTATGGAGTTGTGGCACAGTTTGAGCTACAACAGAAGTTTATCAACCTTAGACAGGCTGGCAAGACGGTAGATGCTTATGCAGCAGAGTTCTGCAGATTGAGTAGGTTCGCCCCAGAGATGGTAGCAACAGAGAGCCAGAGGGCTATGAGGTTCCAACAAGGATTTCATCTTGAGCTCTTGCAATTGATAGAGGGAAACAATTGTCAGACTTTTGACGAAGTATTGACGGCAGCCCGAAGGCATGAGATCACCATTCAGAGGATCACGGCAAGGACTAGAGGTCAGAAGAGATCCCACAGTCAGATTGAAGGAGGAAGGGGAGTAACGCCCCGAACAACAGCACCATCCCTTGGCATTCGCATTCACGATGTGACAATGCGAGGGCCAGCACCACCATCCAGGCAGCAGTAACAGCAACAGAGGAAGAACCAGCAACCCCCAGCGGGCTGCACTTATTGTGGGAAGGTAGGGCACACTAGAGATGTGTGTCGGACATTGAACGGGTAGTGTTTGATATGTGAAAATCCAGATCATCGGGTTACCACCTGTCCCATGAATTCGAGGTCAGGAGGACCAGTGCAACAATTTTCTGCTCTGCTAGTACCAGGGACAGGCCAGTATCGAGGACCAGCGGTAGCAGTGAGACCATTGGCACAGCGTCCGTTAATGTCGCAAGCTCAGATATTTCGGCAGCAGGGACCGCCAATGCAACAGCACCAGCATAGACCACCCCAGCATCATCAAGGTAGGGGCCAGCAGCAGCACCAGGCTATGCCACTGCATGGGAACCAGCAAGGAGGTCGAGGGCAGGCATTCACTCTGTCCTTGGAAGAGGCATTAGCATCGGAAGATGTTGTGGCAGGTAACATTCTCGTCGCCTCATATCCCGCAGTAGCATTGTTTGATTCAGGAGCATCACATTCATTTATATCTGCACAATTTGTAACACGGCTAGGAGTGGAGTTCGAGACATTGCCAGGGAGGTTGAATATACTCACTGGTATTGGGCTCGTAGGAGTTAGTAGAGTCATTCTAGCATATAGTTTTGTAGTTTGCAGGCATTCCTTACCCGCCAGGTTGATAGAATTTCCTGTTGGAAATTTTAACGTTATCTTAGGCATGGACTGGCTGAAAGACAGTCACGCGACAATAGATTATCGTAGAGGGAGTGTATCTTTTGACATTCCGGGCATGAAGAGGTTCACCTTAGTCAGATCAGAGGCAACTCAGCAAGAGCAGGGAGTAGTAACGGCAATGGAAGAAGTTCAAGTTCCGAAGGTAGTTGAAGAGTTTCTAGACGTATTTCCTGAAGAACTTCCAGGTCTACCACCGGTTAGAGATATTGAGTTCAACATAGAATTGGCACCTGGAACTAAACCGATATCAGATCGAGTTTATAGAATGGCAGATTTAGAACAGGCCAAGGTATATCAGCACATAGAGAAACTGAAGGAGAAGAAGTTCATCCAAGCTAGCGTATCACCATGGGCAGCACCAGTGGTGCTTGTGGGGAAGAAGGATGGGTCATCCAGATTGTGCATCGACTATAGGAAGCTTAACGCGGCAACAGTGAAGAACAAGTACCCATTACCCAGGATCGATGACTTGTTTGATCAGTTGAACCGAGCTAGAGTTTTCTCCAAGATCGATCTTCGTTCACGGTATCATCAAGTGAGGGTTCGGAAGGAGGATATTCCCAAGACAACATTCAGGTCGAAGTATGGGTATTATGAATTTTTAGTAATACCGTTTGGTTTGACCAATGCTCCAGCAATATTTATGGATTTGATGAACTGCATCTTTATGCCATACTTAGATCAGTTTGTCGTGGTATTTCTCGACGACATTCTCGTATACTCTGCTAGTGAAGGGGAGCATGAAGACCACATCAGGAAAGTGTTACAGGTTCTGAGAGAGAACCAGTTGTATGCCAAGTTCAGCAAGTGTGAGTTCTGGATAGATCATATTTCATTTTTGGGTCACATCATATCAGGAGCCGGAGTAGCAGTGGATCCCAAGAAGGTAGAAGTCGTAGAGAGTTGGCCAGTACCCAAGACCGTAGCTGATGTACGGTGTTTCTTGGGATTGGCAGGATATTACAGAAGATTCATATCAGACTTTGCAAGACTTTCAGCACCCATGACCCGCTTGACACGAAAGGATGTACCATTCGTCTGGTCGGCAGAATGTCAGGCATCATTTGAGACTTTGAAGCAGAAGTTGATATCAGCGCCTATTCTTACATTGCCAGTTGGACCCGGAGGTTTCACTGTATATTGTGATGCGTCAGGTAAAGGACTTGGATGTGTCCTTATGCAGCATAGAAAGGTGATAGCGTATGCATCTAGGCAACTTTGGGACAACGAGAAGAATTACCCAACTCATGATTTGGAGTTGGCGGCAGTAGTATTTGCTTTGAAGCTATGGAGGCATTACTTATATGGTGATCGAGTGGACATGTATACAGACCATAAAAGTTTGAAGTACATCTTTACTCAGAAGGAACTGAACATGAGGCAGAGAAGATGGTTAGAACTGATCAAGGATTACGACGTTGAGCTTCAATATCATCCAGGCAAGGCTAATGTGGTAGCAGACGCTCTCAGCAGAAGAGGCGGCGCATTTATGTTAACAACACAGAAACATATCTTAGAAGACCTTCAGGAGATGGGTATCGAAGTTATACTTCCTAGTGATGTAGGAGTTCTGGCGAGTCTACAAGTTCAATCCGACTTGGTAGACAGGATTAAGGCAGCTCAGGCACAGGACCCAAGGATTCAGAAGCTTAGGACAGAATGTGAGTCAGGACTCAGAAAGGAGATGCAGATTCATGAAGATGGTACCCTTAGGTTTGGATCACGTTTATGTGTACCTAGCGGAGATATCAGACATGATATTATGACGGAAGCTCACAGTTTTCAGTATTCTATACACCCTGGAGGGACCAAGATGTACCAAGATATCAAGCAGCACTTCTGGTGGAACGGAATGAAGAGGGAGATAGCTAGATTCGTTTCCCGTTGCTTGGTATGTCAGCAAGTGAAGGCAGAACAGCAGAGGCCAGCTGGGTTATTACAACCGCTTCCTATTCCGGAATGGAAGTGGAAGCATATTACCATATACTTTGTAACCGGTTTACCAAGATCGCCAAGTGGTAAAGATGCCATTTGGGTGATAGTAGATCGGCTTACAAAGGTAGCACATTTTCTTCCTTTCAGGGTAGGGCAATCTACAGAAAAGATAGCAGAATTGTATATGCAACAGATAGTCAGGCAGCATGGAGTCCCTGTCAGTATTGTGTCCGACAGAGACACCCGCTTTACATCACATTTCTGGAAAAGTTTACATCATAGTTTGGGTACCAAGTTGAGATTTAGCACGGCTTACCATCCCCAGACGGACGGGCAATCAGAAAGGACAATTCAGACCTTAGAGGACATGTTGCGAGCTTGCACTCTGGATTTTGGAGGATCTTGGGAGAGCCACCTACACTTAGTCGAATTCTCATACAACAACAGTTATCAAGCCAGTATCCAGATGGTGCCATTTGAAACACTATATGGTAAGAAGTGTAGGTCGCCACTAGCATAGGATGATATCGAGAGAGGAAGATGCTAGGCCCAGAAATAATTGTTCAAACAGTTGGATTGGTTAAAGGAATTAGAGAGCGACTTCGAGTTGCGCAGGATCAGCATCGTCATTGGGCGGACCAGCATCGTAGGCCGCTAGAGTTTTCTGTTGGGGACCACGTATTCTTGCGAATCTCACCTACTCGTGGGGTCATTAGATTTGGCGTTTGTGGGAAATTAAGTCCGCGATACGTAGTCCCATTTGCTATCCTTGATAGGATAGGCGATGTGGCTTATCGTTTATCTCTTCCACCTTCGTTACGAGAGGTGCATGACGTGTTCCATGTATCCCAGTTGCGTAGGTATGTATCGGACCCAAGCCATATCCTCGATCACTCTGAACTGGTTGTTGGTACCAACCTGTCCTATGAGGAACAGCCTGTGTCCATTTTAGACCGAAGAGAGAAGGTGCTCAAGAACCGAACAATTAGTCTTGTCCGGGTTGCTTGGGGTCATCACTCTTTAGGGGAGTCAACGTGGAAACGTGAGGATGATATCCGATCACGGTATCCGTACCTGTTTGACTCACAAGGTATATTTCTTTCTATATACCTTGATTGTCTTAACTCCTCATGCTTGTCACTTTATGAGTAGAAATTACTTGATATCATAGATTGTTAAACATAGATGTATTACTTGCTATTGATATTGTAAAATGATTGCTTGCTTAAATTACTTGCACTTAAATTAGTTTGACTCTGATGTTTCTATCTTGCTTGGATTTGAAATTCTGAGGACGGAATTTTTCTAAGGAGGGTAGAGATGTTACTCCCCGTTCCCAGAATACGTATTTTAAATGCATGTACTGCTTAAATGTATTTATTTAATATTTATCATGTATTGTTCTGTATTTAAATTCCTTTAATTTTATGATTAATTAATTTTCTGCAATTTTATTTTTCTGTATTTTACTTTCTGCTTTTATTCTCTGCTTTAGCTTTGCTTCAGGATCGGCCTAGGTTGGTTTATTTTTCGGGTTTAGGATGGTTCATCATGAACCGAACCCAACACCCCCATTTAAGCCCCCACCCTTTTTCTCTCTCCTCTTTACTTCTTCTTTATCATTTCACTCTTCTTCTTCTTCTTCTTTCTCATAACTCCCTCCACCTACCAAACCCATAGGCAAGTACATCTTGCTTCTACATGAGGATCCATTTTTATGGTTCATTTATCTTCCTCTCGTGATCCTAAGAGAGTTTAGAACTTGGCATTTTGTATTTTGAAGTCTTATTTTTAGTAGATCTAGAAATTCCTTTTTCGGATTTTATTGGTTTGGATCTATCAAATTTTCGTATTTCCAAGTTCTGTTCATTCCAGATTGTTGAGGGTGTGTTATACGCCATTCTGATCCATGGGAGTTCCATTGTCTGCTTGGGAATGAAGGTTCCATGGGATTTGGAGTTCGGGAGATGTTTTACGCTCACGTTATACGTGCTTGCGTAGCATCAGCCCTTTACGCCCACGTTGTTATGTGTTAGCGTAATATTGAGCCCTTTACGCACACGTTATACGTGCCAGCGTAATATTGAGTCTTTACGCCCACGTTATTACGTGTTAGCGTAATATGGAGTTTTTACGCCCACGATCACTCGTGTCAGCGTGAACATGTTTTTACGCAAGTCTACTTAACTTGGCGTATTCCCTTTTTATGCGTATTCTTTCAGGCGTAAAACTTTACTTTTTACGTGCGCAGTGTCTCAGGCGTAAACTCTAATCTTTTGCGCGTAACCCTGTTTTTACGCGTAGCTCCTTTTACGCGGGCTCCTTGGCTCGGCGTAAAACGAGTTTTACGCTCAACCTTGTTCCTTTATTTGAGTGTACTTCCTTTATGCCTAACTTTATGTTTTACGCGTACTCTTCTGAGTTTGGCGTAAGACAAGTTTTACGCAGGCAGGCTTTTACGCAGGCAGGCTTTTTACGTGCGTATTGTTGCCTGAGTGTAAAGCTTGGGCGTAGACTAGTCATGGCATATATCAGCCTTGGCGTAATCTAACCTTGGTGTTCCTATTGCTCTATAATTTAGTCGCTTTATGTTGGCATGATAATTCTCCTATTATATCCTTACGCCTTTTTGCATGAACTCGATAATCTTGGCATGATAGTATTTTAATACATATGGTTGTGTAGAATGTGTCATGTGTCTTGATTGGTTTATGGATACCCAGTATGACTGGAATTAAACCCTGAGAGTTGTAGACTCGACCCCACTGAATACTAGTTGACTTTCATGCCCTATCACCATTGATAATGATTGTGACCTTGACTAATAATTGATCATGCGTTCCTAGTTGGAACTAAGAGACTGGCTAGTCGTCTTATTAAATTGAATGAATGAGACACGTTCATATGAACTATGAACTATTGTGATCGACTGGCCGATCCCGAATATTGGCATACAGGCACATGCAGGCTTCAATTTAATTATTATTTTTTTCTACAAAAGTAGCATGTGTACTTTACGGTCAAGGCATGATTATTCCGTGGTTAGTTTTGATTGTTGCATTACGCTATGTAAGACCTACAACCTAACCGCACGGATATCGTTGTAGAGTTGTGCATATCGTACCCCGTACAAAAGTACTCATTCTGAATGACCATGATCCACGACATGGGATTTCACTTAACATAGAGGCTACTAAGTTAAATAAAATAATGATTGCATTGAGAGAATGGATTCCCGAGTTCTTACATGGCAGCCCTATTTGGGACTATTAAGTACCCGACAGGCCGGCTGGTTCCCACAGATGCTGCAAATCTGCCACACGGGCAGGGAGCGGTATCTGCTTATATTATTTATTGTACATGGTATATTAACGACGGGTGTCCCGCCGGGACTCGTCTAAATACATGATTGGCACAATTGATTGATTGGGTAGACTAGCCTTGCTTGCTCATAGTAAGAACTGAGGGATCCTTATTGCATATTTCCAGGGTAACTTGGAATTTACAGTAGCAAGCTGTAGTAGTTGAATGGCCGTTTAAATTGATTTGTTTGTGTACTGTATCTACTCTGTTAACTAACTGAGAGGATCAGAATGTCAGGACATGACGGGTCAACTTCTGTCCTTGTTTGGTTGGGAAGTTGGTTCGAAGTGTCGTGATGTTATGTGAATCCCAGTAGCAAGCAGAGATCTATTTATTTTGACTCCTATCACTGGTTTTAGTTCTCATGTCGTGCTTCCTTGTGGTACTTGCTATTAGAGGTCTAACCTCTCTGGTTTTACATGGCCAGATTTAGAGCCGGTTCCCGAGGACTCAGCTTACTTCTACCTCCAAGATGGTCAATACTAGAGGGATGATCGCAGGAGGACTCGAGTGGGTTCCTTACTTCCCCGCTCGTTTTGTTATTTACCTTATACTTTGCCGTTTGGCACCGACATGTTAGTCGGATCGTCTTGTACTTACTTTTACATAATTGTAACTAAAGTCAGACTACAGCTGATAACAGTTGTGTATACCTTGCTACATCATATGGCTATATTTTGTAAAGCCAGATCTCAAAAATATTTTGACTGAGCGTTTGGGACGCCTTACTGCTTTATCTTACATGTTCTCTATTACTGTTTCTTGTTCGAATGATTGAGACAATAGTTGTCGTGTAACCCTAGTGAGACTTTCATGTAGTATGCACCCCCTCGTCTTTTAGACAGCATTGATCGTATTATCCGGTATTCATCTACCCGTAATACGTAGCTGGCTGAGTCATTCCTCTGCTCTCCAGTATTCTGGTTCTGGGGCGTGACAGCGGTAGAGCGCTGTCAAGTATACTAAACTAACTAAAACTTCTAATGATTCATAACTAGAAATGTACTCATGTCACATCACGAAAACTAAGGAAGATAAGACAAGAAATAATAACAATATCACTAGAACAACTAGAATCTACAATGATCATAAGAAAGGAAATAAAGAAGGAACAACAAGACTAACTAAGGATAACTACCAGGCAACTCACATAGAAGAATAGTGAGATCCACCTCAGCTAGCAACATCATGAAGTCCGATACTGAGGGCACAACTACTCCTAAAATTTGTCAACATATCCAGTCAGGATGGAACGAGTACATATATCTCATAACAGATCTCAAGATAGAACAAAAGCCATAAGACTGTAAATAGAGCATATACAATAAAATCATGGAGTGTACATGTATGTATCATGGCATGGTAAGCTGTAAAGCTAGAGCTAGAACAGGAAAATAGAACTGATCATGGCATGTATACAAATCAGGGTAAGCCATCTATCCAATGTGTGTGAGTAGTAGTTTCAACTTGTGATCGGCTTGGGTACCTGTAAGAACTGGCCTGGCTAGTCATAAGTGCGGTATATGACTAACACTATTCAAGAATGCAAGATGGATCTGATCACAGGCATACGCTATTACTCCCCCTACCCTCAACTGGTAGAATGGATCCAAACAGGACACGTCACTGCACGGGATTCTAATGAGAAGGGAGCAAGTCTTCTCTAGAATCAGTGACCACATATTGTGCAAGAGCTACAAGGGAGCTTGCACAATACATCCCAACCTAAGAAGGAGAAACATCTCTCGTCGAGATCCAGGAATACCAATCCGTGAGAACCATGTGTCAGGAATAAGCATATCTACACTAAGTACATGAATCATAACAGTTATCATAAATTAGGGAAAAGTTATCAGAGAATGTACTCGCCTGTGATATGATGGATAAGTCGACTGAGTCCAAGAACAGTGCCTCGAGGACCTATAGATGGAATACTGTATCAATATAAGGGTTGGAAGTAAAATCAAGTCATACTAAGTCAAACTAGGTCAAGGCAAGTCAAAACAAGTCAAACTAGGTCAATCTAAGTCAAGGGTTGACTTACAGTTGACTTTTGGTCAACTGGTCAACTCTGGTCAACCCTAGGTAAACTCTAGGTCAAACTTGACTAACATTGACTAACAGTTGACTTTGGGTCAACTGGTCAACTTCGGTCCAGTTCTAGTCAATTTAGGCTACGGTTGACTTTCGGTTGACTTTTGGTCAAAATAGTCAACCGTGGTCAACCAAGGTCAAACTAGTCTAACCTAGGTCAATGTTGACTCTACTTTGACGTTCGGTCAAAGCAGTCAACTATGGTCAAACAGGGTCAAATCTAGTCTCTATAAACATGTACAGGGTCAACACATTCAATTTCAGTGGTTGTGAAATCACTGGAATCGATGGATCTCAAAATACCACAAAAGGAGAAAGATTATAATAATATGGTAAAAACTTACAGATGTTGTCGGATGGTGAAACAACCATTACCAACGTGTCCAGAATGGTCGAAATAGCTAGAATAGCCTGTCCATAAGTCCAATTTGGACACATGGGCAAAAAGGTAATTTTGGATCAAAACGGTGTCCGTGTCGGACCCGCTTTGCACCGAAAAATGTGCATGAATACCAGTCTACCAAACCTAACAAATTATATATCCACGAATCCAGAATGACGATACGAACCCAACGGTATATCCAGAATTGGATTCTGTTGACCCGATCTCAAATTGGTCTATTGACCAGGACATTAAAATTTTGATTTGCACGGAAAAGCGTGTCAGAGCCATTGTCCTCAAAACTCAGCAAATTATATGTCAACGAGTCCAGAATGACGATACGAACTCAACGGTATATCCGGAATTGGATTCCGATGAGCCGAACTCAAAATGACCCGTTGACCCGGATATTGGTATCCGACTTGTACCGAAATGCGTGCCGGAATCAATGTCCACTAAAACCTAGCAAATTATATGTCAACGAGTCCAGAATGATGATACGAACTCAACGGTATATCCAGAATTGGATTTCGATGAGCCAAACTCAAAATGACCCGTTGACCCAGATATTGGTATCCGACTTGTACCGAAATGCGTGCCGGAACCAATGTCCACTAAAATCTAGCAAATTATATGTCAACGAGTCCAGAATGACGATATGAACTCAACGGTATATCCAGAATTGGATTCCGATGAGCTGGCGTCAAAAAGTCCCGTTGACCCGGATTGTGGGGCCCACTTTGTACCGAAATATGTGCCAGGGCCCACGTCTTCCAAATCTAACAAACTTTATATGAAAACGTGCCAGAACGACGCCACGAGTCTACTGGTAGTGTCAGAAATTGAATTCGACGTCCCGGATTCAAAAAAATGGAATTTTACAAGTTGGAAATTACGAATTTGACGGCCAACTTTGGCGTCGAATTCAACCAATCAAACGTGCTCACAATGAAACGAAACTGGAGGGGTAGGAAGAGGGTTATACCAGCTTCGCATAGGAACTGGTAGCACACTAGACGGAGCTGCAATGGAGGAGATACGAACCGACGAAGTTGGCTCCGTGAAACTGTCCAAAAATTATACAATTTAAACGGTCAACTTGGTGGCCGGTTTTGATGTATCAAACGACAAAACTAACGGATAAAATTTCAGGGGAGTGAAGAGCTATATACCGAGATTGTGACGGAGCAAAGAGTTTGCCGATCCAACGATAGGATTTCCCGAAAAACGCGTGCGAAGTTGCTACGATGGAATGCCATTTCTGGATCTCGTTCGCGCGCGCGTCGACGGGATTCCGAGAAAACGCTGAAATCGTCTAGACGGCGCATCCCGGAGGATGGTGGCCGCCACATGGTGGTGCCTGGGGGTCGCCCGGCCAGGGTGGGCCGACCTCGGCGGTGGCACACGGTGGTGCACGGCCACCGGCGCGGCGACTGTAGCTGCGTTTGCTGCTGTTGTAGTTGCTGCTGTGGTTGCTGGCTGCAGCGCACGC
This sequence comes from Iris pallida, assembly GCA_029216955.1. NCBI lineage: Eukaryota > Viridiplantae > Streptophyta > Magnoliopsida > Asparagales > Iridaceae > Iris > Iris pallida. The sequence goes on along the minus strand of JANAVB010020599.1, from coordinate 1,087,468 downwards.
GTGCCTCGTGCAACGGCGGCGACACACGGCTCGGCTAGGAGGAGGAGGAGAAGAGGAAGGATGGTTGTGATGGTGGTGGTGGTGGTGGTGTTGTGGTGGTTGTTATGAAGATGGTGAGGATGGTGATAATGATAGAAGTGGTGGTAATGGTGATGGAAGTAAAGAAGAAGAATGGGGGGGCATGGCTGTCGGCGGGTTGTGTGTGTTTGTGTATAAGTGAAGAGAGAGAGGGATTATATATATACAATATATATGTATGTGTATATATATTATATAAAGAGAGGGAGAGATATTAAGAGAGAGTGAAGAAAAGAAAGAGAGATATTTTAGTGAGGGAGAGGGGGGAAGTCGGCTGCCATGGGGAGAGGAGAGTGAGAGTGAGTTGTGTGTGTAGGTATTATTAGGAGGAGAGAGAAAAGAGAGTTATATATATATACATATACGTATATATATATATATAATAGAGAGAGAAAAATAAGATATTTATATAAAATAGAAATATTTTTGAGTAGAGAAAATGCAAATACAATAGTGGGGTGTATGGGTAGCCATGGTAGGGCCTACACCCAATTGGGTCGGGTACTGGACTAAGATCGGACAGGTTCGGGACCAAGATTTAATTAAATAACAAATTTTAAACCATTTAAATCATGGATAAAATGGAAGCACAAGGGAGATCGATTTCGTGGCACGCAAGTGGCACGCGCACGGTAGGCTCAAAACAGGCCAGGGCCATATATTGGGTCGACTGGATTGGACCGATGTCGGCCCCGAAATTAAATGGGAAATTAAATCAGGTTTTACGGTAGATAATTAATTGGCCTAAATTGAACCGAAAGTTGTGCAAAAGAAATGGAGCACAAAATGGAGTGTCTGAGTAGGACATGAAGGTCATGGGTGAAGAGCGTCTCGAGTAGATCATTCATGAGAAGTTGGTTCTGAGAAAACGACTGGTCTAGTGCTCCTAAATTAAAAGTCACGGTAACGTGCATATGAGGATCAAGAAAAAGAGTGGGAAATCAATTACTAATTAAATGGTCTAAATTGATCCGAACTTGCGTGAAGCAAAAAGAGTACAAGGGAGCAAGTTCGAGCGGGACACAATATATCAACATGAAGATAATCTCGTCTACTACAAACTTCAAGAAGAAAGTTTCCAGAGACTGGCATCCCTGATGCTCTAGAAATCCAAGTCACGGTAGAGAGCATTTAATAATCAAAATTAATTAAATCAAAATTAATTATCGAGAATAAATCATTTATAAAATTCGAAAATAAATCCCGGAATTTCAGGGGGCTTACACTAGCCTAGTCTATAGGGGTAGTGTCCTCAGCAAGTGCTGGGTCCTCCTGAGAGTCCAGCTCAAGTGTGTCATCTAAGCCTGCTCCGTAATAAGTGGGACACTGCTCCTCAAAGTCATCTGTAAAATTTCAACATGTCCAGTCAGGACTGGAACGAGCACAGTACATCTCACGCAGTTCATATCATGACAGAAATATAATACAGGCAATAGAGTAAGATACATGAAATGCTGAAGAATATACATGAGTAAAAGAGAAGACTGTAATGAAATATCTACTATAAGTAAAGAGCTACAGTGAACTAGTGATTTAGAGTACAAGCTAGACATGTGAACGGCTTGATAATAAACATGAAAGGTCGCACATGACTACACTAATTTGGAAATTGTCCACATGACTATTTATACTCCCCCATACCCTAATCAATACATAAGGATCCGTTCAAGTTATGCTATTGCACATGATATTCACATGGGGGCCCATAAATAGGTGCACATGAATATAAACATGGAGGCTCCGTGATCATGAGAGTACATGAATCACGAGAGGGCACATGAATGGTGAAAGCACAAGAATACATGATGAAAGTGAAACGCACATGACATGATGTATCTGATGCTCCCGAAGGGGATAACATCGTATGAAAAGATCCATATAGTACTAATCCGTGTTTCCATTGTGTCAGCATCAAGTAAAGTAATCTAGAGCAAGAAAATACTCCTAGCAAGTATGAAACGGTCAGAGAATGTACTCGCCTGATATCATGAATGTCCGGAAGAAAAATACTTCCCGAGGAGTGGTGTCTGGCTCCTAATCAGAACAGTACAAGTCACAACATGTCCAGCTAATAAAGTATGATACTATGATGCGGTCTACATGATATTAGGTCAATCCTAGACCAAAGTCAACCCTGGTCAACTTCAGTCAACTAAATGGTCAAAGTTAGGTCAACTAGGTCAATCTAGACTCAAAGAAGTCTAACTAGGCCTAAATAGTCTACCTTAGCTAGTACACACGATACACTAGTCTATAGGGTATTACACATGTGTGTATTTCATACACACAATACCACTTAAGGGTACCCTAGGCTATGTCATCTAGGTTATAGGCCATAGGCCCTATCCCATAGGCAAATAGCCATACACTAGGTACACATGTCTACATAGGCAATGCAATATTTGCATCACATTACCACATAGACTCTAACTCTATTGATAATCAATCACATATAGGCCAACTACATATACACTATATATATATATATATATATATATATATATATATATATATATATATATATATATATATATATATATATATATATGCATAAACCTATAGGAATCTCAACTTACACATCAACACATTTAGATATATATATATACATACATATAGAGAGGGGATAACATCATAGCAATGTGTGTGTGCATGTGTGTTCCTGTGTGTGACAGGAAAGTGAGGGTGTCATGGATTTTTTTTGTGTGTGTGTGTACATGTAATAGAGTGTGTGTGTAGGGACAACCATATATCATAGTGTCCTAGTTCAGGATTAGCAACCATTGTAAAAATCTTGTGTGGCTGTGTGTGTGTTCAGGCAGAGGAGAAAACAGTATGTGTGTGTTTAAGTGTCCTGTGTACAGGGAAGTATAACAGTGTGCTCTCAGTGTTCAGGAACCAATTTCAGTGTGTGTGTGATTTCTCAGGATAGTAATTGTCAGTGTCATCAGGAATTCAAGTTTCAGTGTACCACAACTTCAGTCTTAGCAAAACCAGGTTCATACAATGTCAGTGAGACAATAGCTCAGAGTTTAACAGTGTATAGTAGGGGAACATCATGTATCATAGTGTCTTAGAATTTTAGTGAGATGCAAGTGTGGGCGTGCATATTAATTGTTCTCAGGTTTTCAGTTAGGCCAAAAGAGAAATCAATTCATGTTCTAATTTAAACATTCAATCTCAGGTAGTAATCCCAATCAATAGTTAACAGTGTATCACAAACTCAAATGACAGGATGTAAATCAGTGCACAGGAATGTGTCTCATGATTTAGAAATCAGTGAATCATAGTGAATATGAACATTCTCAGAAAAAAATAGATTTCAGTATTTCAATCTCAGGTTCTCACAAACACAAGCTGACATAAACCTCAACCCCCTTCATATGTAGGCAAATCAATTTAGCCATCTAACATTATTAAAACAGTAAAATACAAATTAAAAGATGAAGAACAGTTCTATAAAATGAGTTTCAGTGGATATCCAGTCCCAATGCCAATACGGACACGTAAAGGACACGAAAATACACAAATCCTATTCCTACAGCTAGAGGACACCTAGGAATTTGTATCCATGCAAAGAAATCAAAATTTGATAGAGGGAATAGGAAGTTACCTATAGGTGTTCTTCCACAATAAAAACTTCAAAAATGAGATCTCCACTAGCTAGCTCAAAGATCCAAATTGTCTCTAATCTGTCAATAGTCTCCATGAACAGTAGGGGAACACAAATTAGGTCACCATGGAAGAAGTTTGAAAGGAAATAGATTAATATTGATTAAAATAGGAAGCATTAAATGAAGAACAAACCTTGCTCTCTAGAAAATGAAGGGATGGATTAAAAGAGGCAACTATATTTGAGAGGGATTATATAGTGATGGGGGGGTCCCTAGGCCGGCCAAGGAGTTAGGGTTAGGGTTTTTGGGGAATCAATCTAGGGCTCTCATTCCATCTAGCTAATCAATGGCCTAAAATCTAGGTTTACTTTCTAGTCAAGTTGCAACCTAGTTTGTTTTAACTAATCATGACTTAACCAAAACTAACCAAGACTAACTAATACTAACCATGGCTAACTAAGACTAGCTATGACTAATCTAGGTTAGGTCAAATCTAGGTTAGGGATAATCACAACACATGACAATTAATTAAATAATATTACAATCACACCATTCCTAATAATATATATATTAATTCCAAATAATTATATATTAAATTCAAATAAATTAAAAATAACAAAAATACCCTCAAACTAGAAATGTGGTAGTGACAAATCTACCCTCCTTAAAAAAAATTTTGTCCTCGAAATTGAAAGGCGAAACTAACAGATGAGAAGGATAGACAATCATACCTCACGGTCCAAAAAGATATGGGTATCGCTCGCGCATCTCATTCTCCCGCTCCCAGGTAGACTCTCCTGGAGAATGATGCCTCCATGCGACGTGAACCAAGGGTATCATCTGGTTTCTCAGTACCTTCTCTCGGCGATCCAAAATCTCCACTGACTGCTCTGGATAACTGAGAGTAGGTCCCACCTCAATCTCCGAGTGATCGAGTACATGGCTAGGGTCAGCCACGTACCGCCTCAACTGTGATACGTGGAATACGTTGTGGACACCCACTAGTGCAGGTGGCAAGTCTAGCCTGTATGCCACGTCACCGAGTCTCCCGCTGATCACGAAAGGTCCGATGAAGCGCGGGCTAAGCTTCCCACCTCCACCAAAATGTATGGTACCACGAGTCGGAGATATCCGCAGAAAAACTATGTCTCCGACCTAAACACAAACAAGATCTCATGTTACTAAATAATCAAACATGATCAAATAACAAAACAAAAAAATAACCTACTTCTAATCCTATCTCTAATTCTGTACCTTAAACTCCAAGGGCCTCCGGTGGCTATCGGCCCAGTGCCGATGTCTGTCCTGTACAACGCGAAGTCTGTCCCAGATGAGCTTCACCTTCTCGGCTGCGTCAACAACCATCTCTGGCCCCAGTAAAGCTCGCTCACCAACATCATCCCATGGTAAGGGTGTACGACATCTACGCCCGTACAGAGCCTCGAAAGGTGACATCTCAATGCTGGCCTGAAAACTGTTGTTGTAAGCAAACTCTACCAAATGCAGGTGATCCTCCCAAGAACCTCCGAAATCCAAGACGCACATCCGCAGCATATCCTCGAGCGTCTGAATAGTCCTCTATGACTGTCCGTCCGTCTGGGGGTGGTATGCAGTACTAAACTTGAGCTGAGTGCCCAAGCTAGTCTGTAGACTCTTCTAGAAATGGGAAGTAAAGCGACTATCCCGATACGAGATGATGCTGACCGAAACCCTATGAATCCTGACTATCTGCCGCATGTACATCTCTACAAGCCTCTCTGTAGATGTACCTACCTTGAATGGCAAAAAGTGGGCCGATTTGGTCAACCTGTCAACGATGACCCAAATCGCGTTTTTTTCTCCTGGTGTACGCGGCAACCAGATACGAAATCTATAGTGATATGCTCCCACTTCCACTCTGGAATGGGCAGCGGCTGCAATAATCCTCCGAGCCTCTGCCTCTCTGCCTTGACCTGCTGACAGACCAAGCACCTAGCTACGAAGCGAGCTACCTCCCGCTTCATCCCGTACCACCAGACATGCTCCCTCAGATCTCGGTACATCTTGTTGGCACCAGGGTGTATAGAGTACTGAGATCTGTGGGCCTCCTGCATAACCTACTCCCTGAGCTCTCCGCTGGGCACACATATCTTGGAACCGTCCTCAAGGCACCATCCTCTGCAAGAGAAAACCTGCCATCCACTAGCCCTGCTCGAACCTGCTCTCGGAGACACCGCAGAGCAACGTCCTCAAACAGTGCCGACTTGATCCTCTCCACAAAGTCTGACTGAATCTGCGAGCCCCACATCTGCATCTGAACTCCGGGCACAATCACCTCAATCCCAGGCTCTCCAAATCAGCAAGCAAGTGACGGTCCAAAGTCAAACACATGGCTGTCGGATACCTACTCAAGGCATCGACAACCACGTTGGCCTTCCTTAGGTGATACTGAAGTAAGATGTTGAAGTCCTTCATCAGCTCTAACCACCTGCGCTGCCTCATGTTGAGCTCTTTCTGTGTAAACACATACTTTAAGCTCTTGTGATCTGTGAATATCTCTACCCTCTCTCCATACAAGTAGTGCTTCCACAACTTCAGAGCAAAAATCACTGCTGCCAGCTCCAGGTCGTGGGTAGGGTTGTTCTTCTCATGGGGATATAACTGCCTGGAAGCATATGCAATCACCTTTCCATGCTGCTACAAGACACAACCCAGTCCCTTCCTTGAAGCGTCACTATAGATAGTGAACCCTTCTGAACCAGACGGCAATGTCAGAATCGGAGCTGTCGTAAGCCGCTTCTTTAACTCATCAAAAGCTGCCTGACACTCCTCTGACCAAACATACTCAGCATCCTTCCGGGTCAGCCGAGTCAACGGCTCTACAATCCGGAAGAAATCCTGTACGAACCTCCTGTAGTATCATGTCAGCCCTAAGAAGCTCCTGATATCTGCCATTAAAGTCGGTGCTGCCCAAGCCTCAACTGCTGTGATCTTCTTCGGGTCCACTGAGATCCCATCTCCAGTCACCACATGACCCAAGAAGGCAACTCTATCCAGGAAGAACTCGCACTTCGAGAGCTTTCCATACAGCCTCTCTCTCCTGAGTGTCTCCAGAACCACTCTCAAGTGCTCCTCGTGCTCCTCCTCAGTCTTGGAATATACCAGAATATCATCAATGAACACCACCACGAACTTGTCCAAGTACTGGTGGAACACCTTGTTCATTAAGTTCATAAATATTGCTGGTGCATTGGTTAGCCCAAACGGCATAACCAAAAACTCAAACTGTCCGTACCGTGTCCTGAAAGCGGTCTTCGGAATATCCTCCCCCTTCACCTTCACCTGGTGATAACCTGACCTCAAATCAATCTTAGAGAAAACTGAGCTCTGCTCAACTAATCAAAGAGATCATCGATCCGCGACAGTGGGTATCTGTTCTTGATTGTCAGGTTGTTGAGTACCCTGTAGTCGATACACATTCGTACCGACCCATCCTTCTTGGGTACAAATAGTACCGGTGCACCCCAAGGTGAAGAACTCGATCGGATGAAGCCCTTGTCATGCAGCTCATCTACCTGCTTCTTCAGCTCCACCAACTCACTGTTGTTTACTCGATAGACATGCTGAGAAATCGATTCTACGCCGAAAACCAAGTCTATCGAGTACTCTACATCTCTGTCCGGTGGAAGCCCTGGCAACTCCACCGAGAAGACGTCCATGAACTCTGCGATCAAGGGATGTGGAGCCACCTGCTCCTCAACTGAAGCTCCTCAGAAAAGTCCTCAGTCCCGCTCTGTCTGCCGTCGGATGTACTCAAACTCTGGCTCTCCTGGCGCCCCAAACGAAACTCTATCCCCTCGGCAATCAATGCTGGCGTGATGCCTGTTCAACCAATCCATACCTAATACGATATCGTAGTTCGGTAATGGCATTACGAGAAGGCTCACCTCTAACTCTCGGCCTCCTAAAATGACACTCCGCCCTCTGCAAACATCACTCGCGAGGATAACTCCACCCCCGGTCGTGATCTTGCAGGTCCTAGGCAATGATTCAGATACTAGGCGGTGTCTAATAGCAAAAGATACTGATACGAAACTATAGGAAGCCCCGGAATCAAACAGTACAAAAGCTAGAGTGGAGTCGAGGAGAACCGAACCTGCAATCAGCTCTCCGATGGCCTCTGTATCCTCGGCCGCCATGGCGAAAGCTCGCCCCTGCTGGCCCTCTGGCCTGCTGCTGGTGCTGTACGAACCGCTGCTGCTGAGTCGGCAATGGTCCCTTCTGCGGTCCCCCCGGAGCCTTGGCTTCGGCTCTCTGAGCTGTCCTGCCCGCAAAGAGGGAATAGTCCCTCAACTGATGCTCTGACGATCCACACAGGAGACACTTCCCCAGCCTCTTCCTGCACTCAGTCCATCCGTGCCCCGACTTCTTGCAGAAGGTACAACTGATAGTCTGCTGTCTCAGGGCCTGCTGCTGCTGTCTCGGCTGCTGATGCTGCACTGGCTGATGCCTCGGCTGCTGAAACTGCTGCGGCTGGAATCTCTGCTGCTGGTGCTGCTGCTGAAAGTGCGACCTCTTGGCCGGTCCTCCGCTACCGCTAGCTCCCTAGATGTCTCGCCCCCTCTTGAGCCTAAGCTCAAGATCATCCTCTGCGGCTAATGCATCCACTAAGATCTCCTCAAAGGTAGCGCTGCGAGCACTCTTGGTATAGAACTTGACCTCCTTTACCAATCCTTTCCTGAATCTTCGGGCCTTCGTCGCCTCGGACAGTCCCTCTATAAATCTGCCCAGCCGGCAGAACTCTCCTGAATACTCCTCCACAGACTGGCTCCCCTGGACTAGGGCCTCGAACTGAGTCTCGAGGGCTCCTAGCGCTGCATCCGGAAAGAATTTCTCCTTGAACAGCTTCTTGAATGCTGTCCAAGTCTGCCCCGGAGTACCAACCCACGGATCGGTCTGGTACCATATGCGGGCCAGATCCTGCATCATACTGGCCGCTGCCTCAATCTGAATCCTCATCGGAATCTCAACCAATCTGAATATCTCCTCTATGTGCTCTATCCACTCGTCGGCATACAGGATCCCCTCTGTCCCTCGGAAGTCCCTCGGGTGTATCTTTTGAAAATCCTGGTTGCCCTTCTACCTCGGAGGGTGCGGCTGTTGAACTGTCGCTGGCTGAGCTACTACTCTCTCCACTGTAGTCAAGGCCAGATCAATGCCCCGACTAATCTCTGTTGTCTGCCTCTGCTGCTGCTGCTGCTGGCCCTCCATGAACTGCCAAAAGAATGTGAATAGCTGAACTGCGTCAACTGTCCCCGAAGGCGGCTGCTGCTGCTGAAGCACCTCCGGAATCACCGGACTCGGCCCATGTGCCACAGGTGGAGGGGCTCCTCCGAACGCAGCTGATACGCCTACCCCAGCCGGCATGACTGGGGCTGCGGTACCGGGGGCTGGATGCTGAGTATGAGAGGTGGCAGACCTCTCATCGGCGTCCCCCTGGCGATGTGATCTCGTCTCAACCATCCTGGAGACACAGATCAAAAGAAACAATTACTGAGAATGAGTCGAAATAGCAAAGGAGGACAGTTTAAATTCAAAGGAAGACAATAAGCAGCAAAATTTAGATATACGAAATCCGATAAAGAGTTTTTCCTAATGTGATTGAGTACCTTCAAAAAAAATATCATAATTCTACTGCAGGCTGCAGTGATACTCTAATTCGAATACCACTACATTTCTAGTCTAGATCTGTATGAGCCACAACTAAAAATGTGTCACGACCCGCACCCAGTATAAGGGCACGAGACATGGGTACGTCCAGCCTACGCCGTATTGTCGGCGGTAGAACGCTGTCCTAGGTTACATACATCTAACAGTTTATAAGGTACCTGTACAGTTTATACACTCCGAATGGAGGTGACATAAATAAGTACAACTCAATCACAGCTAAGAAAGATAGTACTGAACGATAGGATAGATAAAACTCAGAATCCACAGAGTATAATACAAGACAGAGAGATAGCTGAAACTAAGATAACATCTCCACAAATCTAGAGTACAACTCCAATAAATACAAATGTATCATAACATGAAAGTAAATAGAACTAGCCTAGCTAACTAGCCTAGTCTATAGGGGTAGTGTCCTCAGCAAGTGCTGGGTCCTCCTGAGAGTCCAGCTCAAGTGTGTCATCTAAGCCTGCTCCGTAATAAGTGGGACACTGCTCCTCAAAGTCATCTGTAAAATTTCAACAGGTCCAGTCAAGACTGGAGCGAGCACAGTACATCTCACGTAGTTCATATCATGACAGGAATATAATACAGGCAATAGAGTAAGATACATAAAATGCTGAAGAATATACATGAGTAAAAGAGAAGACTATAATGAAATATCTACTATAAGTAAAGAGCTACAGTGAACTAGTGATTTAGAGTACAAGTTAGACATGTGAACGGCTTGATAATAAACATGAAAGGTCGCACATGACTACACTACTTTGAAAATTGTCCACATGACTATTTATACTCCCTCGTACCCTAATCAATATACAAGGATCCGTTCAAGTTATGTTATTGCACATGATATTCACATGGGGACCCATAAATGGGTACACATGAATATAAACATGGGGGCTCCGTGATCATGAGAGTACATGAATCACGAGAGTGCACATGAATGGTAAAAGCACAAGAATACATGATAAAAGTGAAACGCATATGACATGATGTATCTGATGCTTTCGAGAGGAATAACATCGTATGAAAAGATCCATATAGTACTAATCTGTGTTTCCATTGTGTCAGCATCAAGTAAAGTAATCTAGAGCAAGAAAATACACCTAGCAAGTATGAAACGGTCAGAGAATGTACTCGCCTGATATCCTGAATGTCCGGAAGAAAAATATTGCCTGAGGAGTGGTGTTTGGCTCCTAATCAGAACAGTACAAGTCACAACATGTCCAGCTAATAAAGTATGATACGATTATGCAGTCTACATGATATTAGGTCAATCCTAGACCAAAGTCAACCCTGGTCAACTTCAGTCAACTAAATAGTCAAAGTTAGGTCAACTAGGTCAATCTAGACTCAAAGAAGTCTAACTAGGCTTAAACAGTCTACCTTAGCTAGTACACACCATACACTAGTCTATAGGGTATTACACATGTGTATATTTCATACACACAATACCACTCAAGGGTACCCTAGGCTATGTCATCTAGGTTATAGGCCATAGGAATCTCAACTTACACATCAACACATTTAGATATATATATACATACATATAGAGAGGGGATAACATCATAGCAATGTGTGTGTGCATGTGTGTTCCTGTACGTGACAGAAAAGTAAGGGTGTCATGGATTTTGTGTGTGTGTGTGTGTGTACATGTAATAGAGTGTATGTGTAGGGACAACCATATATCATAGTGTCCTAGTTCAGGATTAGCAACCAGTGTAAAAACCATGTGTGGCTGTGTGTGTGTTCAGGCAGAGGAGAAAATAGTGTGTGTGTTTAAGTGTCCTGTGTACAGGGAAGTATAACAGTGTGCTCTCAGTGTTCAGTGTTCAGGAACCAATTTCAGTGTGTGTGTGATTTCTCAGGATAGTAATTGTCAGTGTCATCAGGAATTCAAGTTTCAGTGTACCACAACTTCAGTCTTAGCAAAACCAGGTTCATACAATGTCAGTGAGACAATGGCTCAGAGTTTAACAGTGTATAGTAGGGGAACATCATGTATCATAGTGTCTCAAAATTTTAGTGAGATGCAAGTGTGGGTGTGCATATTAATTGTTCTCAGGTTTCCAGTTAGGCAAAAAGAGAAATCAATTCATGTTCTAATTTAAACATTCAATCTCAGGTAGTAATCCCAATCAATAGTTAATAGTGTATCACAAACTCAAATGACAGGATGTAAATCAGTACACAGGAATGTGTCTCATGATTTAGAAATCAGTGAATCATAGTGAATAGGAACATTCTCAGGAAAAAATAGATTTTAGTATTTTAATCTCAGGTTCTCACAAACACAAGCTGACATAAACCTCAACCCCCTTCACATGTAGGCAAATCAATTTAGCCATCTAACATTATTAAAACAGTAAAATACAAATTAAAAGATGAAGAACAGTTCTATAAAATGAGTTTCAGTGGATATCCAGTCCCAATGCCAATTCGAATCAATTCTCCACAAAAGATTGTTTTCCTACAACTAAACATGTTACCTAATATAACAGTGGCTGAACCACATTAATTTAACATGATATTAACTCATTAAAATGTAAATGAAAATGGAGAACAGTGAATAAACTCACTGATACATCACAGTATCAGTCGAATGGGTAAGTCCCCATTCTAACATCAAAATTAACAATTAGCAATAGGGTTATGGTTGGTTATTATCATTCAATATGTGCTCGTGCTATACGTAAAGTATCGTGTCCAAAAATATGACACGAACGTGTCCACAACACTCTCAAACCAGTGTACACTGAACTGGTTCAGTGACTGGTACGCGTGTCCAGTGCGGGTTGAATCCCTCACTCGACACGAAACCAAAGGACACGTGGTCTTGGGGGTGTCGTGTCAAACACTGCCCCAAGGCCTGTGTCAAATCTCACGTGTCCACAAGCCCTAGATCAGTCGCACGGACACGCGAGTAGCAGGACAAAACTGTCCAGAGCGCGCGGCCGTGTCCACGGGTCCGACTCGATCCAAACACGACACAAAACCAGCTCAGACACTAAAAAACCAATAAGCGACACTAAAATGAGTATTCCTATTCAAACACAATATTAAAACATGATCGAAATGCCCACTGTGGCATTTCGTCGAACACCTACGTATCTACACTGATACGTGTCCGATACGGATACGTAAAGGATACGAAAAGACACAAATCCTATTCCTACAGCTAGAGGACACCTAGGGCTTTGTATCCATGCAAAGAAATCAAAATTTGATGGAGGGAATAGGAAGTTACCTATAGGTGTTCTTCCACAATGAAAACTTCAAAAATGAGACCTCCACTAGCTAGCTCAAAGATCCAAATTGTCTCTAATCTGTCAATAGTCTCCATGAACAATAGGGGAACATAAATTAGGTCACCATGGAAGAAGTTTGAAAGGAAATAGATTAATATTGATTAAAGTAGGAAGCATTAAATGAAGAACAAACCTTGCTCTCTAGAAAATGAAGGGATGGATAAAAAGAGGCAACTATATTTGAGAGGGATTATATAGTGATGGAGGGGATCCCTAGGCCGGCCAAGGAGTTAGGGTTAGGGTTTTTGGGGAATCAATCTAGGGCTCTCATTCCATCTAGCTAATCAATGGCCTAAAATCTAGGTTTACTTTCTAGTCAAGTTGCAACCTAGTTTGTTTTAACTAATCATGACTTAACCAAAACTAACCAAGACTAACTAATACTAACCATAGCTAACTAAGACTAGCTATGACTAATCTAGGTTAGGTCAAATCTAGGTTAGGGCTAATCACAACACATGATAATTAATTAAATAATTTTACAATCACACCATTCCTAATAATATATATATTAATTCCAAATAATTATATATTAAATTCAAATAAATTAAAAATGATAAAAATATCCTCAAACTAGAAATGTGGTAGTAACAATGACAGGTGGGCCTCCTATATATATTTGCTTACACGGTTACCAAGAAATAGGGGGGCCTACCTGTCATACAGAAGGCTGTATCAAATTTTGATACAGCCTTCTGTATCAAAGTTTTCCTATATTCAGTGGTGGGGATGACATGACTAAGAACCAAAGAAAACAAGTATCTTTCGAATATAAGGAAGAAAAAAAAGCAAATTTAAGAAAGCAACTAAAACCTTGAAACATTTTCAATTTTCAAATATACAAAATAAGTACCAAACTCATATGGCTCTTGTGATCAGCAAGGAGAGTTGTAACTTTTTTGGCTAGGCGGACGGTCTCTGAATCGAATCGTGAGGGAAGTGTGTGTGTGTGTGCAAAAATTGGGGATAGTGGGTCCAAATGGCATATAACACAACGTGCACAAAGTCCCGTGTGTTACACCGAACATCGCAAAAAGAAGATACAAAATAAGTCTCAGCTACGACCATGCATAAACCATCGCAAATAATTTTTGGGTACAGTACATCAGAGACCTAATCGATTTCTTCGATCCTCAATATCCTTTGCAGGAGAATCTGAATCTGAACTATCATCCTCTTGAGTGTCTACTTCCTACGTCTGTTGAGTAGCTACTAGAGCTGATGAAGTCGACATCCATTCCCGAACCAATTTGTCAAACTAGCTTGGGAACTGCTCTCGTCTGCATGATAAGAAGTGCCCTCGCCAACATGATATAAGAAGTGCCCTTGCCATCATGATAAGAAGTAAGAGGGCCCTAATGAGAAGTGTCATCACCAGCCTGATAAAAAGTGGAACTATGCTCCGTATCCAACTAACACTACATGTTGGATAATCCGGTGGATATATATTGGGGCATATAGGACGTTGGGCCCTACATAGTATCTCGATCCATAATAGCTGCAAGTCGGTACAAAAAATTGCGACCATGCGGCCACATGTTACTCTCCCTACTATTTATTGCTTGTTGCATTTCTGGATGCTAAAATTTAAAGCTTTTTTTAATATATCTAATGACATGAAATGTACTTAATAAATAAAGACATATTATTTCGATGGTACTCTCTAATCATCTATTCTCTATTCGCGAACAGAAACTTCTCAAATCTATAGGCTCTGTTGTTTACATGAGGCGTTCCCCATCAACGTCAGTAAGCAATGTCACCTAACATTGCATTATTTAAACCAAATATTAAAAAACACAACAAAAACTTAATAAAATTTAAACTTACAATCATTCAGAGATTCCACCTGGCGAGACATATTTTCAACACTATGTCTCATATCTTGAATCCCAACCAGGACCAAACCACACGAATTCTAGATAGTGCATGGATTTTTCCACAACTTATAGTCGTTGGAGCATCAAGAATTATATATACCATCCCGAACTGTCGAAGAACAAGATCCACTGGATGGTACATGGTACGGTAATGGTATATGATGTAAAATATGTATAAACTGTATGTATAGGACATTCTCTGAGCATCGAAACAAATATTGTAGGGCATCCATAAAAAATATTTGATCCATGACAGGGTAAATAAGTAATAAATTTTAAATAAATAGAAATATTAAATTATTTTATCTTTGAATGTTGTAGCGAATCAAATTGTGCTTGATAAATGGAGAGAACATGGTATCGGCAATGTGTTTGGTCCACTGCATCAGTCCACCATCTAGCGATCAGGAAGACACCAGGATCATAAATAATATAGGTCACTGGCCTACCAATAGCAAAATGCTCATAGGACCAAATCTAAGTAGAAATAACATGGTAACATGGCTTGATTTGATTCAATCATCAATGTGGTGGTAGTGGAGTAATTATTGTTCATATATTGATAGGAAACATAGTTCTATATGAAGGAATGGTTTCCTACAAACAATTAAAAAAGAATTCTTTTTCTTTTTCTTTTTCAATGACAATGATTCGTAACCAAATCATTGTGACTGGCCTAGAATCACATAGATCTTTCCCAAGGGGAAAAAAGAAAGAAAGAAAGAAAGAAAGGTTTTATACAATAACAAGAAAATTAATGGACAAATCTATTGTAGGAACAAGTATGAACAAATTCTTACCTTTATTTCATGATTTTTGGGCTGAAAAAATTCAAAGAAGGAATTTTATAATTAGAGAACAAAATTTATTGTTTCTAAGTTCTTACAGTCGACAAAAAATTTCGGGTGGAGCGATACACTTTAGATACAATGACATAGATTTGGCATATATTTTGGTGTCGTATTATATTTTGGAGTATTCAAGTGTCTGATACATGTGTCCAACATGGGCGTGGTATAAATTTTGGAGTGTCCATGCTTCTTATAGTATAGTGTGCTTCTCTGTAAACCCCCTAAATTTTCATAATATTTTTTAATTTATTTAATTAGAATAACTATGTTATATACTGAGTATATATACAGTATATAGGGGGAATTGCAGGTATTGCGGGCCTTCAGTGGGCGTGCGGAAGACCACTGAAAAGCGAGCCATTGATACGAGTATTTTGGAACCTTCGAGGGAGACCATGCCTCTCACACGAAACTTTTTCGTCTTATATTTAGTCCAAGATGGCTTGTGGTACTAGTGGCTTTCATTTAGTTTGAGTCAGCTTGATAGCGACAATCCGCGTGCATGTCTTAGAATGAGTCAAGAATAGTGTGCACAGCACGAATGAGTCAAGAAGTATATGCACGGTGGGAAGGAGTTAAGAAATGGGAACATGGTATACAACACAAATATGGAGCCTAAGATTTGGCTATAGTAGCGACACGTGCTTCGACACGAGATATGGTGTCAGTTATTTGAGTCAATGACACATGTTTACGAGTATGGTTTGAGTCGGTTGAATGTTGAAACGAGAAAGACCATAAGTCAAGTATGAAGGGGTTACACTGTGTTTCGAGGTACGGCCTCAATGTTGTCACATAAATGGTTCTTATGGCACGGCCACGATGTTTGCACAACTGGATTTTGTAGCATGGTCTCAAAGAATTTGGAGCACAATCACGATGTTGCAACACGAAGTAATGTTATAGTTCTGGAATAAAACTGATCCTAAGGCAAGATTAGAAAGAACAAATTGTACTCACTAAAATAACGTGTTAGTTTCTGTACTACGTCTGCACCATCATACGAGTGTCTCTAACAAACGCCAAGAAATATTCACAGCCAGATCGTAGCAACCGTCGAGCATATATAACATAAATCACCATAGCTTTCTTTGATTCTGGACCACATGATTACGAGAATTCGTTTATCAGGGCAAGCGAAACATGTCTCTCTTTCTCACGCAGTCGATCGTCGCAGAGAAAATAGCGCGCCAATCCATATCCAAAATGATGTCATACTCCTTAATATCTAGGACTTTGACTTCAAGGGACAACATCCTACCTCCAATACATATACAACCGTCTCTACAGATCAAATTGACATGTAGATCCAATCCAGATGGGTACTAACACCAAAGTATATATCTAACAAAGATATCTTAAACTATGCTCCTCGACCAAATTTACAGATATAAAACTATGGATAGCACTAGAATCAAATAAAAGTCGGACTGAAATATTAATGAATAGCAAAATACCTGAGACGACAGTGGTCGAGGCAAATGCCTCTTCCTGCATCATTACATATATTCATCCTTGGGCATTGGGACGAAGATCCTAATTGTTCTACGGTGTGACATTATTAACTGCATTTCAAAATAAAAGTATAAGCTACAAAGATACCAGTACAAACACTATTTGGAATTGTTTGTCGGAGAATTGTTATGATTTGGATAAATCCTACATAACAAACCCTTGTTATACAATAGAGTAGAACAAGATTGAGAATGTAGGAGATAGTCTTTCTTCTTGTACATAACACTCAACTGGAATGGTCTTTTATTAACCTACAATGGAATGCCATAAGTTACATAAGTTATGAAACCAAGGGCCATAAGTTATGGAAGACAAAAGACTAAGAGCCATGAGTTACATAAGTTATGGACATCCATATTTACAACACTCCCCCTTGGATGTCCAATGGAATATGCCTCGTTAAAATCTTGCCAAGAAAAACCCAATGGGATAAAAACTTGGATGAAGGAAAAAGAGTACATATTCATGAGTAAGCGTGATAAACTGCCTCGTTAAAACCTTGCCAAGAAAACCCAGTGGGATAAAAACTTGGTCGAAAGAAAAAGAGTACAGTATGAGAATTATTAATCACGCTCCCCCTGATACTGGCAAGAAATCGTTTAGTTGACGCATCCCAATATTCTGAATCATCTTTCTAAATGTTGTGGTTGCAATGCTTTAGTGAATAAATCTGCAAAATTATTACTCGATTGTATCTGTCGAACATCAATGTCACCATTCTTCTGTAGCTCGTGAGTGTAAAAAATTTTGGTGATATATGCTTCGTTCTGTCACCTTCAATGTAGCCATTTCTGATTTGTGTAATACAAGCAGCATTATCTTTATACAATACCGTCGAAGTATTTGTTGTTGAAGGTAACCTACATGATTCTCGGATATGATGAACCATTGTTCTCAACCATATGCACTCTCGACTTGCTTCATGCAATGCTAGAATTTCTGAGTAATTAGAAGAAGTAGCTACTAATGTTTGCTTCACCGAACGCCATGATATTGTAGCACCGCTACAAGTAAATACATATCCACTCTGAGATCTTCCTTTATGTGGGTCAGATAGATAACCGGCATAAGCATAACCCACAACTTGTGATTCTAAATTTTTTGAGTAAAACAAGCCCATGTCGGTTGTTTCGCGAAGATAACATAATATATGTTTAATAGCATTCCAATGTCGTTTTGTTGGTGCCGAGCTATATCTTGCCAGTAAGTTTACTGAAAATGCTATATCAGGTCTTGTACAATTTGCAAGATACATCAAAGCTCCAATAGCACTAAGATATAGTACTTCTGGACCTAATAATTCTTCATTATCCTCTCGAGGACGGAATGGATCTTTCTTTACAACTAACGATCTAACAACCATGGGATTACTCAGTGGATGAGCTTTATCTATATAAAATCTATTTAAAATATTTCTGCATAGGTAGATTGATGAATAAAAATTTTATTTGATAAATGCTCGATCTGCAGGCCGAGACACAATTTTGTCTTTCTAATATTTTTCTTCTCAAATTCTTTCATCAGATAATTAGCGGTTTTTGTGAGCTCTTCGGGAGTTCCTACAAAATTTAAGTCATCAGCATATACCGTAATAATTGAGAATCTATTTTTAGATCTTTTGATAAAAACACATGGATAAATTGGATTATTTATATATCATTCTCTAACAAGGTATTCTCTAAGACGGTTATACCACATTCTTCCTGATTATTTTAATCTGTATAGGGATTGTTGTAATTTGATTGAGTATAACCCATTATACCTTTTGTTATTTGCTTCAGGCAATTTGAATCCTTCTGGAATTTTTATATAAATGTCATTATCCAATGACCCATATAAATATGCGGTAATAACATACAAAAGTTGCATATAAAATTTTTTTGCGACTGTTAAACTGATCAAGTATCGTAATATGATCGTATCGATCACAGGGGAATATATTTCATCATAATCGATTCCAGGTCCCTGCTAAAAATCTTGTACAACAAGTCGTGTCTTGTATCTTTCGTTTTTTTCGTTGCGCTTTCGTACAAACATCCATTTGTATCCAATATGTTTCATACCTTCAAGAGTTTGAACTACTGGTCCAAATACTTTGTGATTTTCTAAGGATTTTAATTCATCTTGTATCGCATCTTTCCATTTTGACCAATCATTTCTATGTCGACATTGTTCAATGGATTTTGGTTCAGGTTCCTCATTTACTATATCAAGTGTGACACCATAAGCAAAAATATTGTCTATAGTAATTTTCTTCATATACCAACTTTCTCTTGTGCTCAAATAATTTAAAGAGATTTCTTCTGAATTTGTTCATCGTCATGTATCTCTTCAGGAGCTACCTTAGACTGATCATTCAAATTTTCTATAGTGCTTTCATGTTTTGAAACTATTTTCTTTTCAGGAGTAACTACTTGTACCCTTTTCTTTCATGAATTTTTATCTTTAGCGCCAATAGGGCATCTACGTTTCATGCATGGTTTTAGTGTGCCATTATATTGTCGTTCAGGGATATCAATCTGTGCTAGTGTATTTATTGCCAGTATATGAGATTTTGTCACTTTTTTAATATCAGTGAATGCGTCTGGCAACTGATTTATGATATTTTGCAAATGAATAATCCTTTTCACTTCTTGATCACATCTACTTGTGCGTGGATCAATAAAAGATGGTACATTCTATGTAATTTCACATCGTTCTACAGGAAGTGACATTTTTTCTCTCACCTAATGGCAGAAAAGCTGATTCATCAAAATGGCAATCAACAAACCTTGCCTTAAATAAATCGCCCGTCAGGGGGTCAATGTATATTATTATAGATGGAGAATCAAAACCAACATAAATTTCAAGATTTCTTTGTGGTCCCATCTTTGTTCGTTTAGGTGGAGAAATAGGGACATAAACAATACAATCAAAAACTTTTAAGTATGAAATATCAGGCTGTTAGCCAGAAACAAGTTGCAATGGTGAATAATGATTAAATGAACTTGGTCGAATATGGACCAATGCAGATGCATGTAATATTGCATGTCCCCAAAAAGAAGTGGGTAAACTTGATCTTAGAAGTAAAGGTCTGGCAATCAATTGCAACCTTTTAATAAAAGACTCTGCAAGTCCATTTTGAGTATGCACATGTGCAACTGAATGTTTGACATTAATGCTAATTGACATGCAATAATCATCAAATATTTGAGATGTATATTCACCGGCATTGTTAAGACGAATAGTCTTAATGGAATAATCAGGGAATTGAGCCCTTAATCTTATAATCTGAGCAAAAAGTTTGGCAAAAGCAAACGTTCGTGTTGACTGTAGACTTACATGTGACCATCTAGATGATGCATCTATCAAGACCATAAAGTAACGAAATGGTCCACAAGGTGGGTCAATAGGTCCATAAATATCCCTTTGTATTCTTTGTAAAAACATAAGGGACTCAAGATTGATTGGAGATGGTCTTACAATTAATTTTTCTTGTGAGCATGCAACACACACACACAATCACGAGATAAAAGAATCTTCTGGTTCTATAGAGGATGCCCACATGAGTTTCTAACTATTCGATGTATCATACTTGATCCAGGGTGGCCAAGTCGATCATGCCAAAGCATAAAAAGTTTTGGATCATTGAACTTCAGGTTTATCACAGTGCTAGATTCTATGTCACTTATGTTTGCATAATATAATCTTGATTAGAAAACTGGGAGTTTTTCTTTCACATACTTCTGGAATGCATCATTAGATGTAATACATAGATATTCCATATTCTCCTCATTCATAGTCTCGATATGGAAACCATTGAGATGTATATCTTTAAAACTTAGCAAATTTCTTTTTGACTTGTGTAGAGGCTAAAAATTAAGCTGTGCCACCTATTAAAGTGTTCGATCATCAGATGGCGCCAAATCATTACAATGTGCCAAACCATCAAGTTGTGCAGCGTCAGGTTGCGCCAACATCTGGTTGCGCTGGAGTCAGGTTGCGCGAGCGCCACGTGGCGCACTTCCTCGAAAAGCTGTAACGGCATCATCATTACCTGACAACTGACAGCACGGAGATTAAGGAAAATCTATTCGAATCCCGCGCAACGCGACGCTCGAGAAGATTTTGTCAGCATGTCATTAATGCTGACAGCTAGTTCGCGCAAGTCATTGAGTGGCACAAGAATTAATCAGTATAACACAGAAGACCTAGTCAAAGGTGCCAGACATTGAGTTACGCCCATGCGTAGCCTGACAAGTTGGCGCCACTTGATCAACTCTTATTTTAAAATAGGGGACATGGCGTGCAAGCCACCAACTTCGTAGAGCGTGTCCACTATACTGTCCACGACCACGCATATCACAATCAAACGATGCCACGCGTCCACAGCAATTGGTGCAAACCGCTCGTGCATGTTGTTACATTGCCCCTACGTGCAACCTGATGAAGCTCGTGCAAGGTGATCAAACAGTGTTCAGAACAGAGTGACGTAGCACGCAAGCCACTAACTTCGCAGAACGTGCCCACTACACTGCTCATGACCATACGCATCTCAATCAAACGATGCCATGTGTCCACAACAGTTAGTACAACCGTTTGCACAAGTGAACAGGAGGCGCGCAACCTAAAGCGTGCGTAACCCAGAATAACCGCTAAACAGTTATTTCAAGAACTCTATAAATAGAGTTTCAAATCAATCTCAAAGCATCAAGAAAGATCATAATCTCTTGCTAAAGTGCTATTGCATCCTCCAGAGGCTCGTGTCTTCGATATCACATCGTCCAAGGGATAAAGTGATCGTCTTCTCATCATATTTCTATAATTGTACTTCCCTAGAAATCAATTGTACTCTTGCATTCTTTTCTAAGTTTGTAATAAGACTTTTGTTTTTACAAACAAAATGGCGACTCTGCTGGGGATGACTTTCTCTTCCGACGAAAAAGTGACAACTCAGTGTGATACCGCGTCAATCGGCAAGACGCAGAAGACCCTGGTCGTTAAAGTCGACCAGACAGCCTACGTGGCCATGATCAATGTTGGGGGTGCCAAGCACACTGCTGGCGCTGTTAAGAGCAAGACGCGCTCTATTTGGACTCCTAAGTCCTCGACGACACAATCCTCTACCTCTGCGCAACTTGCGTCCATCACTGCCTTGGCGCAATCTAAGGAAGACAGTCTTTTGGCTAATTCCTCCACTTCTTCGATTCTGAGATCGAAGGAGACTTTGTCTCGACACACCGCTATCCAAAACAAGGGAAAGCACCCTTTGGCCTTTTCTTCCCTGGCACAACTTGCACATGTTCTTGCTTCTG
>JANAVB010020599.1:900222-1060222 GCA_029216955.1 Iris pallida | reverse complement strand
ACATTGATACGTGTCCGATACGGACACCAAACTAATTCTAATTCCTACCAAACTTCACCTACAGCTAGGGGACACCTAGATGGATGCATCTATGGATTAAAATCAGGAATTTAGGGTGATTTGTAGAGATTACCTATAGGGATCCAATCTCCAAGAAAAAGACCCAATTAGTGTAGTCTCCTTCCTCAAGCTAGTCCCAATGAGCTCTCCTCCTTGCAAGCTAGCCTCATTCTCCTTCTACTCCAAATTTGGATTCCAATGCAAAAGATTGGGATCAATTTGGTGGAGAAATGATGAAAGAGAAAAGAAATTTGGGTTTCCTACAAGGGGTGTTCTAAAATAGGCAAGTGGCTATGAAAAGAGACTTTATAGGCTGAAATTAGGTTTAATTTGGGCTGTTGTGACTGTCCAAATTAAGAGCTAGGGTTAGGGTTTCTCATGGTGGGCTTTGGGCCAAGATTAGTAACTAGCTAGTTCAACTCCTTAACCAAAAAGTCCAATGCACTAAGCTCTCTCAATCCTCTCATGAACCCTAGTCACACTCAAGTCAACTAAGACCAACTTAAGTTAGATTAGGGTCCCACACCATGCTAACTAAGTCACCAAAGTCAAAGTCAAACTCTAGGCTAGTTTCTAAAGTCACAAAAAGTTAAAATAACAATCATCAATCAAATAATTAACAAATAATTCCAAGAAACCAAAATGACCAAAATATTCCTAGGCCAAAAATGATAATTAACACATCCTAATCACATGGTTAGGCTCTAGGTCAAGTAGTCTCTAGGATTTCACTAGTAAAACACCAAAATTACAAATCACCAATAAAAATAGTTTTAAAATAATTAAAATCACCAAAAATCATATCATGATTTAAACGTCATTATTAAAAGATTAAAATTACAAAATTTTAAAATTATCCTCATTTTAGAAAAATAGGTGTTACAAGTGGACCAACAGCATCATTGTAATCACCACCATGAAGTTGTCATCAAATGCTGTTGTCAGTCCGCCAAGCGGTCTGTCTTTGACCGTTTGAATTACGTTCAGACTTCTGATCCAATCCTGGTGGACAAAGATGAATTACTATATGCTACTGTCAACATGACATCTCGAAGCACTGCGGTGGAAAACATCCAAGACGTAATGCATCCCGCAATCCCAGCCAACAGTACTTAGATCGGATTCATAAATCCGATGAAGGAGTATATCAATATACTAGATCATGGAGCCGAGAAATAATCGGTCAAAGGAATCTTCTTTCCGAACAAGACACAATCAGTCAAAGAAATCTTTTTGATTCGAACCAAGATTCCTTCAGTCAAAAAGATATCCCTATCACTTATTCTGGGGGTAGTTCTTTATGTGACTTTGATGCTGACATCGAAAGTTCTGAAAGGACCATCCTTTCCACTAGCTCGTCTTCGAGGGCTAGAGAAGTGACTTCTTATGCCGTCACAGAAGATCAAGATATTTCTAGTTCTTCCAGTCAAGAGCAGAGAATTGCTGCTTTGGAGGCTAGTTTGAAGAACAAGGCTGAGACGATGACAGGCATGCATGCTGTGATTATGGCACAACATACAGTTCCACCGGTCGCAAATTTGATTCCTAGTCAGGAACCTGTAACAACATCAGCTCCCATCAATATTGATCTGGGTGTACAATCTTCTCACATCACTTCTATTCCTGCACAGTCTATTCCAAGTCAATCTGGTAACAGGGATGGTACTTATCATGCGGTACCCCCTCCTAACATATTGAATTAATCCACTACTTCGTAATCAACGAGAGATACCAATGAGGCCGTAAAACTTTTACGTACTCAATTTGAAGCTTTCAAACAGAAGGATGGCCTGCAGAAGCTTGGGATCAAACAGCCCTATCCCATAGAATGGAAAGAGGTCGAATTTCCTCCTAAATACAAATCCCCTACTATTATGTTATTTGATGGCAGCACATCTCCAAGTCAATACCTCAATCACTTTGAAGTAATGACTGATCAACTTCAACCAAATGATGCTCTTCTTACTAGAGTATTTGTCGGCTGTTTAGCTGGTGCAGCATATGACTGGTATCGTAGTTTACCAGATAGGTGTATAACCTCTTTTGTTGGGTTCAAACAAATGTTCTTGGAATGATTTTATGAGGGAACCAACGACATGACTATGTCTGCTCTCATCAAAATCAAACAACGACATAATAAAACTTCTGAACGTTTTATTGAACGGTTCTGTCGTGAAGCACTCAAAATGCCTATCGGAACCCCAGATGCTCTGACTATAGACACTTACAAATCAAACATGGTGCCTATAATCAGCATATGGACAGGATCAACACAATTCCAGGATTGGCCTTCCTTCATAATGAACGCCGAAGCAGCAGAAGAGAGCGCTGACAAGTTCAAACAATTAGGTATTCAAATGCCTAATCTTGACAAAGATGAACGTGCTATACCCAATAATAGTGACCGTCAAAACAATCACAAGAGCAAGAAGACTTTGGCCATTAACCTCAAAGGCAAAGAAGCACTAGCCATCAATGTAAATCAGCCAACATCTACCCCAACAGCACCACCACAATGGGCACCACATCCAAAAGAAGAATACTCTTTTAATGAAGATGATATCATAAGTATCTTTGATTGCCTCATTAAGAGCAATAAACTCTAACTGCCAGAACCTAAACGGCCAGATGAAGTTGGTAAGACTGGCCATCCTAAGTATTATGTTTACCACAGGTTCATTGGACACCAACTCGAACATGCTATGTGCTCAAGGGTAAAATTCAGGAGATGGTCAATTTCGGTGTAATCACTCTCCGGTAAGAAGAAAAAACTGTAACGGCTAATGTCGTCTCTTTACAGTTTGGAGATTTTTCAGTTCAACTTGTATAGGACGGTATCATTGTCACGCCCCAGAACCAGAACACTGGAGAGCGGGGGCAGACATAGCCAGCTACGTATAATAAAATGGGATCCACTCCACTATACGGTCACGACTGTCTAGATATATGAGGGTTTATCTACAAGCCAACAGTCTCTTAAGGTCATGAACAAGCCTAGTGTCTCAATCACAAGCAAGTAAGTAAATGTTACAAGATGTAAGATCACCAAATATACAATAGTAAGGCATCCCAAACATTACATATTCAGCTGATCATGAAGCTAGTCGTTACAAAATATGAGGACTAGCGAGAGTTTTAGTCATACATGATCAACCCTAGGTTGTCAATCATGTTACAGCCCGTAGGCAGACAGTAAGTAAAATGTACACGAGCTAGCACTTGTTCGGCGGCTAAACGCCTCAAAAGAATAATTTTATAATAGAGTGGGAGAGCAAAAATATACCCACTCGTTGCCAGGATTCCCTCTAGTGGTCACCATGTGGCTGGAAGGTCGGTAGATCCTCCGGTGCTGCTCCGGTATCTGGCCATACAAAACCAGCTGGGTCAGACCCCAGAAAAAGTAAGTGCCACAAAGGAGGCTTCACTTAGGAACTAAAACCAGCAATTAGCACAAGAATATAATTACATAATAAAAGACAGTAATTAAGGAAAAAGCATGACAGGTGATATACGATGAGATAACCATGGGACTATTCAGATAACCAGGTTACAACCCGTAAACCAAACAAGGACCGGGGTTGTAACCCTTCGTCTGAACAGAACTTGGCTTCTTCCACCATTTATCGGCAAGGAAAAATAAGAAAATCAGGACATGTAACAATCTTGTATAGGATCAAGACAAGAATAGACTGGTAAACTCCATCCAATATTTCACGGCCAAGCAATAAGTACGGCTTGATACTTTAACTAACTAGGGTTATCACAGGCCTAGTTACTAGCAATATACAATGAGATGTTCCTCCAGCCACAAGCCCTGCAGCTAATCCAGGTTATCCAGGCGACTTGGATTCATTAAGCAGTTATCAATAATTATTAGGTAGCTTGGTGTGCAACACATGACAGTGTGCGTAGAAATTGTTTCATGAAGTGCCCCACATGACAATGGGCTGGAAATGTGCCCTACTCGACGGCAGGCTACAAGTCCAAACAATTGTGGCCGGGATAACGGGATCGCCTGTAACTGGGGAAATCTCTCATGAGTACTGAATTATTCTAGTTATTAGCCTTAGCCATTTTCAGTGGGTACCCATGACCGTGGTACTCAGGGATCCCAGTCCTAGACATGATGTAAGACAAGACTGGTTCATTTGTACAAGCA
Source organism: Iris pallida (assembly GCA_029216955.1). Classification (NCBI taxonomy): domain Eukaryota; kingdom Viridiplantae; phylum Streptophyta; class Magnoliopsida; order Asparagales; family Iridaceae; genus Iris; species Iris pallida. The sequence goes on along the minus strand of JANAVB010020599.1, from coordinate 1,056,003 downwards.
CAATCATCCACGGTGTCCAGGTCATTCATTCTTGTCGTGTCAAGTAGCCGTCGCAACAGCTTGTCGAGATATATCATGTCAGGTTTATCGTGTCAAGAGTGCGCCACGGCGGGCCACTATCAAGAATTATCATGTCAAGTTATCAAGTCAAATTATCATGTCAGGAGTGCACAACGGCGGGTCACTATCAAGTCATGTCATTTATCAAGGAGAAGAGAAACTGGCACAATTAAATAATAATATATATATATAATATATATATTCTTGAAGCCAAGGAGAAACTCTACAACTTTCATGTTGGGAGTAGGAATAAATTCTGACCACAATTTAAGCAAATAAAATATTTAAACAATCAAAGTGGACCCCATACGACCCAAAAGTGGGAGAACATACATACGGCCAAAGAGAGTGGGAGACCACCCATGCGGCCAGCCAAGGCTTATGCGGCCAGAAAACAACTGAAAGGGGCCATGCGGCTTGCAAAAAATATTCATGCAACCAGAAAAGACAAGGAGAGAGGAACCCGCAATTAAATGCAAGCTTCCACTCAAGCAAAAGAAAAGGAACACGTGGCCACTCAAGTACAGAGGCCTGGTGGCCTAATTATACATTCTAGCCAGGTGGGACCCAAAAATCAATACAGCAAGGAAGGAAAGTTCACGTGAACCATTTAATTGATGATCCACGTGAGGCAATGATTACATGTATATAATAAGCTAATGCATGCAATTATTTAATAAAAAGGCCATGCGGCTCATATATTTCCATGCACATGCTAATGCTAGCAAGTGCAATTACATGCGGCTATATACAAATCTCATGCGGCCAACGTAAAAAAATTTCCATGCGGCCAACCACAAATTTCCATTTGGCTCACTTAAGCCATGCAAATGCTTAGGCCAAAATTTAATGCATGCTGGACATGCATTTCTAATGCATTCAAAGTATTTAAGTATGCAAATCTATATGCGGCCATGCATTTGAAGCAAGCAAGCAAGGCTTGCTAGAAGAAACCCATGCGGCTATGCATTGATTGCTACTCATGCGGCTACATTCAAATAATAGGCCAAGCAATTGTTTTAAGGTTAATGCAACATTAAATACTATTAATATAGGCATGGATTTGCTTTAAGTCTAAATAGCTTTTAATGCTTATTATAAAGCATGGAATGCTTTTCCAGGAAAGCATTAATGGCTTGAAATGCTTACAATCCGAGAAAGCATTTAATGCTTGATATGCTTTCAATCTAGGAAAGCATTAAATGCTTGAAATATAAAGCTTGCAACATGCTTTCAATCACATGCGGCATGAAGCAATTAATGCTTAATATTGCAAGCATGCAATTGCTTTCAATCCCATGCGACAGGAAGCAATTAATGCTTAATATTGCAAGCATGCAATTGCTTTCAATCCCATGCGGCTGCAACAACTAGTAGCCATGCGGCTACTAATATTACCACGTTACAATAAAAGCCATGTGGCCAGCTTTTAAAATTCTCATGCAGCCAAAACATTTATAAATTCATGCGGCTCTCCACTACATTATATGCATGCAATTGCAATCTGTACGTGGAAATTATTATTTAGGCCTTGCCCAAATTACTATGCTTGCTATTAAGTGCCATCATGTCAAAAAATAATTAATGCTGCCATGCCCATGCGGCTAGGCAAGACTCATGCGGCCAAAACAAATGCAAGCCAGCAATAATTTGTTGCCAACTGAGAAGAGGTTCATAGAAAAATACCATGGCTTCTCCATACCACCCAACTTTCCACAGGAGTCCAAATTTGGACTTCCATAGGTCAAAATGGGGTAGAACGAAATTCTCTACAACATGGAACCATCAACTAACGAGAACATGCAAGTCTGATAGATCAAAATCCTGGAAACCGAAAATACCACAAAGCTAGATCTACAAAAATTTAACCATGGGAATGAAAAATGCTAAATACAAAAGTGGGTTAGAAACACATGAGGAAGATAATAGAACAATAAAAATGGACTTCCTCCATGAAGCAAGATGCACTTGCCTAAGCTCTCCACTCTCTCCTGGTAGGTGAAGAGTAAAGATGGAGAAGAAGAAATGAGTAATGAGTATTAATGGAAGAGAGAGAGTGGGATTGATATTTATGGTGGGAGTGGTGGTAGGTGGTAGTGGTTCTCCACATAAAATCAAACCAAGCCAAACCCACTAAACCGAACCAAGCCAATGCGATGCCATGATGAACCATGCTAATGCAACATTCAAAATAAAACCCAAGGCAAACTAATTATGATAAACCAAAAATATGAGTACACGTATTTCCCAATACGTAATACGAACCACAGGCATTACAACTCTACCCACCTTAAAAGAATTTCGTCCTCGGAATTTAATCAAGAGGCTAGAGATTGCAATGACAAGCTATACTAAGCAATCAATCAAACAATCAATCATGCAAGCAAAAAATTTGAAGGCACGAGAAAGAGGGAAGATATCCTGCTAGAAACCACTCTGCCGATTCTGAATCTGAGCTTGGACCAGGGCATACTGCTGGAGTCTCTGCTGCTGAAATACTCTGGAGGCTACTCCTGAACGCTGGGCCTGATCTCCTGGTAGCTGCTGGTCCACGGGAGACGCTTCGCCTTGCTGATCGGCAGGTCCAGGAACAATGCCGCTGAAGAAGACGATATAGGGAACAATAAGGAAGGACCAAGACAGATCAACGATACAAGCATGTGTTCAGGTCAAAAATCCTAGGGATTAGAAAATTCGGGCAGAGATCAAGGACGAGTGCTGATTGAGACATCTATTCAGTAAACCCTCACATATCTTGATTTACAAGACCTGCATGGGCCACCACTTAAACCATGTCACGCCCCAGAACCAGAACACTGGAGAGCGGGGGCAGACATAGCCAGCTACGTATAATGAAATGGGATCCACTCCACTATACGGTCACGGCTGTCTAGATATATGAGGGTTTATCTATAAGCCAACAGTCTCTTAAGGTCATGAACAAGCCTAGTGTCTCAATCACAAGCAAGTAAGTAAATGTTACAAGATGTAAGATCACCAAATATACAATAGTAAGGCATCCCAAACATTATATATTCAGCTGATCATGAAGCTAGTCGTTACAAAATATGAGGACTAGCGAGAGTTTTAGTCATACATGATCAACCCTAGGTTGCCAATCATGTTACAGCCCGTAGACAGACAGTAAGTAAAATGTACACGAGCTAGCACTTGCTCGGCAGCTAAACGCCTCAAAAGAATAATTTTACAATAGAGTGGGAGAGCAAAAATAAACCCACTCGTTGTCAAGATTCTCTCTAGTCGTCACCATGTGGCTGGAAGGTCGGTAGATCCTCCGGTGCTGCTCCGGTATCTGGCCATACAAAACCAGCTGGGTCAGACCCCAGAAAGAGCAAGTGCCACAAAGGAGGCTTCACTTAGGAACTAAAACCAGCAATTAGCACAAGAATATAATTACATAATAAAAGACAGTAATTAAGAAAAAAGCATGACAGGTGATATACGATGAGATAACCATGGGACTATTCAGATAACCAGGTTACAACCCGTAAACCAAATAAGGACCGGGGTTGTAACCCTTCGTCTGAACAGAACTTGGCTTCTCCCACCATTTATCGGCAAGGAAAAATAAAAAAATCAGGACATGTAACAATCTTGTACAGGATCAAGACAAGAATAGACAGGTAAACTCCATCCAACATTTCACGGCCAAGCAATAAGTACGGCTTGATACTTTAACTAACTAGGGTTATCACAGGCCTAGTTACTAGCAATATGCAATGAGATGTTCCTCCAGCCACAAGCCCTCAGCTAATCCAGGTTATCCAGGCGACTTGGATTCATTAAGCAGTTATCAATAATTATTAGGTAGCTTGGTGTGCAACATATGACAGTGTGCGTAGAAATTATTTCATGAAGTCTCCCATATGACAGCGGGTTGGAAATGTGCCCTACTCGACGGCAGGCTACAAGTCCAAACAATTGTGGCCGGGATAACGGGATCGCCTGTAACTGGGAAAATCTCTCATGACTACTGAATTATTCTAGTTATTAGCCTTAGCCATTTTCAGTGGGTACCCATGACCGTGGTACTCAGGGATCCCAGTCCTAGACATGATGTAAGACAAGACTGGTTCATTTGTACAAGCACAATCATCCACGGTGTCCAGGTCATTCATTCTTGTCGTGTCAAGTAGCCGTCGCAACAGCTTGTCGAGATATATCATGTCAGGTTTATCGTGTCAAGAGTGCGCCACGGCGGGCCACTATCAAGATTTATCATGTCAAGTTATCAAGTCAAATTATCATGTCAGGAGTGCACCACGACGGGTCACTATCAAGTCATATCATTTATCAAAGAGGAGAGAAACTGGTGCAATTAAATAATAATATATATATAATATATATATTCTTAAAGCCAAGGAGAAACTCTACAACTTTCATGTTGGGAGTGGAAAATAAATTCTGACCACAATTTAAGCAAATAAAATATTTAAACAATCAAAGTGGACCCCACGCGGCCCAAAAGTGAAAGAACATACATGCGGCCAAAGAGAGTGGGAGACCACCCATGCGGCCAGCCAAGGCTTATGCGGCCAGAAAACAACTGAAGGGGGCCATGCGGCTCGCAAGAAATATTCATGCAACCAGAAAAGACAAGGAGAGAGGAACCCGCAATTAAATGCAAGCTTCCACTCAAGCAAAAGAAAAGGGACACGTGGCCACTCAAGTACAGAGGCCTGGTGGCCTAATTGTACATTCTAGCCAAGTGGGACCCAAAAATCAATACAGCAAGGAAGGAAAGTTCACGTGAACCATTTAATTGATGATCCACGTGAGGCAATGATTACATGTATATAATAAGCTAATGCATGCAATTATTTAATAAAAAGGCCATACGGCTCATATATTTCCATGCACATGCTAATGCTAGCAAGAGCAATTACATGCGGCTACATACAAATCTCATGCGGCCAACGTAAAAAAAATTCCATGCGGCTAACCACAAATTTCCATGTGGCTCACTTAAGCCATGCAAATGCTTAGGCCAAAATTTAATGCATGCTGGACATGCATTTCTAATGCATTCAAAGTATTTAAGTATGCAAATCTATATGCGGCCATGCATTTGAAGCAAGCAAGCAAGGATTGCTAGACGAAACCCATGCGGCTATGCATTGATTGCTACTCATGCGGCTACATTCAAATAATAGGCCAAGCAATTGTTTTAAGGTTAATGCAACATTAAATACTATTAATATAGGCATGGATTTGCTTTAAGTCTAAATAGCTTTTAATGCTTATTATAAAGCATGGAATGCTTTTCCAGGAAAGCATTAATGGCTTGAAATGCTTTCAATCTGAGAAAGCATTAAATGCTTGAAATATAAAGCTTGCAACATGCTTTCAATCCCATACGGCAGGAAGCAATTAATGCTTAATATTGCAAGCATGCAATTGCTTTCAATCCCATGCGACAGGAAGCAATTAATGCTTAATATTGCAAGCATGCAATTGCTTTCAATCCTATGCGGCTGCAACAACTAGTAGCCATGCGGCTACTAATATTACCACGTTACAATAAAAGCCATGCGGCCAGCTTTTAAAATTCTCATGCAGCCAAAACATTTATAAATTCATGCGGCTCTCCACTACATTATATGCATGCAATTGTAATATGTACGTGGCAATTATTATTTAGGCCTTGCCCAAATTACTATGCTTACTATTAAGTGCCATCATGTCAGAAAATAATTAATGCTGCCATGCCCATGCGGCTAGACAAGACTCCTGCGGCCAAAACAAATGCAAGCCAGCAATAATTTGTTGCCAACTGAGAAGAGGTTCATGGAAAAATACCATGGCTTCTCCACACCACCCAACTTTCCACAGGAGTCCAAATTTAGACTTCCATAGGTCAAATTAGGGTAGAACAAAATTCTCTACAACATGGAACCATCAACTAACGAGAACATGCAAGTCTGATAGATCAAAATCCTGGAAACCGAAAATACCACAAAGCTAGATCTACAAAAATTTAACCATGGGAATGAAAAATGCTAAATACTAAAGTGGGTTAGAAACACATGAGGAAGATAATGGAACAATAAAAATAGACTTCCTCCATGAAGCAAGATGCACTTGCCTAAGCTCTCCACTCTCTCCTGGTAGGTGAAGAGTACAGATGGAGAAGAAGAAATGAGTAATGAGTATTAATGGAAGAGAGAGAGTGGGATTGATATTTATGGTGGGAGTGGTGGTAGGTGGGAGTGGTTCTCCACATAAAACCAAACCAAGCCAAACTCACTAAACCGAACCAAGCCAATGCGATGCCATGATGAACCATGCTAATGCAACATTCAAAATAAAACCCAAGGCTAACTAATTATGATAAACCAAAAATATGAGTACACGTATTTCCCAATACGTAATACGAACCACAGGCATTACAATCATCCCCATCCCGAGAACTACTTTGGAGATTGTTAATCTTCTACCTGCACGAACTGATGGTCTTGTTTCTCTGTCTACTGATAAAGGGGAAATTATGTGAATCCATCCAGATTTAGTGGATGACTTCGAAACACCGTCTTCCTCCACCAAGTCTAAGAAGGTCACTAAAAATAAATCATGTCATATGATTTTATTTGGTGAACATTGTCTTCCACCTCTAGCAGCTACCTTCATCTCGGTAGCAGATAATTCTCCTTCTTCTTCCCCTACTGAGACAACATTGTCAAAGTCAGAAGCCAAATACTAACCAGCTTTCTATCTGTATAGTCTACAGTCTCATAAACTAATGAAAAAAATGGGATATGATCTACAAAAGGCCTCTGGTTTGAACCATGGAAAGTGATCTCATGTACCTTTTTTTCTATGTCTTTCTCACAACCAATTTCAGGTTGGTTTGGGTTACTGGACAAACTCTCCATCTTGCCAAAAGAAACCTTCCAGAAATAAGATCCAGGCAAAGAGTTGTAATATGGTGTCCTTTGAGCCTGTATCCGAAGAAGAAGTCTTAACTGGTACCAGGTCTGGGAAACCTTACCTAAGAGACTATTCAGAAGGTCAAGAAAACCTTGCTCCAACTCTGGAGGCTCCTCAAGCACCATCTTCTCCTGTTGTCAATGTTCCATCAGCTTCATCACCTCTAATAGAGCCAACTCTTCCCAAACTGACGACAACTGACAAAAGAAAATAGCATGTCCATTTTGATAAAGTATTAAAGAAGACTCCAACTTCGGGACTTGAGAAGCCATATAACTTTGATATACTGGCTCAGCTGGCTAATTCCCCGACAAGATTGTCAATTTTTGAACTACTCCGTCTTTCGAAGGAAACTCGAGAAACATTGAGTGAAGCTTTGACGCAAGCTGATACTTGTCTAGCACTTCTCAAGAAGCCAGAGGATGAGCCTATAACATGCCTTCATTGTCATAGTGTGATAGAATTGATGCCAAACATCACCTTTACACAAGATGATATGCTGTTGGAAGATAATCGATCCTGGGTCTGCACTTAGCATCATGCCAAAGACTCTACTAGATGCATTGAAGATTCCTGTACACAATATTTTAACAACCATCACGACAATCTTGGGATTCAATTTTGGAAGAAGTGAACCTTTGGGAAAGATTCGCCCGAAAGTTTAAATAGGCAATCTTCGTACAAAGGTTACTTTCTACGTGATCGATAATCATGGCTCATACAATGCTTTGCTGGGAAGACCCTTTCTGTATGAGCATAATATTGTATCATCCACTTTACATCAATGCTTCAAATATGTGGACGTCAATGAAAAAGTCCAAAAGGAAGTAGCCGACTTGAATCCTTTCAGGGGGGTTAAAGCGTATTTTACAGACTCTCGGATGTACAAGGAGAGTTCATGAAAGTTGTATTGGCGATGGATAGTGAGGAAGATCAGAAACATACTTCAAAAGATGTTCTCATGATCCCCGTTAATGGACGTGTTATTCATCCCTTTTCTTCTCAGACATTGACTATACATCTTTTCTCTCATAACAAATAGCCTCTTGTTGTAGAAAGAAAACAAAGGGAGCTCACCTCTTCTGAACCTCTTGTTATCGACCTTCATTGTAACAAACCTTCTCCTTCTCCTTCTCCTCCTCTGGTTATCAACCTTACTAAGCCTTCTATTAAGGCTAAGAATCATGTTGTAAATAATGATGTACAAATCAATAAAGTAGCATCTTATTTACAGTATACTGACGTTCTTTATTATACTCGATGTTATTTAAAAATGTTAGATAACTTCGAACCACTTACCATAGGAGCAGTTGAAACTTCCCAAAATAAAGTATTGCTCGAGCCAATGTAGGACTCCTTCTTATTTTCTTCCAGGAAGAAAGATGAACTTCCTATACTTTTTAGTAAAGGAACGAAACAGAAGATCACGCCCGATAGTGAAGAAGAAAATCACGAGAACGGAAGACTTCAACTACGTCGTTATAGTCAGCAATCAAAAGATATCATTCAAAAGATGGACTATAATTTTAAAGCTGGTCTCAATGGCGGCAAAGGAAGGCGAACTCCTATTCGTATTCCTTCTCCGAAAGGGAAATCACAACAATACTACAGCAAAACGAAGCGGAGATTAGGTTATACTTCACCAATTCTGACTCCAGAAGCCTCCGAATTCGAGAAAGAAGAACGATCTAACTCTTCTGATTCTATCTCATGGGATTCAGATACCAGTGTAGGGCACGTCCATCGCGTGACTCTATCTTCCAATATGGTGACTGCCGAGTTCTCGAAAGATGACGAAGACTTTGTCAAAGCCTCTGAATCTGATCCATGGGCACAAAGGATGGATACTCAATGGGAGCTTCGCTTTGAACAATGCGAGCCACCTACTGAAGTTCAGTTGGTTCAAGTCAATATTGGAGATGAAACTTTCCTAAAACCGATATTTGTCAGCAAAATCATCCCTGAAGCGGATAAATAAGAACTAATCCAACTCATTAGGGAATATATTGATGTATTCGCTTGGAGCTATGAAGACATGTCGGGGTTGGATCCTAAGATCGCTACCCACAAGCTCAACATTCTGCCAAATGCGAAGCCAGTCAAACAACAACAGCGTTGATTTTGACCTGACATGATGGATTCCATAGAAGCTGAAGTCAAAAAACTCATGCCTGTAGTTTTGTCATAGAAGAACAACATCCAGACTAGGTGGCTAACGTTGTCCCAGTTTTGAAGAAAACAGGGAAAGTCCGGGTCAACATCGACTTCAGAGATCTTAATGAAGCTTTTTCCAAAGACGAATTTCCTCATCCAATCACTGATTGTCATGACATGCACCCGCTTTTTAGGATACGGATGCATGTCCAAGCCAGCCTACGCCGCAGTGTCGACGGTAGAACGCTGTACAGCCACAATGCTCAAAATCATAAATAATGCTCATTCACAAAATTAATTTAGTTTACAATATTCACAAGTTTTACATTTGCAGAAAAATATAAACTCTTACAAATATTAAAATATTACAACTCATCTATCTAGCTAATCTCTAGGTTTCGTCTGCAAGTACACCCGAAACTTCCAACGCTAAGTGAAGATACAGCTAACCTGAAAAATATTAGTTTCCAGTCAGGAATAGAATGAGTACAATTCACTGAATGCAGTTCAATAAATAAAAATGACTATACAACAGAGGTTAGACATCAATTATATGTTTTGAAAATAACAGCAAAAAGATGTGATAAAAGACGAAAAATCAATAGCAAGAAAGTAAACTAAAAATACATTCCCAACTGTTAGAAGTACCTTTGATATGTGATCAGTCTGGGACACTACACCGCGAGGTCTACGAGGTCTACTTGTACGAAAATAAACAATATCTACGAGGTCAACTGGCAGAAATTAAACAATCTCTACGAGGTCTACTTGCATGAAAATAAACAATGTCTACGAGGTCTACTTGCATGAAAATAAACAATGTCTACGAGGTCTACTTGCATGAAAATAAACAATATCTACGGTCGGATCACACATCCTTGGTACTTCTTATTTTCGACTCAACAATTTATAATAGAATATAAAATCACATAACCAATGACCAATCAATAAAATATAGTAAAAATTAATATTAAAAATAGACAATAAACTGTACTCGCCTGTGGTCCTTTGCTGATGAAACCGATGATCTCGTTGGGTCCAGAATAGTCCAAATGGCTAGGATGGATGTGAAGGAGTCCAAAGTTGGCAAAGGAAATAGGATACGATTAGCTACGATCAATAATATTCTAAGAGAAACTTGATTTAGAGAAAGGTAATCTCGTGACAATTCATTTATATATATATATATATATATATTTATATATATATATATATATATATATATATATATATATATATATATATATATATATATATATATATACTTTGAGAAATATATATAATTACTTCAAAAATATGTTTTATTAGTCAAAATAATTTTATAAGTTAAAAAAATTCTAAAAATCGATTTTAGGCCAAAAACTCTAAGATTGTGAAGATAGTTTTTTTTTTTGATAAAACTATTTTTCATTTGTTAAAATATTGAAAATAATACTAGTAAATTCTAAAAATTATTTCAGGGCTTCTAGACCAAGAATAAACATATGGCCAAGCCGAATTTATAAACCTTGTAACAATTATAATTTCAAAATTATTTATCATATATATTTTATTTGGTAATAACAATAAGTAAATAACAAAAATATTAACAATACACACTATCTTAATAATATAATAAAAATCATAAAATATAACAAAAACAAACAATAATAATAATAGTTATATACCACTAATATATAATAGTATATACATACATATATACTTATTTATAACCCTTAAATATATGTTCTAAAAAATAAACCAGCCCCTTCCAATACCCATGGGCTTAAGCCCATGTAAAAAAAATCAAATAAAAAATTACTTTAACTCCTCTTCTTCCCAGGAAGAGAGAGAGAGAGAGAGATTAATCGGAAGGAACAAAAGAAGAAGGAAGAGTGAGTGGAAGAGGAAGGAAGAATCGGAAGGAAAGAACTTACCAGAGCTCGACGACGGACCGATGTTGGGGCAGCATTCGGTGCTACGACACTCGAGGTGGCGCAGATCGACGGTATCGAGGAAGCTCGACTGCTGCTCCCTGGAACAGCAGTCGCCCGAGGACTCTGCCAGGTTCGGCGGCTCACCGGTGGTAGTGCCTCCGGCGCTCGGTGTCTGTTTTGGGCTGGGGTCGTGCGAAAGTGGACGCGACGGCGAGATTCGCGAGGGCTGGATCGGGGCGGCGCCGGGGATGGTCGACGGCGACGATGGCTGGATCTGTGCGCCACTCGACAAAGTGGTCTTTCGATCTCACGGCCCGGTCGTCGGAAGAGGGCGTGGCACGGTGGCTCACAGTCGCGGCGGAGGCGGTCGGAGACGCGGACGCGACTGCGAGGAGGTTGCTGGTGGTGCTCGAGCATGGGGACGAGGGTTCGATAGCTGGTGGTGTTTGCCAAGGTCGAGGCGGCTGGAGGGTGTACGTCAGGGCAGAGGTCACCGAGGGGCGAGACTCCGGCGCCTGGGTAGCGCCGGACGTGGTCGATGGCTCACCCGTGGCGGCGGCGCACCAGTTGGCACACAGGAGGCTGGGCCTGGCGGAGGATGGCGAGTCCGGTGGAGGCGTCGTGGTCACGACGGTCGGCTGGAGGTGGAGTCTGGTTAGAGACGTTCTTTTTTCTTTTTTTTCTTATTTATGTTGGTGGATCGGAGGCGTGAGGGAGTTTGTGTTTGGATCGTGTCCGACTTGTCGGATACGAGAATATATCTATGGACTGTGGTGTAAAGACTGGACACATGAACAAAGAAAACCGGATGTGGACAGGGACACGGACACACGGATACGGACACGGTTGATCGATAATCTCGGCGGTGGACACATCGACACAATCGGACACGAATATGGTAATGGTGGTGGTTTGTGTGCAGGGGCGAATCTAGCATAGGGGTGGGGTGAGCTCCAGCCCACCCCAAAAAAAAATTTTAACAAAAAAATTTTAACTCTTTTTTTTCTTATATTTTTTCATTTTTGTTTTTTTTATGTATGTTAGCCACCTCTAGCCTACCCGAATTTTTTGTAGCCCATCCCAGTTTTAGTGTCTGGATCCGCCCCTGTTTGTGTGGGCAAGGAAAGTAGAGGAGGTGTCGACGGGATGAGGACCCGAAGGTGGCTGTCACGGCCAGGCTGCGGCGAGGCGTTGGGGAATGGCGTGGAGTGGTGGTCGTGGTTTGGTATAGGTGGTGGATTACTTTGTAGGTGGCGACGACTACTGCGGTTATGGTGGTGGTGCTGATGACCGAAAAGGAAGGACATGTATATATATATATATATATATATATATATATATATATATATATATATATATATATATATATGATGTATGTAGGGGAACGTATAGATAATGATTGGCTTGGTAGAGTTTTATCAATATTAGAATTTAAAGGAAAATATATTTTAAATAACTATTTAAATATAACTAAAATATTTAATCTGTTAGAATCTTATCATTTAAGATCTTATTCTAAAATTGCTCCAACATAATAATTTAAGATAATATTAATATTTTTTTCAAAATAATTTAAAACACATGTTTAATATTTTCAAATAAGTTTTTTTTTTCGCATACGTATTCAATTATCAATAAAATATTTATATTTGTCATCAAGATAAGTTAAAATATAATCTTTATAATTCAAAATCTATTTAAATATTTTTAACAACATTTATCCATAAAGTTTATTAATGGTTCTCAAACTGTGTTGCAAAACATTGAAAGGTCCCAAAATTAGTAACCAAATATTTTTATAATGCCAATAATAAAACAAAGGAATAAATATATATATTTTACTAAAGATAAATAGTATAAATTTAAACCACTTTTTGAAATAATATCATAATATTGTATATAAGACTTCTAAAAGAAAATTTCTTTTCTAAACAAAATAGGTATATAAAGTAAAATAAAATAAAAATAATAGTTGAAATCCCGGAAGAGGGATTACAAATCTATCTACCTTAGAAATAAATTCGTCCTCGAATTTAAGGACTAGTATGGTAGATAGACTTGGCGAGCAAGGTGCTACGAAATATTAATCAACTAGGTGAAGAGAAAAAGAAATTTTTAGGGTTGGGATTAGGGTTAGGATTTGGGAATTAGGGTTAGGGATTTGGATGATTAGAGATTTTGGGAACTAGGGATTTGTGGATAATAAAAGGAGCCTCCCCTTTATATGGGTGGGGTTTCCTAGATTGATAAGGATTGAACATCCAAAATAATTCTTTTCAGAAATATAAGCAAATCAATCAATTTATGATCGATCAAATCTATTCTTGATAAACATAGTTATTCGAAGATAGATCAAAATAATATTTTAATTGATTACATAATGTTAAAATACATGCATGAATTCAAATCTAGCCCTATAATAATAATATAAATTACTATTTTATATCATCCAACTATTTGAACAGTATTTCTATGATTCTAAACAAGATATTTGGTAAATCCTTTCCTTTCAAAGTATCTATAATATAAATTAAAATAAATAAATAAATAAATTTTATTATCCAATTAGAAAGTATTTACACTACAACTAAATAAAAATTTTGAAAACTCGGAAAGTGGCTTACAATTCTACCCACTTTTAGAAATATTTTATCCTAGAAATTTCAAAGGCCACGATTAGGCACGACTATGAAATATAATCAAGAAATAAAATTTCAATCGATAAGAAATAAAAATGACAAATAATATAATCATGAGAATGATGTGATTCATGATCAAATTAGTCACGCGCAATCGCGGATAGGATCAAAATAATCGAAAAATAATAGAGAAAAGAAAAAAAGAAAAAGAAAATGTGATTTGGCACGATGAATCTTTGGTCAAAATGGACCAAAAATTGTTTTAAGAACGATCAAAATTGAAATAATTTGGCACGACCAAATTACGACCAAAATTGCTAAAGAATGATCAAAATTTAAGTTTATATGGCACGATTGACTCGATTAATTATTTAAGCAAAATTGTTTAGGCACGACTATAGAATCAAAATCTAGAAAATACGCGAATTGACACGGTCGAAATAAAATCAAATAGTCTAGTTGTGAAAAAGTCGTTTAAGGATGATCCAAGTCGAATTTGTTTTGGCACGATCAACTGTGTAGACACAATCATAGATTCATATCATGAATATGCTGGAAGGAATTCAAAAATAGGTCTAAAAGATTGGTAGGAAGGTCAACAACGATATAAAAGTAAAAGATAAGAAAATTTAAAGGGTAAAGACTAAATCAGAATTTTAAGTGAATGCATGAAATTGTGAATCATGAAATCAATAACCCAAAAAGGACGTAGTCTCTATGGTATTTGAAACTCGTAAACATAATCGAAGTCATTTTACTGAGAATTTATGCCTCGCCAGTGTACACCTGGCTGCAGTAAACCCTTAGGTTCGTGCGTCGAATATGATACAACATCGAATACTCTATTAACTCTACCAATATTAACATACAACTCAAGGATCAAAATAGGACAACTTGGACATCGTTTTAATAACATTCGAAAACTTGTACTTACTCGAAATTACGTCGACTTAGGGATCATGCCACGCCAGTGCGCTGCTGGCTGCAGTGACCCGCAGTCTCGATAATTCAAATAAGTGACGATAGTGAGCTGATGTCTTGTCATCGCAAGTCATCAAAATTATACCAACTATATCCCCAAGAATATCAAAGGGTTTAAATGTCATACAAGTTGATAAAGATAGAAAAAGTGTAAGTATCTGTTCTTCAAGTATAAGATCAGTTTCTTGAAAAAACAATTGATTAGGAAGGGTAATGATCGAAGTCAAAATAAGTAAAAAATCTTATAATCCTTATTTCATGGATATTCAATATTCAACGATTGAGAGAAAACTTTTGAATCCAAAAACTAAATTCGAGATTTATAGACAATTGAGTGAGAAGTTATTTTAAAAATAATTTCTTAGGTCCAAGGAAAAGAATATAAGTGATACGAAACTTATGATATGGCGATGTTTATAAAAGGCATAAGATAAAGTTTGTACAAATGATCATGATTAGGAAAAAAATGACCGAAAGTAAAAGAAATATAAACTTAAATTTATATTTATCTAATATTCAAGATCGAGGAAAAATATGTATTAAGCACTATGTCTACCTATTATGAATATATTTATACACAAATATATATGTATAGCCTAAGTAAATCCCAAAATCCCAAAATATCATTCTAAGAGAAGGTTATCCCATTTCCAAGTAAAATATAATTTTAAATAGCTATAATACATATATTATATTCAATATATAATTTATAGAAATTATTCACAATACTAATAATGGACTACCAATATATATACACATCTATATATCCACATGGACGACGTTGGTCGCACTACATGGCCATCAGGACATGGGTTGGGTTCGGGCTAGTTTGGAACAACCAGGTCTTCTAAAAGCCAATAATCTTAATAATAAGTAATTAAATTATTCCTAGGGTTATGTCGTGATTTGGCCAGATTTTCCTAGTTAGTACACACCTATGACTCGGCCTTCTCTACCATGACTAGAACACTAGTCATAGCACTCGACCACACTCTCAGTACCAGAATTCTTGGTTATCTTGCACTCCAAAACATAACCGTGACTAAGGTCTTCTATAACAAATATTTATAAAATTCTAAAAATCATATTTTAATTCAAACAAATAATTAAAATGATATTTTCCAACCTTCGGAAGGAGGGGTTACGAATTAGATATCATAAAAGTAATTCCTCAGGGCAAAATAGAAAATAAATAAGCGACTCGGGCTTATGACATGGTAATAGTTAGAGAGGGCTAAACAAATGACCAAGGTGGAAAATTAAATCATAGGAAGTCCTTATTTACCAAGCGAATATTTTACTCACCTTGGATCCTATCATCATTTCAAAGGCAAAAGTGTATATTGTCTAAATTTAATAAAAATCCTAAATTGCAAGGCCTATATAACAATCCTTAACTACCCATCAGTCAAATTGATTAAGGGGATCATATTCCTACTCATCCTCCTAATTCAATTCAATCCTAATGTGAATGAGCATTTCAAGGTCACAGGCTCGCAATAGTACGACTAACTTAAGTACTACCACGAGTTCGCACAATTTGCAAAAACTGACCTGCATGGGCCACCAAAAAAACTTGTCACGACCCGCACCCGCTTTCCGGGATACGGATGCGTGTCCAAGCCAACCTACGTCGTAGTGTCGACGGTAGAACGTTGTATAGCCACAATGCTCAAAATCACAAATAATGCTCATTCATAAAATTAATTTAGTTTACAATATTCACAAGTTTTACATTTGTAGAAAAATATAAACTCTTACAAATATTGAAATGTTACAACTCATCTATCTAGCTAATCTCTAGGTTTCGTCTGCAAGTACACCCGAAACTCCCAACGCTAAGTGAAGCCACAGCTAACCTGAAAAATATTAGTTTTCAGTCAGGAATGGAACGAGTACAATTCACTGAATGCAGTTCAATAAATAAAAATGACTATACAACAGAGGTTAGACATCAATTATATGTTTTGAAAATAACAACAAAAAGACGTGATAAAAGATAGAAAATCAATAGCAAGAAAGTAAACTAAAAATACATTCCCAATTGTTAGAAGTACCTTTGATATGTGATCAGTCTGGGACACTACACCGCGAGGTCTACGAGGTCTACTTGCACGAAAATAAACAATTTCTACGAGGTCTACTTGCAGAAATTAAACAATGTCTACGAGGTCTACTTGCATGAAAATAAACAATGTCTACGAGGTCTACTTGCATGAAAATAAACAATATCTACGGTCGGATCACACATCCTTGGTACTTCTTATTCCCGACTCAACAATTTATAATAGAATATAAAATCACATAACCAATGACCAATCAATGAAATATAGTAAAAATCAATATTAAAAATAGACAATAAACTGTACTCGTCTGTGGTCCTTTGCTGATGAAACCGATGATCTCGTTGGGTCCAGAATAGTCCAAATGGCTAGGATGGATGTGAAGGAGTCCAAAGTTGGCAAAGGAAATATGATACGATTAGATACGATCAATAATATTCTAAGAGGAACTTGATTTAGAGAAAGGTAATCTCGTGACAATTCATTTATATATATATATATATATATATTTTTATATATATATATATATATATATATATATATATATATATATATATATATATATATATATATACTTTGAGAAATATTTATAATTACTTCAAAAATATGTTTTATTAGTCAAAATAATTTTATAAGTTAAAAAATTCTAAAAATCGATTTTAGGCCAAAAACTCTAAGATTGTGAAGATAGTATTTTTTTTTTGATAAATCTATTTTTTATTTGTTAAAATATTTAAAATAATACTAGTAAATTCTAAAAATTATTTCAGGGCTTCTAGACCAAGAATAAACATATAGCCAAGCCGAATTTATAAACCTTGTAACAATTATAATTTCAAAATTATTTATCATATATATTTTATTTGGTAATAACAATAAGTAAATAACAAAAATATTAACAATACACACTATCTTAATAATATAACAACAATCATAAAATATAACAAAAACAAACAATAATAATAGTAATAGTTATATACCACTAATATATAATAGTATATACATACATATATACTTATTTATAACCCTTAAATATATGTTCTAAAAAATAAACCAGCCCCTTCCAACACCCATGGGCTTAAGCCCATGTGAAAAAAATCAAATAAAAAAATTACTTTAACTCCTCTTCTTTCCAGGAAGAGAGAGAGATTAATCGGAAGGAACAAAAGAAGAAGGAAGAGTGAGTGGAAGAGGAAGAGAGAATTGGAAGGGAAGAACTTACCAGAGCTCGACGACGGTCCGATGTTGGGGCAGTATTCGGTGCTACGACACTCGAGGTGGCGCAGATCGACGGTGTAGAGGAAGCTCGACTGCTGCTCCCGGGAACAGCAGTCGCCCGAGGACTCTGCCAGGTTCGACGGCTCACCGGTGGTAGTGCCTCCGGCGCTCAGCGTCGGGGTTGGGCTGGGGTCGTACGGAAGAGGACGCGGCAGCGAGATTCGCGAGGGCTAGATCGGGGCGGCGCCGGGGATGGTCGACGGCGGCGATGGCTGGATCTGCGCGCCACTCGACAAGGTGGTTGTTCGATCTCAACTCCCGGTCGTCGAAAAAGGGCGAGGTGCGGTGACTCACAGTCGCAACGGAGGCGGTCGGAGACGCGGATGCGACTACGGGGAGGTTGCTGGTGGTGCTCGAGCGTGGGGATGAGGGTTCGATGGCCGATGGTGTTCGCCAAAGCTCGAGGCAGCTGGAGGGTACATGTCGGGGCAGAGGTCACCGAGGGGCGAGACTCCGGCGCCTGGGTAGCGCCGGACGTGGTCGATGGCTCACCCGTGGCGGCGGTGCACCGGTTAGCGCACAGGAGGCTGGGCCTGGCGGAGGATGGCGAGTCCGGTGGAGGCGTCGTGGTCACGACGGCCGGCCGGAGGTGGAGTCTGGTTAAAGACGTTCTTTTCCCTTTTTTTTCTTATTAGTGCTGGTGGATCGGAGGCGTGAGAGAGTTTGTGTTTGGATCGTGTCCGACTTGTCGGACACGAGAATATGTCTGTGGACTGTGGTGTAAAGACTGGACACAGGAACAAAGGAAACCGGATGTTGACAGGGACACGGACACACGGGTCCGGACACGATTGATCGGTAATCTCTGCGGTGGACACATCGACACAATCGGACACGAATATGGTAATGGTGGTAGTTTGTGTGGGCAAGGAAAGTGGAGAAGGTGTCGATGGGGTGAGGACCCGAAGGTGGCTGTCACGGCCAGGCTTCGACGAGGCGTTGGGGAATGGCGTGGAGTGGTGGCCGTGGTTTGGTATAGGTGATGGATTGCTTTGTAGGTGGCGACGACTACCGCGGTTATGGTGGTGGTGCTGATGACCGAAAAGGAATAACATGTATATATATGTGATGTATGTAGGGGAGCGTATGGATAAGGATTGGCTTGGTAGAGTTTTATCAATATCAGAATTTAAAGAAAAAGATATTTTAAATAACTATTTAAATATAACTAAAATATTTAATCTGTAAGAATCTTATCATTTGAGATCTTATTCTAAAATTGCTCCAACATAATAATTTAAGATAATATTAATATTTTTTCAAAATAATTTAAATCACATGTTTAATATTTTCAAATAAGTTTTTTTTTCTCATACATATTCAATTATCAATAAAATATTTATATTTGTCATCAAGATAAGTTAAAATATAATCTTTATAATTCAAAATCTATTTAAATATTTTTAACAACATTTATCCATGAAGTTTATTAATGGTTCTCAAACTGTTTTGCGAAACATTGAAAGGTCCCAAAATTAGTAACCAAATATTTTTATAATGCCAATAATAAAACAAAGGAATAAATATATATATTTTTTACTAAAGATAAATAGTATAAATATAAACCACTTTTTGAAATAATATCATAATATTGTATATAAGACTTCTAAAAGAAAATTTCTTTTCTAAACAAAATAGGTATGTAAAGTAAAATAAAATAAAAGTAATAGTTGAAATCCGGGAAGAGGGGTTACACTGATGTCATGATCGACAATACTTTTGGATTTGAACGTATGTCCTTTATGAATGGATTTTCAGGATACAATCAAATCAAGATGCATCCAAAGGATGAGGAACATACACCTTTTCGCACTTCTCTTGGAGTCTATTGCTACAGTGTCATGCCATTTGGTCTTAAGAACGCTTGTGCAACTTATCAGCGGGCCATGAGTACCATCTTTCGTGATCATTTACGAAAGACTATTGAATGTTATGTTGACGATATTGCTGTCAAAAGTCGACTAAAGGAAGATCACATTCAAGACTTGAGAACTATTTTCGATCTAATGCGCCAGCTTCAACTCAAGACGAATCCCACCAAGTCATTCCTGGGAGTCTCTAGTGGCAAATTTTTCGGATTCGTCATTATCTCTAAAGGTATACACGTTGATCCCGAGAAGATCAAAGCCATTCAAGAGATGCATCCTCCACGCAACCTAAAAGAGCTACGAGGATTCTAGGGACGGCTTGCGTGTATCAGGAGATTTATCTCAAATCTCTCTGGACGCTGTAGACCGTTCACTCAACTCATAAAGAAAGATGTATCTTTTATTTGGACTGAAGAATGTCAACAAGCATTTGAAGATATAAAACGGTACTTGATGAATCCTCCAGTTCTAGTGCCTCCAGTGTCAGGAATACCCTTCCTGATGTATGTTCGAGCAATGGACCATTTTCTAGGTGCTTTATTAGCTCATAAGAATAAAAAAGGTCATGAACAGGTTATCTATTACCTTAGCCGTACAATGATTGGAGCTGAACATCGATACACTCCAGTAGAAAAAGAATGTCTAGATTTGATGTTTGTTGTTCAAAAGACGAGACATTATATCACTGGCCAAACTATTCATGTTACTTCTAGAGTTAACCCTCTCCGGGTCCTGATGAAAAAGCCCAGTACACTCAATTCCAGGCTTGCAACATGGGCCATATTGTTAACACAATATGATTTATGTTCCTCAAAAGTCTGTTAAAGGTCAAGCCCTTGCTGACTTTCTGTAATGCCCCGCTCCACTCGGTGTATTACGATGAGTCGTTGACTCGAAGAGTTGCGTTGACCCAATGAGGTATTGATGCGAATCGATACAAGTGTTACGTTGGCAAAAGGTAAGCTTTGAGTCGGTTGGAATCTATGAATCGAATCGATGCAAAAGATAAGTCCCATTGAGCAAGTGCTGATGTTAGTTGATCTGGTGTGCAGGCTATGCCTTTATGCTGGATTACGGAATATGGTATGGGCGCGATAGGCCAAATCAACCGAGTAGTTCAAAGGAATGGCTAAGTCCGGGAGTTAGCTATGCGATCGAGTTATGGAAGCGAGACGCTTCAATCGGCGAGACGGCAAGGCGTATCGGCTTAAGGTGGGCGGGTTCTTGACTCTCTCTCCCTATTCCTTCACGTCAAATAAAATATGTTATGGTATGCGTAATATGTTATCGAGTTAGCGAGCGTGGCTCGACGAGTAAGCGTCTAAGTATGCGTTGAACACTAAGATAGAACATTGAACAATCAAATAATTGAAGCGACGTGCATCAAGTGTACGAGTCACGGTAGGGAAATAATGGTAGAACATTGAAAGACGATATTGAGATGTGCATCGTGTGTACGGCTCCGAGAATATTAAACACTAGGCGTAGAACATTGAATACGGCGCTGAGCGTGCCCTCGGGCACTTATGTTACGAAAAGACTAAGTGATACGAAATTATGCTATGAGAATAACTTACGAATGGTACGCGTTGAATATGAGTGTGAGATGACTAAGCCGTTGGGCATCGTGCATCAATATGGATGTGTTGGGGTATAACGCCGACGGAGCTCCCCATATGAATGGTGGATTATGTTTATGGCACGGGAAACCATTTATGGCACGGGAAACCGTTTATGGAACGAGACTATGTTTATGCAACGGAGGATTTGGTTGGATTGTTATGTGTGTTTGCTATGGCGCGTATTGCATGGTCAATGGACTCGGATGGCCCGTGCACGGGTACGGCTTCCCTCGAACGGTTACGCCGGGGCGCCGGGACCGTTCGGCCTAGGAGGGAATTATGTGTGGTATTTATGGTGCACATTATTCGGACGGATTGCGACCGTCCAGTGCTGTCATAAGCTATGATATCCGTAAGTTTGGAATCCTTCGGATATTGGGCTAGCAACCCGTATCGAAGTGATCGTAGGCATACACATATGAGATGCCAAGTCCATTACGGTGCGAAACACCGTGACCTTCATATAGATAGGGCCGGTGGGCTGAGATGAGAGCTGGGTGCAGGCGCAGGGCCTGTCATCCATTATGCATATGTTTACGTTTATGATTGGTCGGTTGCACGAATCGTATGATTGCTTATGTAAGTTCTAACCATAGCAGGCTAGGCAAAAGAGGAACGGGATGAGCATGAACACTATGTTTACGTTCATATTATGGCTAACTGTATCTGCTACAGGAACACGGCATGGGACACATTTATGATAATGTGCTATGTTAAGTATTGCTCTGAAACTGATCCTAAGGCTAAATAGAAAGATCACCAATTAAGATGCATGTTTCACTAAATGATTAAGTGTTTGGTTTGGGTGCGAGCGGGTCTTGATCAGTGCGAAGCGAGGACGAAAGCACTAATCTTCTACTAGTTTATGTGCAGGCTCAGGTTATGATCGTCTCGGGGCGGAGCTTGGATTGGACGCGTCGAGGCATGGAGTCCTTAGCGTTCAAGAGGAGCTACCGCATATGCGTTCGGACTTGCGACATGGAGATATTCGGCCGAAGACTACTTGTTGGCTATAAAGAGGCATAATGTATGGAACAATGTAATCCTTTGTGAGCTAGAGAGATCATGAGCGTTGTAGCCAATTGGCATATATGTTGGGCTATTCAGAGCCTTTGTAATCTTCAGTTCATTATGAATAAAAGAGATTCTTGTGTTATACTTTGTTTCCTTCTGCTGCTTATGTTACGAATTTGAGATAATCACTATGTGAACTATTATCTTGCCTTGCACGAGCGTAACTCCAGGCTCGTACGGCATCACGCCCCAGCAAGGACGATGATTCGGGTGAAATCTAGCGAGGACGAGCGATTTCCCGAATCGGGGCGTGACAAGTTGGTATCAGAGCGGTTCCATCCTCTGGACCGTGCATGAATCTCTTTGACCCTCAGTTGCTTCGCTATCGAATTCAGTTGACTCTAAGTTATTTCCGCAACCACATGATTCATGGATCTGCTCGACGCTACATTGGATGTTCCATACAATAAGTCTATATTAAGTGAGTACGTTTGCCACAAGTATGTCGTGACTATCACGTTATCTCCGGGTGCCATCGGAGAGTGTTGGTTGCACGAAGTGCAACGGGTTATGAGTTTATGGTTTTCCGAAGTGCAAGAAAGATGTGAGTCGTTGATTGCACGAAGTGCAACGAATATTGTCACGACCCGATCCCAACTAATTGGGTCGAACCGGATCATGCCCAGCCTGCACCGTTGTTAAGACGGCGGCAGTAAGCTATTCTATTGCAGGTATTCACAACAACACAAGTACATTTGTCACAACTGTTCTATTCAGAATTTGAAACTTTATTTAATAAAATATTCAGAAATACAACTGGAAATGAAATGCCGAAATAAAACTACAAACTCAAAATAAAGAAGAAAATACAGAAAAGAAAGACTATCTAAACATCTGGTTCTGTAATCCCAGAATCAGCGTCCTCCAGAGACGGCTCCGGTACCGTCGCAGGGTAGAGAACCGGGTCATAATAGCCATAATAGAATAGCTCGTCATCCTCAGTGTTACCTAAAATGTTGTCTCCAGTCAGGAGGGAGCAAGAACGAAATATGCATCTCATATCCTAAATAGTAATTGGAAAGTGCAGGATAAACAGTTGAAATAATATTTTCAGCAGTTTAAAACAGTTCAGTGCGTTTTGAATATGCAAACGTCTATGACCGGCTTGGGTTAAACAGTAGTATCCTAGCGATACGATATGGCTTATCCCCGTGTGTGAGAGGGGTAAGCTAACACAGTCAGTTCAGTAGGGGCTTTGGTCATAAACGTTTACACTATTCCCCCAGTCCCAGTTCAGTAACAGTAACAGTCGGTAGAGTTCCGTGCCAGCAGTGTGGTTTAACATGCATCTTAACTTTACTAAATAAAATACAGGAATACACAAATCGTAACTTGCCGTGTATTAGATTGACTGGAAGGACGAGTCGGTACCGAGGAGGAACGTCAGTTGTAACTTCGAGTTCCTACAGTTGAGAACTCGACTTAGAACCTTTAATAACCAGACTAAGTGTGCTAGTTGCAATCTCTAGTAGTCCTGTCCTAGTCAGATTTTAAGTTGTATTAAACTACAGCTAACGATTACGTCGCAACTACGTGCGTTTGATTAAACCGGTTAATTGGATTATTTGAAAATAACACAAGAATCAATTTAACTTGGGAAAACTTTGAGTTTTTTTGTATTATATTTATAAAAATACAGTTTCTTTTAGTGATAAATCGTGAACTAGTTATTTACTAATATTTTATCCATTTAATTAATTCTTAATTGATTATAAAATTACGCTCTAACTACGATTTAAACGTCTAATCAAAAACCACCCAAGATCACATCCACCCAGAAAATAAGATAAAAATCTATGCTACACAATACAATGGCACAGCTAATGGTCCTAGGGTGGGCTTATGCCCTGTACAATTTTCTTTTACATTAAAATAAGAGAAAATGACTGAAATTAAATAATTAAAGTGCAGGAATTAAATATCTAATATAAATAGCCTAAATATTAAAAATAATTAAAATGAAACTAAGAGTCTCAGACTCGGTCCATTCCTCAAAATTCGGCTAATACCACAACGTCCGGTCGGACCGGTGCGTTTGCATTTCGCCGGGGCCCACAGACCGGTACGGTCGTCGCCCGAAAATCGGTTTTAGAAATTCATTTTCGAAAGCCAGTTTTGAAATTAATAAAAATATAGTTTTGTAAAAATTTGGGCAGCACTTCCTCTATTTCGGGACAAACCCAAAACTGGAAAATGCGCCACGGAAAACCTGCAAATATTTCCAACCCAAAATAATCCCACATAATAAATCCACCAAAATATTCCCAAGCCACAGAAAATAATTCCAATCCACCGAATTTCCCGAAATATCCGGAAATTCCATAATCAAACCAATCCACACAAACCAGCAGATAAAATCACAGAAAAATAAGCTAACGCAGCTAACCGAAAATACTACGCTGCTAACCGGATTTCCCAAAGGGAAACCGGGGACCGATTATCATCATAGACTCGACACGGGAGGGACGAACTACTCTGATTATCAAGAAATTTACCGAGAGGCTCGATGACGGAGTCCGAAGGGTGGCCTCGGACTCGGGACGCGCCGTCATGGACTCGAGAGTCTCCGGACAGCGAAATTATACCTCGGTGCTCGGCTAAAGCTCTCAGAAAATATTAAAGAAATAATAGAGATCCGATCAGCAACGGAAACCCGAGACAGTGCTGGAACCAGCGTCGTTGAAGCAACGCCGAGAAATACCAAAGAACCAGAAATTAGGGCACGACCGAACCAACAGTAAGGCTCCCTAAAGAGCAGTGAGTCCGGAGCAGCAAGCCAGCAGGGAATCGCTGACGAATTTGCCGAGGGAAACTCGGCGGAGAAGCGCGGTCGCCGGAGAGCCGACGGGAAGGGCGCGCGGGGTCGCCGGAGATGGCAGCGTGCGCCGGAGGGCACGGGGACGACGAGAAGGGCGCGCGGGGGTGCGCGCCGGAGAGAGGCTCGACGAGGAGCCGGCGCAGAGGGGGCAGCGCGCGAAGGCTGACCCGCGGGGGAGCCGGCGAGTGGCGGCCGAAGTAGGCTGGGGCGGTCGCGGGCGCCGCGCGCGGGAAGCGGCGCTCGTCAGCGGCGGGGGAGCCGCGGAGAGGGGGCTCGGGTCCGAGGCGAGCTCGGGGGCACGTCGGAGGCGCGGTCGGCGGGATGGCCGCGAAGGGGGTCGCCGGCCTCAGGGAAGCTCGCCGGAAGGGATCGGGTTTCTAGGGTTTCGGGAGGGATAGGTTTTCTCCAGGAGTGGAGAGAAAATGGGGAAGTGAGAGAGAGAGAAGAGGGATTAAGAGATTACTCTCTGTTGAGAGTTGGTGAGTTGTTTGAGAGATTTGTGAGCTTTCTGTGGAGAACGTGGGAGGAGGTGAGGGGAGTAAATAAAGGGGTAGTGGGGGTTACTGGAAGGGGAAGAGGAGTAGTGAATGTGTGAGTAAATAGGAAGGAGTTGATGGGTTGGGAGAATGAGTCTCCATACCACTGCTGGTCCTTCGGGACCACCCCAAATTTATTTTTATTTTTTTTAATTAATAACCAAGTCAAAATCAGATTAAGAAGGAAATAGGGCTTGGGCCTGGGTCTGGGCTCGGACTCGGGTCTGGGTCCGAAAATCAAAAATCCAAGTTTATTAATATTTTTCGAAATTCTTTTTCACCCAAAATTATTTAATATAATAATAATTTTTGAAATACTAATAAAACACTATTAAATAATTAATAATAAAATAATGGGTTTCACAATCTTCCCTCCTTAGAAAATTTCGTCCTCGAAATTTAAAAGGCAGGGTAGGAGAAACAAATAGGTACAGGTATTGCACCCGTAACCCAGGTCCAACTATAAAGATTTCCAAGGCAGTCATGGATGAGACGGTTGAGGAAAAAAAAATTTATTTATGATATCATCCATGTAGAAAGAATACAAAAGCGAACCAAAGTACACGAGGTTGATCAGACCATCATGCACCGGTCCTGATTAGACAATATATTAGTGGGTGCACCCAATAAAATACCGTCATGATCAAGCTTGACAAAAAGATAGCTTGCAAAACTAGGCTAATTTAGCAGCATTGGTCAAATTTAGAACGGGGAAAGAAAAGATAAGGAATAAGAGTTTAAATGATGGCTCAAATTCTGATTTTCTTCCTAACTCTGACTAGGCTTGCAACTGGTTTCTCTGGCACTGAAAGGTTAAGTCCAAACTTGAACTCTGAATTATCCAAAAGGTGACTCGGATCCGAAGTGTAGCATCTGAGCTGGCCTCAATTTTCTGCTCCGTCGAAACTGATTGTTCCTCTGGTAGGAGAAACTTCACCAAATGCAATTTGGTCTTCCCAAGACCTACCAAATTCCAAGACGCAAAATCTCAATACATCTTCAAACGTCTGGATTGACCTCTCTGATTGCTCGTCCCGCGGTACTCCATGAATCCGGTAGATGTGCTTCCCGTACAATGCTGCCCACTTCTTAGTGGATAAACCAACTTTGAAGGAAAATAAAGTGTGCCGACTTAGTCAGTCGGTTTATAATAATCCAATTGGTGCCCTTCCCTCCTTGGGAACAAGGCAATCCTTACTCAAAGTTCATTGTTATATGCTTCTACTTCCACTCTGAATTGTCCAGCGGCTTCAACAAGCTTGTTGTCCTCTTGCTAAATTCTTCATGTTGACAAATTCACATCTAATCCCATACTTGGAATTGTCCTTCTTTATTCCATATCACCAATCAAATGGAGGCATATTCCGATACATCTTATTAACTCCTGAATATATGAAATACTGCGACTGGTGTATTTCTTTCATCAACTCGTTCCTCCGTTTGTCAGCCGATACGCAAAGTCTCGTACCATTCTTCAGAGTTCCAATGCTGATTAATTTAGAAACCCTCAGGTGTTCCTGCCAACACTTGAGCTCTAAGCCTGCAAAGTGCCTCGTTTTGAAACTACGTTCTCTTGATTTTTATCCCTCAGCCTCGAACTTCATCAATACTGAATCAGCATCCAGCTCCGTCCTTCTATCTCCAGGTAGTATAATCTACAGTACAAACTTCTCGACGTCTTCTAGTAGGTGCCACTCCTTGGTTAAGAACATTGCCACTGGGTATCGACTAAGTGTATCAGCGATTCACATTAGCCCTACCCGGGTGGTGTAGCGGGTCGATGTTGGAAATCCTTCATCAGCTTCAGCCATCTTCTTAGTCTAACATTCAGCCCTTTCTGAGTGAAACATATTTCAGACTTTTGTAATCCGTATATATTTCACTCCCTTTCCATAAAAATCATGCTTCCATAGCTTCAAAGATAATTGCAGTAAATTCAAATTAGGCGTGGGATGATTCTTCTCATGAGTCTGTAGTTGCCTACATGTGTAAGCAATTACTTTCCCATGTCGTTGAAGAACGCAGCCCAGTCCTCTTCCAGAGGCATTACTGTAAATTGAAAACCCACCGGTTCCTGCGGGTAGCGCAAGGATTGGTGTAGTGGTAAGTCTCTTTTTCAGCTCCTCAATGCCGTCTGGCAAACTTTCGTTCAGATGAACTCTTCATCCTTCCAAGTGAGCTTCGTCACTGGCTCAGCAATCTTGGCGAAATCCTTCACGAACTTCTGATATTAGCCGGCCAAGTTCAAGAACCTTCCGAATCACTCTTCAACAACAACTATCTTCCATCGAAATTTCTACTCTTGACAAAAAGTCTACCTTGTCAACAATCCACGTTCAGATAACTTACCAAAAACTTTTTTTTCTTCAAAGTTTCGAAAACTTTCCTCAGATGTTCTTCATGCTCTTCTTCAGTCTTCGAATATATCAGAATATTATCTATGGAGAAGATAAACTGATTCAAATACTCATAAAATCTCTGTTCATGAGATTTATGAACACAGCAGAAGCATTTGTCAGTCTAACGTCCTGACCAAAGAAAACTACCCATACTTGGTGTTCGAACGCTGTCTTGGAAATGTCCTCTTTCCTGACTTTGATTTGATGGTGGTCAGGTCTTAAGTCAAACTTCGAAACACTCTAACTCCACACAACCAGATCAAACAGATCCTCGATCCGGGCAGAAAGTACTTGTTCTTTAGTGTCTGGTAATCGATGCACATCCGTTGTTCCATCCTTCTTGGGCACAAACAAGATAGGTGTTCCCTAAGGTGAAGTTCCACCCTGAATAAATCCTAGAGCCTTCAGTTTATCGATCTGGTCCTTCATCTTCTATGATCTTCGAGTCTGAATCATGCCTTATTGTAAGGGGCAGGGTCTGCTGGATAGGAAGAGGGTCCTTAGATTGTGGCCTAACAGGTATTGCTGGGATATGAGCTCTGGTTTGATGGAAAGATAAGGGCAGTCCTTTACCCGATGTTTAGCAGATCCACATGCCAAACATTGTCCCAATCTCTTACGACAACTAACGGTCTGATGACCAGGCCTCTTGCAGTAGTTACAAGCCCATAGCTTCTTACGACAAGGCTGCCGGAAGTAGAGTACTTGATGGGACCCAAATATCTTCAGGGGTATCCTTCCTAGGACAAAAGTTCTGCTCTAACTTGGTTGGAGATAACTAAGGCTACATCGTTGACGTTCTTCATGTCTTCTCTCGTGATATTCTTCTGTTCCTGCTGGGCTTCATCTTGAGCTTTCTGGAACTCCAGGATTTCTTGAAATAGGACAACCATTTGGAAGGTGATTGCTGGTACTGGTGGAGCAACAGAAAAAAATACTCCACCAAGGAAATGCATCTCAGTTTGAGATGAGGTAGGATTCGCCAGTGTAGGGAAAACTTTACTGGATGCATTATGCGGACGGACAAACAGTCGCGAGGGGAAAGACCCTGGGCTTGGTTGAGGAGATGGGGTATGATCCGGGGATGACACCTCATCGCCAGCAGGATTTGGTCTTGTCAATGGTCATTCTCTGGAAGGCTTTAGGACGCACACATAAGCAAGGTAGCCTACCAGTCTATAATCAAGCAAAAATATTTATTTATATATAAATCAGACCTATATTGTGACAAATCAAATGTTCTAGTGTTCTAATTATTTCTATGTATGTTTTCCTAAGTTGTTGTTTGTTGAGACCTGCATGGGCCACCACTGAAAACATGTCACGACCCGATCCCAACTAATTGGGTCGAACCGGATCATGCCCAGCCTGCACCGTTGTTGAGACGGCGGCAGTAAGCTGTTCTATTGCAGGTATTCACAACAACACAAGTACATTTGTCACAACTGTTCTATTCAGAATTTGAAACTTTGTTTAATAAAATATTCAGAAATACAACTGGAGATGAAATGCCGAAATAAAACTACAAACTCAAAATAAAGAAGAAAATACAGAAAAGAAAGACTATCTAAATATCTGGTTCTGTAATCCCAGAATCAGCGTCCTCCAGAGACGGCTCCGGTACCGTCGCAGGGTAGAGAACCGGGTCATAATAGCCATAACAGAATAGCTCGTCATCCTCAGTGTTACCTAAAATATTGTCTCCAGTCAGGAGGGAGCAAGAACGAAATATGCATCTCATATCTTAAATAGTAATTGGAAAGTGCAGGATAAACAGTTGAAATAATATTTTCAGCAGTTTAAAACAGTTCAGTGCGTTTTGAATATGCAAACGTCTATGACCGGCTTGGGTTAAACAGTAGTATCCTAGCGATTCGATATGGCTTATCCCCGTGTGTGAGAGGGGTAAGCTAACACAGTCAGTTCAGTAGGGGCTTTGGTCATAAACGTTTATACTATTCCTCCAGTCCCAGATTCAGTAACAGTAACAGTCGGTAGAGTTCCGTGCCAGCAGTGTGGTTTAACATGCATCTTAACTTTACTAAATAAAATACAGGAATACACAAATCGTAACTTGCCTTGTATTAGATTGACTGGAAGGACGAGTCGGTACCGAGGAGGAACGTCAGTTGTAACTTCGAGTTCCTACAGTTGAGAACTCGACTTAGAACCTTTAATAACCAGACTAAGTGTGCTAGTTGCAATCTCTAGTAGTCCTGTCCTAGTCAGATTTTAAGTTGTATTAAACTACAGCTAACGATTACGTCACAACTACGTGCGTTTGATTAAACCGGTTAACTGGATTATTTGAAAATAACACAAGAATCAATTTAACTTGGGAAAACTTTGAGTTTTTTTGTATTATATTTATAAAAATACAGTTTCTTTTAGTGATAAATCGTGAACTAGTTATTTACTAATATTTTATCCATTTAATTAATTCTTAATTGATTATAAAATTACGCTCTAACTACGATTTAAACGTCTAATCAAAAACCACCTAAGATCACATCCACCCAGAAAATAAGATAAAAATCTATGCTACACAATACAATGGCACAGCTAATGGTCCTAGGGTGGGCTTATGCCCTGTACAATTTTCTTTTACATTAAAATAAGAGAAAATGACTGAAATTAAATAATTAAAGTACAGGAATTAAATATCTAATATAAATAGCCTAAATATTAAAAATAATTAAAATGAAACTAAGAGTCTCAGACTCGGTCCATTCCTCAAAATTCGGCTAATACCACAACGTCCGGTCGGACCGGTGCGTTTGCATTTCGCCGGCGCCCACAGACCGGTACGGTCGTCGCCCGAAAATCGGTTTTAGAAATTCATTTTCGAAAGCCAGTTTTGAAATTAATAAAAATATAGTTTTGTAAAAATTTGGGCAGCACTTCCTCTATTTTGGGACAAACCCAAAACTGGGAAATGCGCCACGAAAAACCTGCAAATATTTCCAACCCAAAATAATCCCACATAATAAATCCACCAAAATATTCCCAAGCCACAGAAAATAATTCCAATCCACCGAATTTCCCGAAATATCCAGAAATTCCATAATCAAACCAATCCACACAAACCAGCAGATAAAATCACAGAAAAATAAGCTAACGCAGCAAACCGAAAATACTACGCTGCTAACCGGATTTCCCAAAGGGAAACCGGGGACCGATTATCATCATAGACTCGACACGGGAGGGACGAACTACTCTGATTATCAAGAAATTTACCGAGAGGCTCGATGACGGAGTCCGAAGGGTGGCCTCGGACTCGGGACGCGCCGTCATGGACTCGAGAGTCTCCGGACAGCGAAATTATACCTCGGTGCTCGGCTAGAGCTCTCAGAAAATATTAAAGAAATAATAGAGATCCGATCAGCAACGAAAACCCGAGACAGTGCTGGAACCAGCGTCGTTGAAGCAACGCCGAGAAATACCAAAGAACCAGAAATTAGGGCACGACCGAACCAACAGTAAGGCTCCCTAAAGAGCAGTGAGTCCGGAGCAGCAAGCCAGCAGGGAATCGCTGACGAATTTGCCGAGGGAAACTCGGCGGAGAAGCGCGGTCGCCGGAGAGCCGACGGGAAGGGCGCGCGGGGTCGCCGGAGATGGCAGCGTGCGCCGGAGGGCGCGGGGACGACGAGAAGGGCGCGCGGGGGTGCACGCCGGAGAGAGGCTCGGCGAGGAGCCGGCGCAGAGGGGGCAGCGCACGAAGGCTGACCCGCAGGGGAGCCGGCGAGTGGCGGCCGGAGTAGGCCGGGGCGGTCGCGGGCGCCGCGCGCGGGAAGCGGCGTTCGTCAGCGGCGGGGGAGCCGCGGAGAGGGGGCTCGGGTCCGAGGCGAGCTCGGGGGCACGTCGGAGGCGCGGTCGGCGGGATGGCCGCGAAGGGGGTCGCCGGCCTCGGGGAAGCTCGCCGGAAGGGATCGGGTTTCTAGGGTTTCGGGAGGGATAGGTTTTCTCCAGGAGTGGAGAGAAAATGGGGAAGTGAGAGAGAGAGAAGAGGGATTAAGAGATTACTCTCTGTTGAGAGTTGGTGAGTTGTTTGAGAGATTTGTGAGCTTTCTGTGGAGAACGTGGGAGGAGGTGAGGGGAGTAAATAAAGGGGTAGTGGGGGTTACTGGAAGGGAAAGAGGAGTAGTGAATGTGTGAGTAAATAGGGAGGAGTTGATGGGTTGGGAGAATGAGTCTCCACACCACTGCTGGTCCTTCGGGACCAGCCCAAATTTATTTTTTATTTTTTTTTAATTAATAACCAAGTCAAAATCAGATTAAGAAGGAAATAGGGCTCGGGCCTGGGTCTGGGCTCGGACTCGGGTCTGGGTCCGAAAATCAAAAATCTAAGTTTATTAATATTTTTCGAAATTCTTTTTCACCCAAAATTATTTAATATAATAATAATTTTTGAAATACTAATAAAACACTATTAAATAATTAATAATAAAATAATGGGTTTCACAAATATGGTGATGTTGGTTGCATAAAGTGCAATGATATGTGTAGTCGGTCGCACGAAGTGCGAGGAGTTATGTGTTGTTATCGTACGAAGTGCGAAGAGATACGTGTTGTTGGTTACACGAAGTGAACGAATCGGGATATGAGGCAATACCTATTATGTGGCTATGCAAGTGATTATGTGTTATCGGTTGCACGGAGTGCAGCAAGTCGTGGATCGTTCGTTGCATCGGTACAACGAGTCGATATGGTATGATGCGTGTTGTATGGCTATGCGGATGGATAGCGATATGTTACGCAAGATTGAGTAAAGACCTTAAGTATCAAGGATGAGTTGTTGCACGAGTTACAACAGTGAGATTTGAAGATCGTGGATGCGATGGTACGAGTCGAGTTGGTCGCTAAGTTGAGTTAGGTAGGCAAACATGTATGTTGGCCGTATGTCGCGTTGAGCTTGAATAAGCAAATATTACGGGTGTGATCGATATGATCGCTATGGTACGGCTAGATCGAATGTATGTCAACTTAAGTGAACGATGGTGTATGTTGGTTCAGTTTTGTGCCAACTCGAGTAAGCAAACGCTAGAGCTGGGATCGGAAGGATCGCCATACGGGATAGTTGATCGGAAGATAGGTGTCGGATCTATGCGGAGTGTAAAGTCGAGTAATGACTCGATTTCGAGTGGTATATGCAATACCAATTATGCGAGCAAGTGTAGCAAAGTATTGTATCGATAAGATAGGCTCGATCCTGAGTGGTATATGGAATACCACTTGGCGATATCTATGTTAAGCCGGTTGGTGACTTGCGATAGACTTTGTCGAGACGATTATGTTGTTACGATAGGTTTGTCCGCAACGGACGGAGTAGTACCGAGACTTGAGTGGGAATGACTTGAGAGAAGTCGATGCAAGTATGCTTCGATGAATTGAGTCGAACGATTATGTGCGAAGTCATATCCACGGAGGATACGTCGGACGAGGATTCGTTAAGTGTAAGTCGAACGGTAGACAGAGCATAGCGAAAGAAATATTGCATTGAGGAAATAGTCGACTCGGTCGAGATTACGTTGAGTAGGTACGGAGAAATTGTGCGAACGAATTTGGGTTAACGCGAGGAGTCGGTAGCACGATTTTGGAAGTGCGAGTTAGGTATACGAGAATGGATATGTGAATTGGAAATTGTGTCACGACGATGTTAAGTAGTTATAACGGAATGAATCTTGATAAGTGCGAGACTTGATTCGTATTCGAGTTCGGATAATGGCAATGATTGCAAAGGGTTTGAGCTTATAAGAAAGGAAGATGTTCAAGTTATGCATATCGACAATGGTATTGAGGCGTATCAAAGACGATATGCAATAACTCGAGGATACTCTGATCGAATGAACAAAAATTATGTTGAGCATTGTTGTTGGATGAATAAGATGCAAGTTAAGTTATGGCAATTGAAATGATAACGGTAGTGCTTCAGAAAATTCGAGAGGGGATGTACGTTACTTGGATGAAAACGAAAGTGTCTGGATTGTTTCGTGGATCACCACTATGTTGATATTCTTGTCTTGAGCGAGCGTAACACCAGCCTCGTACATGCGTCACGTCAAATTAGAACGATCATTCTGCGTGAGCGCTGGTATGGTGATTCATCCAGCGGGGATGATCGAACTTGCGAGATATGGCAAAATTGATATAGACTTGTGGTTTGATGCGAAAGTTGTTCGAGGATGGTTTTGATGAGTACGGAATGTGTCGAGCTATGATCACGGATAGGTAAACTCGGACTTGAGGCGAGTAGATGTCATATGACTGGCAAGGATAGTCGACGATAATGCATGAGTGATTCGAGTAGTAACGGCACGCAAGCGCATGAGTCATTCGAATAGCAACGGCGCATCAGTTGCGTGGGGGTAGATAAATTATGGATTGGTATGTTGGATTGGATAAAAGTCACATAGAAATTGTCGGAAATTGATTTGGCTCTGCGATAGGATATAACATGGTTCGTCGTAACTGTCCCTCGTTGATGATCTTTAATTATCGAGCGTAGTTTCGGGGCAGATGACCCTAGAAGACTTGACCGCCAAATCAAGTGAATGTTGAAGTCCCATAGGATGACCCTGAAGAAGTCGCATAAGAAATTTTATCGAGGAGAAGGAATAACGTAGTGCATGTTGAGGATAAGTCTGGGCGAGTGAGTATCGTGTTTCGGAAGTTAGCGAGTACTAGAATCGATATGGTCAGATAATTACGGGCCGAACAAATAAGTATTCGAGTTGTTGCTAGTTGACGATCGGATAGATATTGAGGAACGTGCTTAGCGTAGTGATGCGGTAAGGCGATTGCAAGGATTCTGCAATGCGCAAGAGCGACGGATAGTAGAACGACCCTAAGAGTTGTGTCGTAAATCGATTTGAGTAACGGTTAGGCTATGTGCATTGAGCGTGCTATACGAAACAAACTAGTCGGGATTGATTCAAGAATTGAGTAAAAGGATTCGTACTCGGTCGAAAATCAGAGACGAGTGTATCGTAAGAGACCTTGGGTCGAAAAGATTGTTGCCTTTGAGCATCGGAGACTCAAGTTGACCTCTGGGTCGGAAGAGATTAAGCACGATGTCTGGATAAGTTACCTAGCGGGGGTAGCCCCAGACGCGATGCGTAGACAGTTCGAGAACGTGGGTCGTGTTGGAATAGTTGTGTGCGAGACTTAGTACGGATTGTAGGCAAAAGAAATTGAGACATGTGGACGTAGTCCATGTCGTAGAGGCCAAGTGTTATGAATGATTGGATGAAAGACTTGAGTTATGTAAGAGATAGGCAAACGGTTGGGCAAACAGGCATTGCAGAGAATTGTTGTGATCGGATGCGCAATGACTCAATGCAATGCGAGTGTTAGGTGGTCGGCGAGAAACTTATGAGATCGAAGTAACGGGTTTGAATCAAATTATGTGCAGAAATATTTGGAAAAGAATTGCATGTTATGGGATAATGCATACGAGAAGTATTTGGGAATAGGTGCTAAGATATGACTAAGTCGAGTACGGACTAATTGGTGCTTGAGGATGTAAGTTGAGCTTGTTAGTTGTCCCGATATCCTACAACTGAGCTTGGCTGAAATGCATATATTGGTGGGACGCCTAAAATATGTGTGTGATCCAAACTAAGTTGTATGATTCCAACGATAGTAGCACGAGATCGTGAAACGATCTTGCGAGGCACTTGGATTAAGTGTTGGTTTTGGTTCGAGGATGAACCTGATTTTGAGTGGTATATTATGTAATGCCCCGCTCCGCTCGGTGCATTACGATGAGTCGTTGACTCGAAGAGTTGTGTTGACCCGATGAGGTATCGATGCGAATCGTTGCAAGTGTTACGTTGGCAAAAGGTAAGCTTTGAGTCGGTTGGAATCTATGAATCGAATCGATGCAAAAGATAAGTCTCGTTGAGCAAGTGCTGATGTTAGTTGATCTGGTGTGCAGGCTATGCCTTTATGCTGGATTACGGAACGTGGTATGGGTGCAATAGGCCAAATCAATCGAGTAGTTCAAAGGAATGGCTAAGTCCGGGAGTTAGCTATGCGATCGAGTTATGGAAGCGAGACGCTTCAATCGGCGAGACGGCAAGGTGTATCGGCTTAAGGAGGGCAGGTTCTTGACTCTCTCTCCCTATTCCTTCACGTCAAATAAAATATGTTATGGTATGCGTAATATGTTATCGAGTTAGCGAGCGTGGCTCGGCGAGTAAGCGTCTAAGTATGCGTTGAACACTAAGATAGAACATTGAACAATCAAACAATTGAAGCGACGTGCATCAAGTGTACGAGTCGCGGTAAGACAATAATGGTAGAACATTGAAAGACGATATTGAGATGTGCATCGTGTGCACGGCTCTGAGAACACTGAACACTAAGCATAGAACATTGAATACGGCGCTGAGCGTGCCCTCGGGCACTTATGTTACGAAAAGACTAAGTAATACGGAATTATGCTATGAGAATAACTTATGAATGGTACGCATTGAATACGCGTGTGAGATGACTAAGCCGTTGGGCATCGTGCATCAATATGGATGTGTTGGGGCATAACGCCGACGGAGCTCCCCATATGAATGGTGGATTATGTTTATGGCACGGGAAACCGTTTATGGCACGGGAAACCGTTTATGGAATGAGACTATGTTTATACAATGGAGGATTTGGTTGGATTGTTATGTGTGTTTGCTATGGCACGTATTGCATGGTCAATGGACTCGGATGGCCCGTGCACGGGTACGGCTTCCCTCGAACGGTTACGCCGGGGCGCCGGGACCGTTCGGCCTAGGAGGGAATTATGTGTGGTATTTATGGTGCACATCATTCGGACGGATTGCGACCGTCCGATGCTGTGATAAGCTATCATATCCGTAAGTTTGGGATCCTTCGGATATTGGGCTAGCAACCCGTATCAAAGTGATCGTAGGCTTACACATATGAGATGCCAAGTCCATTACGGTGTAAAACACCGTGACCTTCATATAGATAGGGCCGGTGGGCTGAGATGAGAGCTGGGTGCAGGCGCAGGGCCTGTCACCCATTATGTATATGTTTACGTTTATGATTGGTTGGTTGCACGAATCGTATGATTGCTTATGTAAGTTCTAACCATGGCAGGCTAGGCAAAGAGGAACGGGATGAGCACGAATACTATGTTTACGTTCATATTATGGCTAACTGTATCTGCTGCAGGAACACGGCATGGGACACATTTATGATAATGTGCTATGTTAAGTGTTGCTCTGAAACTGATCCTAAGGCTAAATAGAAAGATCACCAATTAAGATGCATGTTTCACTAAATGATTAAGTGTTTGGTTTGGGTGCGAGCGGGTCTTGATCAGTGCGAAGCGAGGACGAAAGCACTAATCCCCCACTAGTTTATGTGCAGGCTCAGGTTATGATCGGCTCGGGGCGGAGCTTGGCTTGGACGCGTCGAGACATGGAGTCCTTGGCGTTCAAGAGGAGCTACCGCATATGCGTTCGGACTTGCGATATGGAGATGTTCGGCCGAAGACTACTTGTTGGCTATAAAGAGGCATAATGTATGGAATAATGTAATCCTTTATGAGCTAGAGAGATCATGAGCGTTGTAGCCAATTGGTATATATGTTGGGCTATTCAGAGCCTTTGTAATCTTCAGTTCATTATGAATAAAAGAGATTCTTGTGTTATACTTTATTTCCTTCCGCTGCTTATGTTACGAATTTGAGATAATCACTATGTGAACTGTTATCTTGCCTTGCACGAGCGCAACTCCAGGCTCGTACGGCATCACGTCCCAGTGAGGACGATGATTCGGGTGAAATCTAGCGAGGACGAGTGATTTCTCGGATCAGGGCGTGACACTTTCTGGCAGCTCATCCAGTTCCCGAAATGTCTAACCTCTACGATAAAATTCCAGATGAAACTTTGGAGTCCAACATGATTTCAGAAGAAACCTTTACATGGCGTATATTCTATGATGGAGCATCCAGAATTGGACCAAAAGGTGCTATTGTTGCTGGAGTTGGAATTGTCCTCGTCTCACAGAAGAGTTAACTATGCATAGAGCTTATTCTTTAGATGAGTCGTGTTCTAATAATGTGGCAGAATATAACGCTCTACTTATTGGTCTCCAGTTGGCTAAATAATTAGATATTGAATATCTTGAAGTTTACGGAGACTCCAAACTGATTGTCAATCAAGTTAGAGGCACATACGAAGTTCGACATCAAGATCTAGTTCTGTATCATGATGCAGCGATCAGGATGGCTACCTCCTTCAAAGGTTTCTTTATCGAGCATGTACGCCGAGCATGTAATACGGAAGCTGATACACTTGCTAATCGTGCAGCAGTATTAGCAATTCCAGTAAGAAGGCAACAAATGATTGTCATCACTAATAGAGAGTTATTTTGTGCCAAGAATAACTTAAATATTGAAGTTAACAACCGAAGCATGGAATTCAACAATTCAGTTGAATTTTGTGCCATCAGTGAAGACTGGATTACTCCTTTCATAGACTTCGTAGTCCATGATATCTTACCTGAAGATCCTAAAGTGGTTACAACAATTCGTCGGCGGTCACTCAGATTTTATTATAATCATACTACAAAGACACTCTACCGACGAACGTTTGACGGTTTACTCCTATGTTGTCTTGCAGGAGAAGAAGCAAAACAAATACTTCGTGAAGCACATGATGGTGTTTGTGGCGCACATCAACCTAGTCCTAAACTACAGGATCGTATTCG
The DNA here is from genome assembly GCA_029216955.1 of Iris pallida. Lineage (NCBI taxonomy): Eukaryota > Viridiplantae > Streptophyta > Magnoliopsida > Asparagales > Iridaceae > Iris > Iris pallida. Next base: position 1,016,925 of record JANAVB010020599.1, on the reverse strand, counting down.
CCGTATGGGCTATTATTGGCCCTCGATGGTATCTGATGCAATCGAGTATGCAAGGAAGTGCCGAGCATGTCAAATTTATGCTGATTTCATCCATCAACCATCAGAATTTTTTCACCCGACGGCAGCATCTTGATCCTTTGAAGCTTGGGGAATGGATGTCATCGGTCCTATCAACCCTCCCTCGTCTCGAGGACATCGGTTCATATTAGCTATAACTGATTATTTCTCAAAGTGGACTGAAGCTATACCTCTAACTGAGGTCAAGACAAGCAGCCTCATCAACTTTATCAAGCATCATGTGATCTATAGATTCGGTGTTCCTCGGCAAATTATTCATGATAATGGACCATAATTCATCAGTCAGAAGTTTACTTGATTTTACGATGACAACAGGATCAATAATATTGCTTCCACAGCTTACAATCCTGCAGCTAAAGGATTGGCAGAAGCATTTAACAAAACCATCATCAAACTCCTCAAAAAGTTTGTTTCTACAAAAAAATGGAACTGGAGTGAGAAGCTTGGAGAATGTCTGTAGGCTTACGGTACTACTATACGTACTCTTACAGGCTGCACACATTTCTCTTTGGTATATGGATGCAAGGCCGTCTTACCATTGGAAATCCAGATTCCTTACCTAAGGATTGCCATTGCCAATGAACTCACAACCAAAAATAATGATCGTCTGATACTTCAGGAGCTTGAAGCACTTGACGAGAAACGGCTCCTAGCTCAACAACATATTGAGTTATACCAAGCTCGTCTATCAAAAGCCTTCAACCGTAAAGTCAAAGTCCGAACATTTCAAAAAGGAGAACTAGTTCTAACCGTCAGACGTCCTATGACTATGATGCATATGAGCAAAGGCAAATTCGAAGCAAAATGGGAAGGACCCTACATTGTAAGCAAAGTTTTTTCCAACGGAGCTTATCAATTGACAGGTATGGATGGTCGAATCGCCATGATGCCTATCAATGGCAAGTTTCTCAAGAAATATTATGTTTAAAGACAAAGAGATGTTAACAAAGAGACTCATGATTTAAATAAAATTCCTTTTTATTTTCAAAAATTCAGACAGAAGGAAATACATAAAATTAACGAGGACCGGAGCCCTCTTGATTGAAAATATATTTTGCAAGAAGCTTGAAGACATTATTGTCCGATGACACCAACAGTTCATAGGCAGCTTTCCTCAGAGCTTCTTCCTCGGCAGTACTCCCAGGCTCCACATGTTTAGAAAGAATGCTCTACTTCTGTCCAGGGACAACCGAGCTTTCTCCGAGGGGCTGAGTAGGCGATGGAAGCTCGTCGGAAGGAGTGTCGAGGGCAACTTCGATCTTCGGGATAAATTTTGTCTCCTTAGGCATATCTTCTGAAGACATTTGCAAAGGAAAGAAAAGGGGTGAATGATGCTCTCAGAAAAGTTCCACACTATTTATAGACAAAAAAGCCAAATATTCTGTCTCAAGAATCGAAACAACCTTTCCTCGAAAAGGCATGTTCGTTCATCTTGTGAAGAGATCTTCATTTACTTTTTGTCTCGAGAATCGAAGCAACCTTTCCTTGAAAAGGCATGCTTATTCATCAGTCTTTTCATCTCTATTTCATTTTGTGAATTAATAGGCCTACATTTATTATTGTTTATTTACTTTTTCGTAAATAAAGCCACAAGATGATAAAAACTCAAAATCCCCTGTGGAGCATATCCAAATCATCAATTCTGTCTTTTGAAACCCAACTGTTTTAAAAGATATCTTTTCTTTATAATAAAGTCCGTATTATCACAGATATCGTCTTCTTAGACGTATTTTCCCGTCTTTGAGTTCCAGTTGACTTGAAGATTATCAATAGAAAAAAATGAATTCATGTCCACATTACCTCTGGATTCTATTTTCTATATCATCATATCAAATCAGATCATAAAGAAGAAAAAATCATTCTTTATTCTTTCTTTAAAAATATAGATACATCTTGATGAAAATCTGTTACATCTCGAATTTTTATTCTAAATCTAATAAATGAAGGTCTATTGTATCTTTGGATCTTCTTGTTGGTGCCAGTTCCTTGTCGACTCGACCTGAAGCAGCGAGCAAGGCAACGAAATCAACTCTGGTCTTCTCTCTCAGAAAGACCAGAAAAGAAGGACGAGGGGCATCAACCCGAAGATGTCCTATTTCCAGCGCAGGCAGAGGAATATGCTCATCCTTCCTTGTGACACAATTCCTAGTTCTGCCGCAAAAGGAACTCTTTTACCAAATACTCGGGTTAGAGTTGACTCCACCGTCCAACTCTCCATGTATAAAGGCCCTTCCTACTATTTCGAGGAAATCCTTTTTCACATGAAGAGTTCTGAGCTCTCTGATGTGTGTATCAAGGTGGTACAGCTCCATAGCATCCGAGATCACCGATACCAGTTCTAAAGAATCTTGCCAACCGATTTCCTGCAAGAAGTGAACAACAAAAAGTTAACGAATTTACAGAGTGCAATGATCAAATATGTACAAAAATTACAGGTTGTACCAAAACTTCCATGTTGCACAAACGGATGTATTGCGCCACGCTCAACGGATGTATTACGCACAGTATCTGTATTGCGCCACGCGCAGCATCTGTGTTTTGCCGTATTTTACAGCGCAGCATCTATATTGCGCCATATAGCACAGTATCTGTGTTGTGCCATATTTTGCATATCACAACATCTTTGTTGCGTTGCATCGCACAAAGTGACAGCAACCAAACCCTAAAAAGGGTGGCACAAGTCAGAAAGTGCACTAAACTCTAAAAAGAGAGGGCGTGCGATGAACAGATTAATCCAAAAACCTAAAAAGGATTTGGTTGATATGATAGATGCATGGATCAATGATCAAAACGCTCACCTTTCATGGCTGGGTTGACAGTCTCTCGTCGTGACAAAGGCGTAATGTGCTGACACGCACGTCGCTGCTCTCTGCATGATAAAGCGCGAGATGAAGGCTCAGCAAAGATCTTTCCTTTCTTAACATTGAATCTCCTGGGCACCATTAGGGTTTGTCGAAGAAGCTTCTGAGTCGGAAAGAAGAGACAGTGTTGTCAAAGGAGATCATGAAGAAGAGAATGAGGTAGGGTTTCGAGAAAGTCACGTTGGTGAAAAATGAAAGGCCCAAAGTGTACGGCTATTTATAGCCCAAACAGTTACACAATTTATGCTAAGAATCGGGCTCGAGTTGACTAGCGCAATCCAAACAAAACTAGCATAATTCAAAGTATTTCAAAACTTTGAAGTATTTTCTAGTTTCGAAAACTTTGAAGGGGGTCTTGTAGAGGCTAAAAATTAAGATGTGCCACCTATTAAAGTGTTCGATCATCATATGGTGCCAAATCATTACATTACGCCAAACCATCAAGTTGCACAGCGTCAGGTTGTGCCAACATATGGTTGTGCTGGAGTCAGGTTGCGCAAGCGCCACGTGGCGCACTTTCTCGAGAAGCTGTAATGGCATCATCATTACCTGACAACTGACAGCACGGAGATTAAGAAAAATCCATTCGAATCCCGTGCAACGCGACACTCGAGAAGATTTTGTCACCATGTAATTAATGCTGACAGCTGATTCGCATAAGTCATTGAGTGGCACGAGAATTAATCAGTACAGCATAGAAGACCTAGTCAAAGGCGCCAGTCGTTGAGTTGGGCCCAAGTACAGCCTGACAAGTTGGCGCTACTTGATCAACTCATATTTTAAAACAGGGTGACGTGGCGCACAAGCCACCAACTTCGCAGAGCGTTCCCACTATACTGCCCACGACCATGCGCATCTTAATCAAATGATGCCACGCATCCACAGCAGTTGGTGCAAACCACTCGCACAGGTTGTTACATTGCGCCCACGCACAACCTGATGAAGCTCGCGCAAGGTGATCAAACAGTGTTCAGAACAGAGTGACGTGACATACAAGCCACTAACTTCGCAGAACGTGCTCACTACACTGCTCACAATCATGCACATCTCAATCAAACGATGCCACACGTTCACAACAGTTAGTGCAATCATTTGTGCAAGTGAACAAGAGGCGCGCAACCTAAAGCACGCGCAACCCAGAATAACTGCTAAGCAGTTATTTCAAGAACTCTATAAATAGAGTTTCAAATCAATCTCAAAGCATCAAGAAAGATCATAATCTCTTGCTAAAGTGCTGTTGCATCCTCTAGAGGCTCGTGTCTTCGATATCACATCGTCCAAGGGATAAAGTGATCATCTTCTGATTAGATTCCTATAGTTGTACTTCCCCAAAAATCAATTGTACTCTTGTATTCTTTTCTAAGTATGTAATAAGACTTTTGTTTTTGCAAAAAACTTGCTAGAATATAAAGCCTCTTTCACCAAAATATTTGTTCCACCCGGTAATATAATGTCGCTCTTCCGGAGCCCTCAATCAGTTTTGTAGTACCAAAAATTGTATTAATATTTGCTTTTGCCAATTTTAAGTTCGAGAAGTATTTTCGATCTCGAAGAATTGTGTGCGTTGATCCACTGTCAACCAGACATTTATCTCCATCGTTGAGTTGTTCATTGCATCTATTTTTTTCATATTTCTATACAAAAATAATGAAGTAAGAAACATTATGAAACATTATTTATTAATTTGATATTATAATGATCAAGACTTAGAAACATGAGAATACAAACATTGAACTAAAATTAAACTTAGGAAAATAAAGTTCAAATAGTCTAAATCCCAACACAATCATTTTAGTTCTTTCCATTGCCATCATTAGCATCATCACCCAAAAACTTAATCCCATTAATTCCTTCATTTGGCTCTTTTGAGAAATCATCAACATCCAGATGAGTAAATTCCATTGGATCATTTTCATCTTCAATAATTTTACTGAAATATGCAAGATTGATTTCTTTCTCTTTTCCTTTACCCTTGATAGATGCCTGGTAAAGGTCAATTAGGTGCTTTGGTGCACAACAGGTACGAGACAAATGCCCTTTTGCTCCACACCTATAGCAAGCCTCTTCATAATTCTTCGGAGAATCTATTTTCACACCCTTTCTTTTATCATATTTTTTACCATTGTTGTTCTACTTCAAGTGGTATGGCCCAACCTTCTTTTTGAAGGAATGATAATTAGGACCACCATGATCTCGAGTTTTACCATGACTATAACTACGACCATGACCACGGCCACGACCGTGACCATGACCGCGACCGCGACCATGTCCTTGTCTATAGTTATTTGCATTCGCTTCAGGAAATGGCTGTGATCCAGTAGGGTGGGAGTTATGGTTTTTCATTAGGAGCTCATTATTTTCTTCAGCAACAAGTAGGCATGAGATCAATTGAGAATATTTTGTAAAACTTTTTTCACAGTACTGCTGCTGTAGGAGCATGTGTGTGGTATGAAAAGTAGTGTATGTCTTTTCCAACATATCTTCTTCAGTAACATTATCTCCGCACAATCTCATTTGAGACACAATTCTGAATATTACAGAGTTATATTCGTTTACCGTTTTAAAATCTTGCAACCTCAGGTGCATCCAATCATAACGAGCCTTTGGGAGTATCACACTCTTTTGATGATCATAACGTTCTTTTAAGTTTTTCCATAAAACAGCTGGGTCTTTTACTCCAAGATATTCAGATTTCAGCCCTTCATGGATGTGATGTCGAATGAAAATTATTACCTTTGCTTTGTCTTGTTCGCTTGCCTCATTTTTCTTTTGATGGCATGTGTAAGGTTCTTTGCACTCAAATGGATCTCAGCCTCAAGAACCCAAGTTAAATAATTTCTTCTAGAAATATCAAGAGCAGCGAACTCAAACTTGGTGATGTTTGCCATATGTCTGAAAAATAAATATTACTTTAGAATATAATACACATACTCAAATCAACAAGTTTGAGTTTTATCAATTAGGCTTCAAGCCTAACATATTTTGTTTTGGCTTCAAGCCTTATATACAATATAGATTTTGGAGATGAAACTTCAGTTCATCTAAATACAAAGCTCTAAGGTATTTGCCATAAAAACTCACAAAGTTTGGAGCTAATAAAATCGCTCCAAATAAAATGACATAACTGAAGGGATAAGAAGCTGCATGTTTTTTTACAGAAAATATGCTCAAGGCAAACATGATTAAAAAAATCATAAGCAAACGAATCCATAAACAAATATACTAATATATATTGGCAATTGCATCTACTATTGGATATGTATTAATAAACAATACCACTATTATGACTAAAAAAATCTTGAATAAGCCAGCCATGACTTGGTGGAAAGCTTTGTTGGCCCATTGGTCATGGTCAAACCTGATTTTCATAATTGATCAAACTCTATCTCGATATACTAATCAATTCAGATGTTTACCTATGACGTTTTGGACACTGCTCAAAGATGGATATCTACTCAGTTCAAGACCGAAGCTGTTTGCCACTCAAGAATGTATTTCTTTCAAAGCAATGAAATTTTCATTTTTATTGAGTCTAGGAATACATTGTACACCAAGTCGTACTGGCAAATAGGCTATCCAAAATCGTTTTTCAAAACTGACATATCTTTTCAAAATGACCTATGTTTTTGAAAAACATCTATTTTACAAAAAGCTTTCGAAGGACTTTTCAAAAAAGCCAAAATTTATTTTTTACAAAATCAACTGACCAAACCCTGACAGAACTCGGCCAGAGTTCGACCAGAGTTCGACCAAGTTGAACGTTATGTGAACGTTGAATTTTTAACTTGGTCTCCCTTCAGTTGCGGTTTGTTACAAAGAGTTCTGTCCGAATTCTGTCCGAATTCTGTCAAAGTTCTGCCTTTGGAAAAACTATAAATAGAGAAGAATTTTGATCATTTCAACACACCAATTCACTTTCAATCTCTTCTCTTCTAAAGATTACATTTCTTTCAAAGAGTTCTAAAAAGCTTCCATTTTCAAATCCCAAGCCAGTTACAATCCTCTAGTCGATTTGCCAGTACGGTACGATCTGGAAGTTTCAGAGAGATTGTAATCAGAGGCTTGATTGAAGATTGACTCTTCACAATTGAAGTTGGTCGAGTTCTTCGTATCAAAGCTCGCGTCTGTAGAAGTTGCAAGGACTTCATATGAAAACTTGCGGGATTTTCCAATAATGGATTCAGCTGGAAGCTAGAGTTCTTTCGACTGGACTAGTCCTCACAAGAGGAAAACAAGTATAAATCTTTGTGTTTGCGTTTGTCTTCTGATCTCTTTTTTATTACAGTTATTTATTTTGTGATTATCATTATAACTGTGATCTAACTGCTAACAAGTTTTTAATTAGAACTATTCCGCTGCCTACTCTATTCACCCCCCTCTAGAGTATTCTGCTTTACAATTTCGTTCCTACAATTGGTATCAGAACAGGTTAGACAGGTAAAGCAAGATAAAATTGCAGCTATATTCAGTTATTTTTTAATTGTTATATAGATCACAGAATTACATATGGCAACTGTAAAATTCACAAGTGAAGGCCAAGCCACAAACAGACCTCCACTGTTTGACGGCACAAACTACACTTATTGAAAAATACGTATGAGTTTCTTCATAAAATCTCTTAATTTTGATTTATGGTCTGTAGTTATTGATGGCTATAAAAAGCCTCATTGTATTAATGTTGATGGAGTTTTAGTTGAAAAACCTCATGACAAATATACAGACGATAAAAAAAAGGCCAGTATTGACGCACGTGCTATTAACGCTTTATTTTGTGCTTTAGACAGAACTGAATTTAACAGGGTGTCTACTTACACAATATCAAATAAAGTGTGGAAGCTTCTCGAAGTAACCCACGAAGGAACAACACAAGTCAAGGAGTCAAAGATTAGCAGACTTACTCAGGAGTACGAGGCGTTCAAAATGAAGCCTAGTGAATCAGTCACTCAGATGTTTACAAGATTCTTGGATATTGTAAATCCTTTGTCTTCATTAGGCAAGGATTACAGTAACCATGAAAAGATTCACAAACTTCTACGAGCTCTCACAAAGAACTGGATTCCAAAGGCTACAGTAATCATTGAAGGAAACGACCTCTCAACAATGTCTCTGGAAACACTCATGGGTAAGCTACTCACTCACGAGTTAGAACTTCAAGACTTTGAAGATGCTACACCAAAGGAGAAATCAGAGAAGTCGATCGCACTCAAGGCTCAACATAGCAGAACTGTCGAAGATGACTCTGACGACAGCGACTCCGACTCTGAAGATCAAGCTCTTCTAGTAAGAAAATTCAAGAAGTTCATGAGATTTAACAGGAGAACAAAAGACAGCAACAGCAACAACAACGAGGAAGATCCTATTTGCTACGGATGCAAGAAGAAAGGACACATGAAGAAAGATTGTCCAACAGCATCATCATCAACAAGAAAAAATAGCAAATATGATAAAGACTACCTGAAGAAATCTACATCAAGGAAGTACACCAACACAAGCATATGGCATGAAAGTGAAGCCAGCGATTCAGAAGACGAACAATCAGATGACGCTGCAAATGTATGCTTGATGGCTTATGATCAGGTAATCACTAATCCTCTATTTGATCCTTATAATGATTTCACCTTTGAGCAACTAGGAGAGGCTTTCAGTGACCTGTTAAATGATTACAGGAAACTGCGTAGTAAATATGAAACCTCTAAGAAGGTACTCAAAGAGTACAAAGGTGAAATAGGAAGACTTACCGACCAACTAGATCATGTTAGAAATAATGACTCTTCAATTGAGTCTGGTGCGCTTTCATCTATTAAGTTGTTGTTACACGAGACTATCAAGTTATCCAAAGAAAAAGACCAAACTATTATCCAGTTAAAGGAAGACCTATCTAAGGAGAGAAAGAGTCTCCATTGTGCACAAGTCAGAATAGAAACACTTACATCTGACTATACTAGATTATATGACACCTCCAAAAAGTTGGAAATTAGTTTAGAAAAACGGCCTAAAGTTGCTGCTTCCTATTCTAACACGTGTCAATTACCAAATCATCGGAACACGCCCAAACCAAACACTGTCAGACCAAACCATACCAAACCTATGCCCAAAAAGACTAATAGGCATGCATTCTTCTATACTAGGAAACCAAAACCTACCAATCATGCACCTCACACAACTTTTAACACTCAACATGCAAAATGTCACTATTGTGGCCTCATTGGTCATATATCATCTGCATGTCGAATTAGAAAGTTAGTAGATTTAAATGTTTATGCATTGATACCAAAAACTAACCAGTCAGGACCCTACAAGAAATGGGTACCAAGAGTTTTATCTGCAAATTGTTTTGTAGGTGGGACGTCCTTCACATGCTAGAAGCAAATGGATCCCCGACAGCGGTTGCTCACGGCACATGACCGGTGATGCTTCATTATTCGCAATACTGTCGAAGAGGAATAAAAAAGGATACGTCTCCTTCGGTAATAATTTAAGAGGGTACATAATCGGTATCGGTGACATTGGTAAGGCTCCCTATCCTGTGATTAAAGATGTCTGTCTAGTTACCGAGTTAAAACATAATCTGCTCAGCATAAGCCATTTAGCTGATCACGGTTATGGCATTAACTTTGTCAAAGACAAATGTACTATAGTTGATAGTTCAATTGGTAGTACTATCTTTGAAGGTATCAGGGAAGACAATATATATGTTTTCTATTTGTTAGAATATGCTAACAAAGCAGGTAGATGTTTGATGGCCAAAAGCATTGAGAGTCAACTATGACATATGAGACTCGGTCATGCAAACATGGATACAATTTTAAGACTATCTACAAAGAAGTTGGTACGCGGCTTACCGGACATATCTTTCAAGAAGGATACGGTATGTAGTGAATGTGAAAAGAACAAAGCTACCAAATCTGTATTTAAATCCAAGAACGTTGTAAGTACCACTAGACATCTACAACTGCTACATATGGACTTATTTGGATCTAGTAGAATTGCTAGTCTAGGTGGTAAGTTATATGCATTTGTCATTGTAGATAATTTCTCTAGATATACATGGGTATATTTTCTTGCATGTAAGAACGATGCATTATCAAAATTCGTCACCTTTTGCAAGAAAGTACAGAATGAAAAAGGGTTCATGATTACTCGCATTCGTAGTGATCATGGCAGCGAATTTGAGAATGCAGAGTTCAAGCAATTTTGTGACACACACGATTATTTACATGAATTCTCTTGTCCTAGGACTCCACAACAAAATGGAGTTGTGGAACGTAAGAACAGGACTCTATCTGAAATGGCTAGAGTAATGTTAAACCAATTTAGTCTACCCAGATACTTTTTGGCTGAAGCTGTCAATACAGCGTGCTATATTCTCAATAGGGTTCTAATTCGACCTATATCGAAGAAGACTCCCTATGAACTATGGTTTGATAGAACACCAATGTTTCATATTTTAAGATTTTTGGTTGTAAATGCTTTATTTTAATACTAAAGACAATCTGAGTAAATTTGATAAAAAGGCCGATGAAGGTATATTTTTAGGTTATACAGCAAAGAGCAAAGGATACAGAGTCTTCAACAAAAGAACCATGATCATCAAAGAATCACTGTCAAGTTTGATGAGCTAAATCAACACTTAGACGATGATGACAATGAAGACATAATCACACCAAGTACAGCTACTGCAAAACCTTCACACAAAGATCCAGAACCGTCACACCAAGCACCAGCTGAACCTTCAAGCAAAGAAGCCAGAACTAGCAATCCTGAGAATACGCCAAAAGAGATGAGATTCTTGGCTGATCATCCAAAGGACTTGGTAATTGGTGAGATTACCAAGGGTGTAAGTACTCGTTCCTCTAATAAAGATATAGCTTCTTGTGTTGCTTTTGTTTCACAGTTTAAACCCAAAAATATTGAAGAAGCATGTAGTGATAATTTTTGGTTAGATGCTATGCAAGAGGAATTAATCAATTCGAACGTAATCAAGTTTGGAAACTTGTTTCCAAGCCCATTGATCATCCGGTCATTGGCACCCGTTGGGTATTCCGAAACAAACTGAACGAGAATGGTTTAGTGACTCGTAATAAGGCTCGACTCGTAGCTCAAGAATACAATCAAGAAGAAGGGGTATCGACTACGATGAGACTTATGCCCCAGTTGCGAGATTAGAATCCATTCGCATGTTATGTGCATTTACATGTTTTCATAATTTCAAGTTATTTCAAATGGATGTCAAAAGCGTATTTTTAAATGGTTTTATAAAAGAAGAAGTTTATGTAGCTCAACCTCCCGGTTTTACTGATTTTAAAAATTCTGATTATGTTTTCAAGTTGAAGAAAGCCTTATACGGTTTGAAAAAAGCCTCCAGTGCTTGGTACGATCGTCTAAGCTCTTTTCTACTTGATAACGGTTTTTCAAAGGGAAAGGTTGACACTACATTGTTTATAAAGTCATTGAATAACAACATTCTTTTGATTCAAGTCTATGTAGATGATACTATTTTTGGATCTACTGATGAATCTCTTTGTCAAGAATTTTTAAAGTGTATACAGAATGAGTTTGAGATGAGCATGATGGAAGAGCTGAAATTCTTTCTCGGACTGCAAATCAAACAAACCAACAATGGGACGTTCATAAATCAAGTAAAGTACACAAAGGATCTATTAAAGAAGTTTGACCTGAAAGAAGTCAAGCCACTTAGCACTCCAATGGCAACTTCAACCAAGCTTGATATTGATGAACAAGGCAAACCCGTCGACATACGTAAGTATCGAGGTAAGATCGGTAGCTTACTGTATTTAACTGCTAGTCGACCAGACATTATGTCTAGTGTTTGCTTATGTGAACGTTTTCAAGCTAATCTAAAGGAATCACATCTGTGCACAGTTAAGCGTATCTTCCGATACCTTAAAGGCACTTCTATGTCGGCTTATGGTATCCCAAAACCACATCATTTGACCTAACCAATTATTCTGATACTGATTTTGCCGGATGCAAAGTAGATAGAAAAAGTACCAGCGGTACATGTCATTTCCTGGGAAAAGCTCTAGTCTCTTGGTTTAGCAAAAAGTAAAATTTTGTCGCATTATCAACAACCGAGGCTGAGTATATCGTCGCAGGACGTTGTTGTGCACAAATTTTGTGGATGAAGCAAACTTTAGAAGACTACGGGTTGTATTTTACATACATACCCATTTTCTGTGATAATACTAGTTCTATTAATTTGACTAAGAATCCAGTATGTCATTCTCGTACTAAACATATCGAGATTCGACATCACTTTCTTAGAGATCATCAACAAAATGGAGATATAGACCTTGTATACATAGACACACAGAATCAATTAGCTGACATACTCATAAAACCTCTAGCGAAAGATCGTTTCAATTATTTACGTCGAGAATTAGAAATTTTAGATGTCAATAATATTAATTAATTTTATTTTATTAATTAATTTATTCAATACTCAATAACTGTTTTCGAGACAAGCCTAAAAAGAGACTGTCTGTCACCACGACTACGGTCGAAGCGAAGCGGTATTTAAGAGTTCCCCGGTGAACCTCCATTAGCTGGGACAGTACTCCTACAGCTAATCTGAAATAGAGACTGAGTAAAGAATATTAATTTATAAAATAATATTAATTATATTATTTGAAATTTAAAATTACTAAACTTTGAATTAAATATTTGAAATGTATTGATGAAAAAGATGTGGCTCTCTAAATATATTTTTTTAGCCAGGAGAACCCTTGGCGAATTCGGCCCGAGTTCGGTCCGAATTCGGCCAGAGTTCGACTGGGTATATGTATATATCAGTCAGAACCCGAGGCCCCCATCTTCTTCATCCTTCCAAAACCACATCAACAGCAGCAGCAGCGTCCCGAAAACCCTAGTTCTTCTCCACCTTCCTTCTTCCAATCTACGTGGAGATCTTCGTCCAAACTTTGGATTCGTGCGAAGAATCGCCTTCTCTTCAGCATAATTGATTCTCGGAAGGTATAATTCCTTCTCTCCTCTACTTTCCAATTATTACGGTTTCTAGTTTTTGGGAAAGAATGCCTAAGGGATTCAATCCTTTCAAGAGGAAGAAGACCCATGCCAGTGAAGAGGCATCGTCTTCTGATCTGCATACGGATTCTCTTTTTTTTTCGGTCCAATCGGATGACGGTGCATCGGACGAGTTTTATTTCAAAACTCTCGACCAAGCCTTACTTTGGTATGCCGACTTCATTATGCGTACCATATGTACCGGATCTCTGATCAAATGGACTGTATTTCCAGACCACCGTCCTTACTTTGAGGCATTAGGGTTACAACACTTTTCTACTTTACAATTCCCTATAGCTACTAATGCCATTAGATTATTTTACTGTAATTTCGTGTTAGACACTTTTACTGCGAAAACTCGTGTCGGAGGGATAGATATCGAGTTCAATGATGAATTGCTAACGAAAATCCTTGGTCTTCCAAACGAAGGTGCCCCACTCGATAACATCACTGATTTTGATTTCCCCGATGGTACGACTCTCGTTAGTTTCAAGAATGAGCTTTGTGCGCCCGCACGTGCTCGTCCTGGAAAGTTCAAGGCCAATAACTTGAACTTGTTTAACTACGAATTACATCGCATCATCTATTCCACTCTACTTCCAAAATCCACTTCCAAAGATGATGTCACTGCACTTGAGATTTCTGCTTTATATCACATTCTTAAGGGAATTCCTTTTTCTGCCCCTAAGACTATCATTCAGATGATGGGTAGATGTCCCGGAAGAGACCGCAACCTCTCTTATGCGATGATCATCCCACGCATCTTTCAGAGATTTGATATTGACTTTTATCCACTTGTGCTCTGGACCCTGAGCCCAAGTTCTTCAAGCTATCTCGTCGCAGCATTGCCACTGCTCCTCCACCTCCTGTACCTGTACCTACTGCTCCTACTCCCACAGCACCTGGTCCTCCTCAGTCTTATCCTATGAGCTTTGAGGGTATTCACTAGCATTTATCAGATCTGCAGTCATTCTTCATTGACACCTCCAGGGAACATGAGTTCCGTGACGTGACTCGGTCCCAGGCTATTGCCAACTCTTTTGCCGACCTGAGATTTGCACAGACGGGTCACTCTACTAGCTCTCTTCCTCGAGACCCTTCTGTATCTGGCTACCGCATTGATGATGAGGCGGTCCACTCTCTGTTCTAGCCAGGGAACACATACGATTGATATCGTACTTCTGGTGCTACTCCACATACTTCTAGAGCTGGCACATCTGGAGCTGATCCATCTTGACATGCTGGTACTGCAGTCGATGATGATAAGGATGCGGATGACTTTTGAGATGTTACATTTTGAGACTGATGATTTTGTCTTATGTTTACTTGGAAATGCTCCGACATTCCAAGATAGGATCAGTACTCTTTTTATTTTATTTTGGATATGATTTGTGACATGATTTTATGCCTTTTTATGTTGGCATCACTTTATTTTATTATTCAGCACTTTATTTGTTTCAACTTTATTATCAGCATTATCTTTCTTTATGCTTCTATATAAACTGCTTGTGACAAATACCATGTTTGTGTTGTTTATACCATTTCTGTTTATATTATAAATGTTTATACCATGCATGTGTTGAATGTTCTTATTATTGTGTTTCTTCACTGCGTGTTACTTATGTATTTATTGCGGGGGCTCTCTCTTTGCAATTATTTTGCTAAGTGACAACGGGGGAGAAATAAGATCTAACATCTTCATAGATACAGGTTATGAAGAATTTTTTTCATTTTTCGATACATTCAGTATTCTTTTGAATTGATCAGAACCAAGATGTTATATCGGCAAGGTTTGTCAATTATCAAAATGGGAAAGATTGTTGGCCCATTGGTCATAGTCAAACCTGATTTTCATAATTGATCAAACTCTGTCTCGATATACTAATCAATTCAGATGTTTACCTATGACATTTTGGACACTGCTCAAAGATGGATATCTACTCAGTTCAAGACCGAAGCTGTTTGCCACTCAAGAATGTATTTCTTTCAAAGCAATGTAATTTTCATTTTTATTGAGTCTAGAACACCAAGTCGTACTGGTAAATAGGCTATCCAAAATCGTTTTTCAAAACTGACCTATCTTTTCAAAATGACCTATGTTTTTTAATATCTATTTTACAAAAAGCTTTTGAAGGACTTTTCAAAAAAGCCAAAATTTATTTTTCACAAAATCAACTGACCAAACCCTGACAGAACTCGGCCAGAGTTCGGCCAAGTTGAACGTTATGTGAACGTTGGATTTTGAACTTGGTCTCCCTTCAGTTGCGGTTTGTTACAAAGAGTTCTGTCCGAATTTTGCCCGAATTCTGTCAG
Source organism: Iris pallida (assembly GCA_029216955.1). Classification (NCBI taxonomy): domain Eukaryota; kingdom Viridiplantae; phylum Streptophyta; class Magnoliopsida; order Asparagales; family Iridaceae; genus Iris; species Iris pallida. The sequence goes on along the minus strand of JANAVB010020599.1, from coordinate 1,001,629 downwards.
AGTTCTGCCTTTGGAAAAACTATAAATATATAAGGATTTCGATCATTTCAACATACCAATTCACTTTCAATCTCTTCTCTTCTAAAGCTTACATTTCTTCCAAAGAGTTCTAAAAAGCTTCCATTTTCAAATCCAATCCAGTTACAATCCTCTACTCGATTTGCCAGTGTTGTACGGTCTAGAAATTTCAGAGAGATTGTAACCAGAGGCTTGATTGAAGATTGACTCTTCACAATTGAAGTTGGTCGAGTTCTTCATATCAAAGCTCGCGTCTGTAGAAGTTGCAAGGACTTCGTATAAAAACTTGCAGGATTTTCCAATAGTGGATTCAACTGGAAGCTAGAGTTCTTCCGACTGGACTAGTCCTCACAAGAGGGAAACCAGTATAAATCTTTGTGTTTGGGTTTGCCTTCTGATCTCTTTTTCATTACAGTTATTTATTTTGTGATTATTATTATAGCTGTGATCTAACTGCTAACAAATTTTTAATTAGAACTATTCCGCTGCCTACTCTATTCACCCCTCCCCCCTCTAGAGTATTCTGCTTTACGATTTTGTTCCTACAAGCTTGCATTAGGTAGAGAAAGATAGCAACAAGAAGAAATGTTAGGATGTGAAGTGTCATTTTGTTAAGGGTAATGATAGAAATTGACGCCGAGTGTGGGAATAAGAAACCATCCTACTGCCATATGAATGCATGAATATATAAAAAATTAAAAGAATGACGGAAGTTGGACTTACAATTTCCTTGAGCAAACTCGTGTTGATAACGTGTTATACAATAGAGGAGAACAAGATAGAGAATGTAGGAAATAGTCTTTCTTCATGTACATAACACTCAACTAGAATGGTCTTTTATAGACCTACAATGGAATGTCAAATGCCATAAGTTATATAAGTTATAAAACCAAGGGCAATAAGTTATGGAAGACAAATGACCATATTTACAACAACCCTATCATATTCCCTCTTTTATATATATATATATATATATATATATATATATATATATATATATATATATATATATATTTTCTTATATATATATATATAAAAGAATATATATATATATATATATATATAAGAAAATATATATATATATATATATATATATATATATATATATTATCAATGAGAAAGATCCGTATGGATTTTTTTGGCTACCAATTATTATGTTCCTCTCTCATTTTCACAATACGTTATCAGCATGATTGCTCTTTCTCATCAAACAAGAAGGGAAGAAGGAAACATTTAATAATCTTCTTATTAACTGGACCAGATATGAGGTCAGATTGAATATGCGAATTTTGCTACTGATTTTCTCTACATTGACCTCCTGAAGAGATTGAAAGTACCTCCCGAAGTGAAGATGTTCTGAAGAGATAATTTCATTATTTTCATGACAAGATATATATATATATATATATATATATATATATATATATATATATATATATATATATATATATATATATATATATATATATATATATTCTTTTCAAAAATAAGTTACTTTAACCTTAGAATACCTTTTGAAACTTTCATGTTGTCAAAATTGTTTATGTTGTCAGGTTTTTTTTCAAAATACAGCAACAATTTTTAATTAAATAACATTGCAAACTGGTTATACTTCAATCACGTGTACAAAATTTACTATTTAGGCCCTTGTCTTTTTTTTTTTTAGATCATTTAAAAAAAAATCAAAGAATAAGATGGATGTAATACAGTGGTTGTTAATGGGACTTCTGTGGTGACCCCGTCCTACAATATGTATTCGTATGTTGTGTAGCACATTATGTATCGTAATCATAAGTTGTGTAACGGGGGGATGTCTGTTAAATACTCGGCCCGCCATATTCCAAAAGCATTGATGTGACATGTTATATAAAAATATTAGCAGAAAATACTACCGCCAACAAAATTGCAGATCTTAGATTTACAAGAGCAACTTATTGCAAGGAAGATACCATAACTACATCCACCTACAGAATTAGAATGAATTCTTCCACCGAGTCCATTTGCAGTTTCTGAATATAAGTACCTGAAAAAACAAACCCAATGCGAAGTATGGTAACCTACTAAGAGCAGCATTTGATTGTTAAACTCTTCTTCACACAACTGAATTTAGCACCTCTAGGCCTCGTTTGGTTCGCGGAATGGAAGGGAAAGGAAATCAATTCCTTGTCATTTCCTTTCCTTTGGGAAACTTTAATTCCTATTGATTTTCCTTTCCGATGTTTGGCAATGCCAAGGAATTTGGAAAGGAAAGTGAATACTTCAATGTGGGAAAGTGATTCCTTCCTTGGATGGATGGAATCAATTTCCCCCCTAATTTCCCTTCCATTGGGAATCACTTTCCTTTCCTCCTCAATTCCTTGGGCGTCCAAACATAGGAAAGTAATCACTTTCCTTTCCCAACCGGGAGATTCCGCGAACCAAACGAGGCCTAAGGCTACACTGAAATCCAGATATTAGGCTACACTGAAATCCAGTATGCAGAAAATGCAAATATGGTAGAACAGCTCATGGACCCAAACACCAACTTCTGCTATCAGATTTGTCTCCATCGAAATAGAGTCAAGTAAAAAAAAAAACACATCAACAATGAGATTCCGGGAATATTATTAAATTTTTACTTTGATTGTATGTTCTTATCTTTCCATAGTTTCGTTTCTGGATTAAGAATATACAGTGCCTCTTTGTTTCTGTCCTTTGTATATGAATAAACAAGCACTTCTTTCCTTCATAATGGCTTAATTGGCCTCTATACTGAATAGTTTGAGTACTATAATGTCAATACAAACTTTAAGAGAAGAGAGAGTGGGTAGGGAGGGGAGGGGGCTGTGACTGTTTTAATTACTCTGCAAAATTTGAACCCCATAACTCCTCCCCATTTCCAAAGAATGAGATATTTTTAAGATTTGTTCCTCTTCAAAAAACTGCAATCGCCTGCCTGCCAAAAACCCAGTTTAACCGGTGATATCCCCGATCAACATGAAACTTGCGCCATTTGTCTTACATGTCATGTCTCATCTTCACTATTGTCACTATCATCACTGCATTGAAGACGAAGGGTATAAGAAATAGAAATGGATAGACAGGAAACAGATCAAATAAGAAAAAAGATACTTTAGCAACAAAGATAATAGCAATCTAAAATAAATTTCATGAGAAAGTTGGGGTAGTTTTGTAAGATTTGTGGACCATTAGTAATTATTTTGCAAGTCATTTGTCCTTTCCGCCACCAGGTGCTCTGCAGATAAACTTATAGTTATCAGATCTACCATGAGTACCTTAGAACCTAAACAATTGCTGATTCAATGTAGATTTATAATATTTTATTATTAAATATAATGAAATATATGGTTATTTAGGGGAGTAACAAAGGCAGGCTCATCTAGCTTTGACCTTCTTTAATGATTCAGCCATTTAGCATTTTGAGCAAAACTTGTCCGAATATGTAGAGCAACTCTTTGGAGACACAGAAAAACTACAGCGACTCATTCAGAAAATTTAGGGCCTTGCAAGTAAATGAAAGACGTTGACTATGTATCATCATGTTTATTAGCATGTAGGAAGAGATATAAGTCGCACCAACTAAAGTGTAAATGAAAGTAACTGCAAAGTGGTAGACATAATTAAATTACTGGAATCGCAAAGACCTTTTGATTACTTGGATTGCGCGGATCCTCAATAACAAAAATTATGTACATGCCTATATGTGTATACAAATGCACATATGCTTGTGCCCACACACATAATTACATGTTACAAATAGTGTTCTAAAAATCGCTAGGCGGACTCGGTGCGGCGGAGGTCCGCCTAGCGCCTAGTCGGCCGCCTAGATTTTTTTTATTTTTTTTTTATTTTATCTTTTTTGAAATTTTAGAAATTTTGAAATTTGAAATTTCAATGTTCTAAAATCCAAATACTATCTTAAAACCCAAACAAATATAGGGGGTTTCGGTGCGGTGGGCCGGCGCCTAGGCCAATTTTTAGAACACTGCAAAATACGCTAATAATTAAGCATGTCGACTAAATTACCCATATGTTAAGTACATGGGAATTTATCTTTGTAAAAGTTATTTATAAAACATGGGCATTTAAGCCTTCTCCATGTTCTGTTAACACTGTTGTATCTTTTCACCTGGAGAGGACACAATTGCAGGACACAAGCCATTTGTTCTGTTCCCAAAATGAGTGGGTTCATTATCCTATATCCAAAGTTCACAAGAGTTCGGAATTACTTAGCTCTTATTAAATCGGCCAATATTTATACAAGTGTCGCCTCCTCAACCAATAAACCAAGCTTAGTTCATGCTGAAGAACGAGCAACACATGAGCTGTTCAGGAATTGGTCTTTCGTTTGAGACAATGACGGCTAACAAAACTCTGAGGAAGTTGCACGGGTCATGTTCAACTATTAGTACTTGTCATGGTCTAGTAATTGAGTAGGACCATTATGTTTAATTATTAGTATTGTCATTTTCCAACTATAAGTATTCGTGTGGTACTTCAAAAACAACTTAAGAGTCGGACCATTGTGAAAAGGAACAGGCAAATATTAGTGCTTGTCATGGTCTAATTACTTCCACAAAACCATCACCTTTTGTAACAACAGAATCCAGAAAACTATTCTTATCAGGTTAAAGATTTGGAGCCTGATGAATACCTGTTTTCAGAAAGCTTTGATAATCTCCTAGCATCCAAACCAGTAATATATTTTTGTGCACCCTGAATGTTATCTGCACCTGCAAAGAGGTAGTAAAGAGGTGATAAACCTCACCTTTGAATAATGCTGAAGAACTGAAAATATGTATACAACATAGATAAAGTCTCAGTTTATTGGCTTCGGCCTTATCGCTGGTGGCTGCCACAGCAATTGCCACCAGCTTCGGCCTCATCCACATCTCGAACTCGGGGTGTGTGTGTGCAGGGGAAGACCAGGAAGGAGAGCAGAGCAAAACAGAAAAAAGGGAGGGGGAGGAGGGGGAGAGAATGAAGCGGCTGCTCTCTTCTTCCACTGTTATATGTTAATATATAGTGATAGTTTATTAACTATATTTATTAGATAATTGGTAATAGGTAGTTTGGTAATTAGTAATAAATATTAGTAATCAACTAATAAATAAAATAATTAACTAGTATTAAAAGTAATTACTTATTTGATTATATAATTAGAATAATCAACTAGTTAACAAATGTTTTTATTAATATTAATTAATCATAACTATTATTCAGTTTTTATTAAAGTAATTAACATAATTTTTATTATTATAGCATACTCACTCACTTTCCACTTCTTATCCTAACCCAACACCTTTGTCCACTACTAGGGGGACAAGAAAGTGCATAGATTCCTATCAACATTCCATCCTTGAATAATTTGCAGTATCGGCTGATACCAATCCGATACGGCCAATACCGATACGGTTTGGCATGTCCCGATCCGATACCGACCGATACCCGATATTGACCGATACCGACATTGGGGATCTCTTTTCCGGTCAATTCGACAAAGAAAATTGAACGAAAAAAGACCAATCAACACGGGTGTAAAAGCATAATAAAGTTGTAAAAACATGTAAAAGAAGAAAACCTATCTATCGCATGTAAACTAATCGACAATGGTGACTACTATTTCATTCAATTTCAAAACTATTAAGAAACAACATTGAAAATACTTAAAATTAGTATAAAATCTATTTTCTAAAATATTAATAATTATTTGTTTTCCGATATAAAAAATCCGATACTCCGATCCGAAACCGCTGATACTGCCGATAACGCCGATACCGATACTCATAGGAATCGCCTGATACCAATTCCGATACCGATACTGCAACCTTGAAAGTCCAAATCCAAATATTTTTCCACTTACGGTTTACCAAACAGCCCCTTACAGTCTAAGTGTAACAGGAACTCATTATCTGAACAATGAGGCATTTGAAATTGAATATAATTGCACTTTGATACACAAAGAAAAGTGGTAAGTAGAGAAAGTAAAGGTGAAAGATGAAATACCTTTTGTTAATTGGAATACATGCAGAGCACAGCGTTCTGCAGCAAGACGAACAGGTGTATTTCCATCCTTTAAGCACTCAGCAATTGACGGGCCTAAAACCACAAGGTTGGCTGAAGTAGCTGAAGGATTCATCTATTAAATCATAAAGTTAAAAACCATTTAGCAATGAAATGGCTTGCATGAATAACAAAAGCCTGTAACCAGAAAACTATAATCGACAATTGTCAAGGTGAAAGAATGTAACTATGAACCTTTGCAACAGCTTTTATGCTAGATAAGGACCTTCTCCTGACTTCACTGGATTCGTCATGCAAAGCTGAAACAAGTAACTGAAGGAGTTCTTGTGAAGTTTTTGTGTCTGCTGCATCTTGGACTTGATAGAGTAGAAGCCTCCCCAATGCCTTGGTCGTGGAATCCCTGATTGGAAACTGTTACAATGAAATTGCAAAAGTTTAGCAGTATGTCAAAACTATCAGATAATAGCAGCTTTCATGATTCACTTTATACCTTATCATCAGTCAAAGCATTTGCAAGAAGATCTTTAACTGACGGAAACAGAGGAGAGTGGCATATCATGGAAGGGCTGTGCACAGCCATGGAAGATAATGTTAGCAAGCAACCATGTCTGATGGACCAGTTTGGTGATGTACTCAAGCTAGCCAGCGTATTCAGAAGATCCAAGAGTTCATTGTGTTCCAAGTACTGTCATATGGCAGTTAACAGAATAAGTATGAAGCAAGCAATGCACCTACCCATGATGTATCTAAAAGATAGTTCGCAAAATAGCTATGACTTGTGAACTTAAGACAAATGATAGATTACCAGTTTGAGAGAAAAGTACATACAAAAAAGAAACAATAGTACATGTTTACAATGTGACATTAAAAAACAAACTGAACAGCTTGATGCACATCAAGAAGTTCGGAAGAAAAAGAAAAATTAATATGTTAAGAAAATTTTCCAAGAACCAGAATGGAATTACCATAACAGATCTTGGTATACCCTATTATACCTGAGATATGATCCCAATTACTTTAGCTGCTGATCCGCGCACTTCCTCATCATCAAACTGAATTGTATCTTTAAGAAGACCGCACATGCGTGATCTGATCCCACTGCCAACACTCTTCCCTGCATACTTGATAACTCCCTTTAGAGCAGCCAGGACAGCTTCCCTGATGCCACCATCTGACGCCTGGTAGACATGCATTTTAGTTTTGCTGTGGTATAATTACTGTTCATTTATATAACAATAAACAAGATTATATTAGCTGTACCTGCAAGGTGGAGAGAAGATCGTTAACTAAAGGGTCAACTCGAGTACTGAGTGCGCTAAGCTTTCCCAAGGCAAGTGCTGAGCTCGTTCGGACAGTCCTACATTGAAATAAGTTAATTACGCAAAAGGTAAACAACAAAGTTAAGCAAAAGGAGTTGGAGAAAGCATGTAGACAGACCGAGCATTATCCTGTAAGCATTTTATAAATGTAGTCTGAAGCTGAGGAAGAAAAGGCTTGAGTGAAATTCCTCCCTTAGTTATAATGATGGACAAAGTTGCCAAAATGGCCCCTTTCACTTGCCAAGGGAACCTATCACCGATAATCCGGATGAGAGGCCTATGCAAAGTAGAATTTTGGGTCAGAACAAAGACATGCAATTAAAGACAAGACTCATACAAATACATGCAAACCTAAAAGTAGGACAGAAGAAAAAGGATGTCTTTACACAAAAAACGACAAGAATGACTGCATTTAAATCCATTCAATGCGACACTGAAAGTTATAGGTCAACGAGTACATAAACTATTTAAAATTTACATGTGAGGTATAAACCATATAAATACATGCACCACATGATTTCTTCCATATATTAATTTATGGATAATGACAGATACTACAACAAAGTATTTTCTTTTTCTGAAACAAAGGCCCGAACTAAGGTGATACACAAGGTTGAAGACTGAGTCTAAAGAAAATCAAATAAAAAAGAATGTAATCATTTGTAACGCCTATATATTAAGATAAATAGACAACTCCTTATATCAGCAATTTTGCTGAGTTTTCAAAGAGGATAATTTTTTCCTAATATAATATCCTGGGATCATGTGAAAAGCAAATACTGATCAAGAGTTAGTTAACGTGTTTATTAACGTGTTTATCTTGCTTATTAACGTGTTTATCTTGTTGTTTTAGAGCAAAGATAGCTCTCTAACATAAGCAGATTTTAATTCCTGCCCATATCTATCATGTGGAAAGAAAATTTCAATCAAGAAGATGTAGCGCACAACTTTATTCGGTGTGTTAATTTTTCTGCTTAAGGGTAAAGATGGTTCCCTTAGATGAAAACATTTGAACAGGAACCCCATTCCATTCATAATAATGCTCTACAGAAATGCCAAACTCCAGATATCAAGCTATCCACACTCAACATGAGCCAAATTATTGTCACGTTCAGTTATTTTTAATCGTGACAGCATAGATAATTTTATGCAGCTTGCTTTGTCTAATTATAACTTAGAACAATGTATCCAGTCAAAAGTTTCGAAACAAGAGCTGGTCTAAACCTATGAAGCATAGATACTGGTATGTGTACCTGGTACATTACCTACTGGCTATACACACGCACACACACGCACACGCACACGCGCACACACACACACACACACACACACACACACACACACACAAAGAAATAAAGAGCTAGACTAGTAATGCATCTTCATGATTTCATAAGTAAAACTAAGAGTTTAAATTCTTTCATTATAATCATTAAATGAATTTCAGTCTGAAAACTATATAATTGAAGTTTAAAACTAAAAGAAAGTTTGATTTCTTAAGAAAGTACCGAAGCTATGCTGTAAAAGATAATAAGGTCATATCCAGTGACTTGCACTAGAATACCACAAAGTACCCAAAACTGAAATTGAAAATACAAATAAATAAAACTTTGGGTGCATAACCAGTCAGTACCCAGGAGTACCAGTATCTCGTAACTACCCGGTACAGGTACTCCTACCTAAATGGAATACACGTGCTTTAAAGGTTTAAACAGTAGAGGAGGTCATGATACTACTTAAGAGAAAACATCGCAGGGGAGGGGATATCCATGAGCGAAGGTTTCCTCGAATCCCACAAGGTTGTTCTCTGGCATTCACACTTGAAGAGAGGAATCTTTATGACGTATCGGTAACTTGATTGATTGTAACTGAGCACAATGGTTGCCCTATAAATAGGCCAAGAACTCTCTAGCTAATATTCTAAAAGATAATGATAATAATTGACAAAAACCTGAAAAAATCTAACCTAACCTAGTTTACTCTAACAGATTCTGGAAGATCAAACAGATTTCAAAAATTCTTGAAACCTAATTAAATACACTGCCAAAATTAAACCAAGCAAAGATTCCAAAAGACTAGCTTTTGGGCTACATCAAAACTTATGTTTTCTTTTAGATGAAATTTAGCATTTGCTAAATATAAATCTCATACATACATAAAATTGCAATTGTTTTAAAGCAAGAAAGGATGTATAGTTTACAAGTCAGCATTGCCATTAGCACTTAAATGCCCTAAATAGACATGGTGCGCACTGTGTGCCTTTGAGCGATTGCTTAATATCTTAAATTCAACAAATCTATATGCCAAAGTGATCTCTCTTTGAAGGTTAGTGAGAGCTAAAACTGCAAGATTAGGATTTTAGGTTAGCAAGTAGATGGTAAAGATATAGGATCAATAGGTTAGCAAGTAGACGGTAAAGATATTAGGATCAAGTGTAACATCAGTGATAAATAACCTCTTTGAAGGTTATTTTTATTGTACTCATCAAGTGTAACATCAGTGAGATATAGGATCCATACCCAGTTATTGGAACAACAAAGTCCTTCAATGTCCGCTCGCTTGTCACCTCAATCAATTCGCCCAAGCCCAGTGCTGCCTGCTCCCTTATTTCAGCTGAACCACTAGTTAAACCCTGGTAGAGATAATTACATCATTTAATAGTACGAACAAGAATAAATCACCTTAGTTATGCATCAATGTGCACCACATTAAACGCACAATGAACAATAACAAAAGCATACGAATATCACAATCATTGTAGTTTTTATGAATGGTTATCAACCTGATTACAGCTTTTCTTTGGAGGAAGACAAGTTCAGCAACTTCAAGTAGTAAACCAAATATTTATTGATACATTTTAAAAAACAAAAATTATCGACATTGTTTAATAGATTCTGACTAAATAACAAACTAGTTTACTATGAATTCTTGAGGTTAATTAAAAAAAACCATATGAATCCCCGCACACATTGCGTTCTCCTACTTTTCCATTACCCTCTGCGTCCTCAGACTAATTCTGTTCCCAATCTCAGTAGCAATCATGGACCACCTATTCCTAGTCTGATGATACTATATTTGACGGTCCTTTTCAGTCTGCTTTTGGGTCAGTCGCCTCACTTTTCTTTCACAACCTCAACCTCAAGGCCCGCAAACAGCAAGCTCTTAAGCAGTAACTGCTTTTTCACTATATTTTAGTGGAGTTCCGGACACAAGGAAGTAACGCCTCCAATCACCTTGAAAGCAAATTAAACCTAACTTTAAATAAATAATATTCAGCCATTCAAAATAGGCTGATTATGATTTTTGGAAATCATAATGGAGATATATGATAGTGTAAGGGCACTTATCATTGCCAAGTATTATTCCAGTTTGAATGTTTGGTTTATGTGAAAAATACACTCAGCATTCTTTCACTTAAGCAGTCAGCAATATGTATTATTTCATTTTTGTATATGACATTCTTTGTACAAGATTAACAAACAACTGCTTTGCAGCTATAGAATCCTACAATGAATAATGGAAAGTAAACCAGTTATCAAGATTTAACATAATGAGACACCATTGAACTATTGAGGAATACAAGTCCTCAGTATGAGGTAAGTGAACTTTTAAATTATAGTAGAACAAAATGACAATTGTCTAAGCATATGACATGAAGGCAACCAGGAGCAAGTCATAAGGAGATGAAGACTAAATATGATATGAGAGAAAAATTTGAAGGCTAGAAGAAGTCTAAAGAATTATCGTAAAAAGGAAAAAAAAAAAATAGAAGCTATGCTGAAAGCATGGACAATAATCTGGAAATATATGGAAGTAAAACCAATATAATAAAAAAAAAAAAACAGAAGATCTCAGTTTTATTGGCAATGGAACTTTGGCCAGCTCAGTTATACATCAATATTTTTTTGCCACTAATCTCTTAAACAAAAGAACAAGAGGTAATAATGGGATTTTTTTTTTTTTTTGTTAAGTACAGGTATATTAAGTAATCCCAGTTTCGGAAATCAAAATTTAAAAGACGCAGTGATGTACCAATATAAACCTCTCAATGATCACAGGTGTCAGAAATTCTGTTATTTTATCTCAGTACCAGCAACAGACATAATGTTGTTGCAGAATAATGCATAAGGTGATGTGTATAGTTTTGGTTTGCATCAAAGTTATAAAGGTCCTGATACAACTTATTTGAAGATTGGATTTCCCAATTTCCGTGAAATGATTGATTAACATTTAGCACTTTTATTAGTTCTTTGTCGAATATTATGTTTGCTTTCTATTTGTTGGAGAATGTCATAGAATTAACTCCTATACCAGCCAGGCACAGGTGTGTGCCATTGGAAGCAGATTATATAGAGATCTTTTGCACCTTATGTGTCATCAAAATTAGAGGGATGAGCAGAATAGTGACACAGAGAAGTCTGTTCCACACCTTTGTCGGTTATGTCAATGCCAAATAGGAACACACAAATAGTTTCGAATATGGGAGTGTCATACCTTTTCATTCTGTCTTAATCTGTTATCGAGATTAAAATGCAATTCTCTAAAGCAAATGGTATGTCATACCTTATCACCTTAGCTCCTCATTCATTCGTTATTTGGTCATTCACTTTCTTTAAATGTCTTTTATGTGTAATACTAGATGTGCAGGCCCGCCAGCAAATGACCCGGGCATAGGCCTCATAAAAGCCTAATTTGGCTTATATTTCCTGGGAGAACCCCTTACCAGTACTACTCTTGTCCAAGAATACGGCAGTATATAATACATTAAATACCATTACAAGAGATACAAAGTTCTCTCGCCTCCTTCAATTTTGGTATATTTCTCTTCTTCTATATCCCAACTTTGGCTCTTCCATGCCACCAAATATCAACCATGCATTGTCTTTTGAAACTCTCCTCTCAGTAGCCAAGTCTCCACACTAGATTAATCTTTTCCAAACCTAGAGTTTTCACTTTGATCCATTTTCAGGAAGGATGAACTCATAGTTGCTGGAATTCTTCGGTTTGTTGGAAACTAGACACTCATTGGGGAAATTATTAGCTAACTTCTAGTTATTCTAAGGGTTGTGGTCTTCCATTTTCTTGCTGAAAACACATTTATATACAACCCACGCCTACAAAGTATGACAGGGACGGGATGGATTCCTAATTTTGGTGGACATCACCAACATTGGTATAATTTCCAGAAATTCTAAGGGTTGACTAATCGGTCTGTTTCTGGACCAAACATATATTCATGCAAAATTTTGGACGGGTCGGGATGAATCTCCAGATAAGGTGGATTGCCACCACAGGCAATCTCATTTCATGAAATTCTAAGGGTAGTCAACCTCTTTCTCGCTCGGACACAATTTATGTACAACCCGTGCCTACAAATTTCAGACAGGTGTCAAGATAGATCCCTAGATATGTTGCAGATTGACACCACTGGAAACATCATTTTTACCTTACAGAAATTTATGTGAATGTACAAACAATCACATATTACTCGACCTGTTTCGGGACCAAACGCATATTCATTCAAATTACCGGGTCAGGATGAATCCCCAGATTACGTGGATTGCCACCACAGGCAATCTCATTTTCAAGAAATACTACAGGGTAGTCGACCTGTTTCTGGCTCGAACACATTTATGTACAACCCATGCCTACAAATTTCAAACACGGGTCAGGATAGATCCCTAGATTTGTTGCAGATTAACACCACTGGAAATATCATTTTTTACTTTATCGAAATTGTAATATGTGAATGTAGAAACAATCAAAAGTAGAATTTCCCATAGGAAACAAATAATGCCACAGTACAGAAATATATTCTCTACAACCATAAACATCACCAAAATCTTCTTCCACAACTTGATCATGCTCCTTTCCACAGCATCAATGAACTATGAAGACAACAAATACTAAGGTATTAAATATTAAAACCACATTACCTGAAGGAAGACTGGAAGCAATGGCTGGAGAGCTTTTGGAAGACAGAATCCAGGTATAAGAACAGGCCCTCCCTGTAGTGCATATCGACTAAGTTAATCAGAACATAAATGGATCCAACTATGAACTTTTTCTCACTCTTTATCACTGGCTGCAAGAAACATATATTTATCCATCATGATAAAATCAACATTATACCAATACCTTTCTCTTTCTTCGCTCTTTATCTCTGGCTGTTGAAACAGCATCACGAACCAGTTTAATATATGAAGACAGAACTTCTTTGGGAACAGACCCTAGTACCCTTCCTAAAGCTTCCCAGGCAAACTGTTGTAAAGAATATCAGTATATAAACCTCAAGTAGAATGACCAAACTCAACCATTATCCCCCAACTTACCATAACAGTAGCAGTATCTGTATCACTTAGTAAAGTAATCAGTGTAGATATCATGTTGGGGGCTTCGTCTACTAAATACAATTTGCTGTTCTTAAAAAAGAACCCTATTAGGTAGGCAGATCCCCTTCTCATTACAGCCTGCTTAAACAATATAACATTAGTTGATTTTTTATGCATCAAAAAATTTCACCTTCACGAATTTTCAAAAAGCAAACCTGGCTGTCAGCTACTCCTTTAAGAAGCTCTGAAACCAAGGAGTCAATACCCTCATCATCAATAACCAGAACAACTGTTTCTGCAGCCTTCTTTGCAGAAAGCTGTACATCCTACAACTCACAATTTTAAGAGTGATAAGTAATAGCTTTGTCTAGATAAAATCGATTACATACTACACTAGCAAAATCTATGAACTAGGCTTCTGTAAGAGAGCAAAAATTGCAACAAATTCCAATCAAATTTGCATTGCACCATTATTAATTGGATATTTTTGAGAAATTACAATTCAACAAAATTGGAATGCATTATCAGACTCAAATTTCACTACTAAGAACTTTTCTTTGTGATATACACGACAGAAAAAGAGTAATTATGTATTTTCGATACCACAAACTATTAGTGAGATAAAATAAAATTATCCATGGACAATCTACTTTCTAGAGAGTGAGTATATGCTGCATGTATTGACCTCAAAATAGAAATTATGCTGTGTGACTAATCTATCTATATATATATATATATATATATATATATATATATATATATATATATATATATATATATATATGGATTTTCTCAGTTCTCTGCGTGAGTGTCCAAGCAAGCATGCGCGGGTGCATGGTGTGGGGATTTGCTCGGTTGTGGACATATCAATGTTTTGAAATGGTTATGCACACCATGCAAACTAATCCCCATGTTCTAATTATAAAAACATGCATTAAATTTCATGTGATATGGAAATCTCCAGCACATTAGTCTAATATCTCATTCGTTCTATTTCTCGATAACCAACATGTTTCAAGTTCTGCTTTAGTGATATCACTTATGTCATATGATAAAATTAAATTGTAATGGCTAGGAAGATCCTTTTTTTAGATGCCCGGCGATACGCACGGGTCTTTGTGCACGCTGCATTGCATGACTTTTGGGCCCAATGTCCCCAACTCCCACCATTATTACAAATGGAAGGAATAATACGCCGTCGTGGCTCGATCCACTGATATTAACAAGCAACCTTACAAAATAGGAAGAAGCAACCTTAAAAATAGGAAAATGCATTGCAAAAGTAGGCTCAAGTCTTGAGTCTCTTGACTACATGCATCTAAAGAGCTAACTCAGAACAAATGGATGACTTGTACTAGGAAAAATAAACCAGAAAGCTGGAAGGCATAAAAAGATGTAATATATGGACATGTCAATAGAGAACTTCCATTGTTTATCACAATAAAGCAAGAATAGTTCTCTAGCATATAGAAATCTACTAGTGGATTGACATGTTACCTCATCAGCATCACCAATTGCAACAAGTAAGGCAGGAAGAACTGTTCCTACATGAGAATTCAAGCCAGGTCCAGCGACCTCAGCCAATGCTCCTAATGCATGTGCATTAAAGGCCCTGGATGAATAAATGCATTATACATGCTTGTAAGATTTCCATAGAGCAAAATAAAATAGCATTGGAGATGACGGAGGCCAACTTACGAAAGTGGAGGTTGAACCAGTTTCGGTAATATATGAGGCAAGACAGCTGTAGTCCTGACACTAAATTCAACAATATAAAGCCATTAACAGGTACCATATGAAGAAAGTTCGCAAAATAATAAAAATTACTGACAGAAGATGGATTTTTAATAATTCAAGTAAGATGAAAACCTAAGAATTTGCTTAAGCCCATCAAGAGCAGTATCAGACGTTTCATCATCTTCTAAACAGCTAAGAAGTGTAGGGACTATTTCATCAATAGCTTGCATTCCAGCATTCTGTACAATTAAGTTTGAATCAGCAATTAGCATAGAATGCACCTCCAGATAATTTTCATAGAAAAAAATTCTTACCTTATAGAGAGTACTAAATGCTGCACCTGCAGATTCACGGACCTCCGGCGTGCTGTCAACAGAATAGCCAAACACTATATCATGGTTGCCAGACCAAGAACATACTACTTTTAGGAGTATGAATGCTATATTAACTAGCAAAATAGAGGTAAAGCCACACCTATCACAAAGTGCTGTACGAATTGTGGGGATAAGTTCATCCATGAAATTAATCAACTGATGTTTTCCAGCACTTGCCATCACTTCACTCAAACCTATACAAACCCCCTGTATTGATTTTAAACATAAGACAACGAAGAAGTTGATATATATATATATATATATATATATATATATATATATATATATATATATATAGGTGACTTGATATGATTTTCCATGTATATCTTACTGGTTGATGTATATGGAAACAATATCCTTTTAAATCATGTAGTCTACAAAGGGGTGAAGAATATACACAGCAGAGGGAGGACACATGGAGATACAAAGAAAAGAGAGCGTTCATCATCCCACTTGCAAAATATTTAGAAATGCAGGAGCATGAAATTTCTTCTATGTTGCTCTGGTAAGGGCCATATCCAATCAAACATGCATGCACGTGTATGAGCACACCTACTACACATTTACACATGCATGCGCATGAGCACACCTGCTACACATGTACACGTAAAAACACACACAAAGCTGAATACACTTACATGCAAGAGAAACATTACCACTTTGCTAGACTAACAACCCCCTGCATTGATTATAAAAAGTGAAACCGTAACGAGTCCAAACCATAAAAATCTTTTGGTTTACAGGTTGACAAATATGGAAGATGAATGTAACCAGGATTCAATGATGAGAAAGGGGGGGGGGGGGGGGGGGGGGGGGGGGGGGGGGGGGGGCGGGGTACACATAGATATATAACTGATTTGGGATGAGCCTCCGTGTAATTTATGTGCACTTAAAAGTTTACAGGGTACACGTAAATATATAACTGATTCGGGACCCATGCACCTAAAAATTTACAGCTTGACAAATGCGGAACCATGATCCACATAAATCAATTAAACTGCAAAAGAGAAACCAGAAAAGAACAGACATATGCGGTAAAAATACAGTAAAGAGTCCACATAACATGGGTACCATGAAACTAAGCTACGACTTCTACGTCATGCATATTCGCATACTCAAGAAATGCTCACAGATAAATTCAGGTTACATGAAACTTCATGCAAATAAAATACACACACACGCACACATAACTTGGGAATATACATATGTGAATAAACCAGAAAAGAGCAGACATCTGGGTTAAAAATAGAGTAAAGAGCCCACATAACATGGGGACTTACTTTCCATTTGCAAGACAATGAATCCAAGGTTCCCAGTATTAGCCGACCATAGGTATAAGTTTTGGCATGTTCGATCCGATACAGATCAGTACCGACACCGGTCGATACCAAAATCATTGCTCTTTTACGGTCATTTTGGGAAAGAAAAAAATGAAAACAAAAAGGGAGTTATGGTCAAAAACAATGCTGACACTATGACATGCTAGAGTATAGCCATAAAAATCATATCAACACAATGTAATTATTACCATATGTGGAAGTTGTCCTACATTCACTAGGTTCATGCATCTTAATTGTTGTTCTATTCAAAACAGAAGGAAACAAAAAAAGTATATAAGATTGTCTAAATGTATAAATATTTTATAGTTTTTAAATAATTTCTTATTATCTTTTGGCTTCCGAACCCAAGAAGTCGGAAACTCCGATCCAAAAATGCCAAGACTCCTGGAAATGTGATACCAATACACATAAGAAGGGTCCAAAACCGATTCCGATACTATGAAGCTTGCATGAAATCAAGCTATTACTTATCTTTAATGTATATCTGCATACTCAAGAAATGCTCACAGATATATTCAGGTGATATGAAACTTCATGCAAGATGAGAAATAAACACGCGCACACACACCAAAGCATAAGATCAAGTTATATATCTCTCTAAGAAAGACAAAGATACTCACTTGTCTTCTGCTAGTACTTGGATTTCTGAGTCCTTCTGATAGAATTGGGATTATTGAAGGTAAAACTCTTTCACCAAGCTTTCTGACAAGCTCCCCAAGGGCTCTACCTGCAACCTGAAAGAAAGTACATAGCATATTGATCTAGAAATGAAGAATCATATCATAAATAACATATCATTCTTAAAAATGAAATAGAAAACCTGTCGCCTTTCTAAGGAAGAAGAAGCAAGTGAGGATATAAGTGTGTTCATTAAAACTGGCATGATCTCTTTAAGCGTCTTTGGTGTATTTGCCACAATTGTTTTCCACACATGCATGGCAGCCTGATCAAACATCATTTGCCAAAGTAATTAGCATGTCAACTTGAAACAATGGTGCTTTACATTAAAGAAGTTATATTTAGGAAGAATGAAAGAACATTGCACATTAGGACAATATGACTTGGAATTAGACAAAAAAAACCGGGAAGTATTTTAACAGAATAAAAACAATACATACACATTACCTGTCGAACAGATAAGCTGACATCAGTTCTGACCATATAGATTGCTGCAAGAACTTCATTGCGCTTGTCCCTGCCCAGTACGTCAATAATAGCACGTCCTTGAGCCTCAGTACTCGCACCTTCATCATCACTGCCACCCTCGAGAATAGCCTTACCAGAAGTTCCTGCAACCTACAAAACAACATTCCTTCTTTGAAATACTATTGTTTTGCATTCTTTAAAGGATTCATAAAGAATTTTTTTTTAAAAAAGAAGCAAGATAACCTTGAAAAGAAGGTCGCCCAAAAGTTCAACAGAACTCTGTCGAATACGCCAATTGTCATTAAAAATGCCATCCTCAACTACTGGAAGTAGAAGAGGCAGAGACCTAGTTTGATTTCAAGAAAGCATAAAGAGGAATTCATCAGTGTAAATCATTACTGAAAACTGAAACTACATTAAATAGGAATTTTGGGTACTAACGTTGTTGCATAATGCTCCACAAAAATATGGCCAGCACTGAGTGCAGCATCACGTACAGATTCATTTTCATCAGCAAGCCCTATATAGTAACATTTTGGTTAAACTATTAAGACAGAAAAAGACTTGTGAAAGAAAATGTAACCCACCATCTAAAATAGCAGGCAGCACAGATTGCAAGTAATCCTGGAACATGACACCTAAGGACCTCGGTAAGTACTGCACAATAAAATCATAGTAAGGAGAAGAGGACATAAACATGAAGCCCCAAAACAACTGCCGAAACTAGATGGTTTGTATATACCTTAAAAAGTGTCAAATGACCATCACGAACAGATGCCTTCTGATGAGAACAGTTCTGAATGATGTCAGGCAGGATGTGTTCAAAATAATCCTTACCAAGAGCAGCTAGAACCTGGTAAAATAATGCACCTAAAGATGTTATTATCCTACAATGAATCATTAACACATTGAATTAGCTGAGAATGGACTGGAATGGACAGTGTCTTGAGAACATTTTGCAACTAATCTGACTTAATATTTCACTTCTCAGAACAGGTTGGTTTAACTGGTAAGCAGATCATTTATCAAAGTAATGTACTTAGAATGGACGTTTTGTTAAATCTGATCTTAACTTTCCAAAAAATTGTTTGTATAATCTGCTCGGGCTTTCACGCTAAATGGTGTTTTGCTTAATCAGATCTTAACTTTACAAACAAAAAAGATTGCTTGTATCAACTAAAAATAATGGACTTTTACCAAACAAATTCATTTATTGAAACTAATCCTAATACCCAAGCAAATTAATACTAAGTTGCACTATAAATGGTAAAGGTTGCACTAGGACTGGGTCCAGCAGACTTAAACCAACTAAGCACAGTCCAATATAGTTCAACCAAAATAGTTCCAAATTAAAACACAACAGAGTTCAGGATCTAAAGACGGAGATCGTTTTTCTCAAGCAGGTTCAGCTATATTTAAGTAAAACACATCCTTACCTCACTCAATCCTTGAGCAGCCCCAGATCGCTCCACGTTGCTGGTATCAGACTTAAGTGCATCCAGTAACCATGAAACAAGATCTGGAAAACTTTCTTCTCCCATTCCCTTGATAACAGAGCCAAGCGCTCGAGCTGCAACAGACCTAACTTCTGGTATAGGATCTACAAGAACCTAATTTACAAGAAGTAGATTTAGGAAACACTATCCAAGATCCGGAACTTCTCAAATAGATTAAAAAGATAACCTTTTTGACTTCAGGAATGAGCAGTCCGATATATGGAACCATATCTTTTGCTTCAGTCACTAAGGAACACATATTTCCAACAATTTGAGCTGCTTTCTTCTTAGTATCCGCACTCCTCTCCCTTAAGCCTCGGTGAACAATAGGCACTAATAGAGCTAGAGATGGCGCATCAATTGAGTTGATGAAAGTTGTCTGCAAATACATCATCATAAAAATAAGAATGGAAGAAAGAAACAAGACAGCCAAAACTGCTCACGCAATCCCTGCTAAAAGCTTACCTGAAGAAGGACATCCAGAGAGTGCTTTGTATAAGCATTTGGGTCAGTGAGACCCATCAAAAGGGTAGGAACAAGTGCCGATATTTCAGGATTTTTAATGACACTCCCAACCTGACAAACCTGGAATATTATATACTGGCAACAAAGAAATACTGTGAACCAAAGAGTTGCAACTAAGGTAAATATCACCTGTTGAAGTGCAGTTTGCCCTGCGGATTGAACTTTAGGATGTGTGTCGGTCAGCACCTAAAAAGAGTTAAACCAAAGAATGTCGGTTAATGATACCAATCAACTATCATATATCCATTAGACCACCATCAGTAATCAAGGGTTTGACAGACTAAGGAACCTCTGTTAATTTCGGAACAATTTTCGGTAGGCACTGTGAAAGTTGCTGAGGGGCACAGAAGGCCATAGCACCAAGCAGTTGAACGCTACTCTGCTTAGTTCTCCAAGCTTTGTCCTCAAGGCCCTGAAAAATTAATATATAAGCAACTGAATCAAGTTCCCAATAACATTTTAACATATAGCATGTTAAGCCTCTTAACGAACACCGTCACATAACCATCCTTTTCATTAACATATAGGAATGATAAGATAAAAGAAAAACGATAACCAACTTCAGAAAACAACTATGAAAACCAAGGACATCTACGTTCAATTGGTCACACTCAAAAGAAACCAAATGAGTTCTCACCTATTGTTAAAATTTTTGGGGAATATGAAATAAAGATGCTATAAAGAAACGAAAGCAAGAAAAATGAAATGGTATTTTAATACCATTCTTAAAAATAGGGAATATACACAAAGTTATACTAAATATCGGGAAATCAAGCCCTTACGGTATGGAACATGGTAGTGTAACTTGAGTTTGGAATAGGAAATCAAACAATTATTCCCAAGAATCAACTAGGTTTTATGCCACACATGGAAGATACTAATTACTAAGGCCATCTCCAATGGGGATTTCTAAAATTGGGTTTCTATCCTAAGTGTCATTGTACTTTTCGAAAATTTCTATCCTTGTTGGTAGAGTTTCTATATAGAAATTGCTCATACAAATAAACACTCTCCAATGGTTCTCCATTCCTATCCTATGTGGCAACAAATAAAAGGATCAATCTAATGATGTGGGGCCCAACATTAATTGGTATGAGTGGAGAGTTTCTATGATGGTTTCTACAACTCTCCATCCTACATCACCGCCATGTAGGATAGAAACTATTATAGAAATCACCACTGGAAGGTGTTTTTTCCTAAAGTGGATTTCTACCATAGAAATAGGGGAGAGAACCCCCCATTGGAGATGGCCTAATAGTACTAATTAAAAAAAAGAGAGAAGAGACTTTACATATGATTCTGATTGACCAAAAGTTGGTTTTTATGATAGGCTTCCTAGATAGATTATATGCTAGGTTGTCAACTCATCATATCATCATATAGTGTATCTTATGATACAGTAACTTTAGGGAGTGAGTCTATAATTCTAAATCAAATATAGGAGCATGATTTAATATGATTTTCTCAACAACAAAAAATTGTTTCATCTTTACAAGTTTTTCTAGTTCTAGAATCTAGATACTGAAGTATACATTAGATGACTAAAGTAAAAAAAATCAAACTACCTATAAGCCTATATGTATTGTATCGAATCAACTGATACGTAACGAAATGGTAATTCATCATATCGTATCACAAGATATCTACCGTGTATTGTGAAACACTAACATAGATTACATGGCAAGAACAAATATATGTTTGGTAGTTATATTGAGTAAATAAATTTTGGAGTACTTTTTTTATCGCAGGATACCTCTGAAGTTAAAAATTCTATATGATTGCTATAAGACAAGACATGCTTTATGGATCAAGGTGTTGGGTAATATGAAATAGTCAATAAAGTTAGTGTAGCAGAAATGAGAATGCTAAAATAAATAGGTGGCAATACATTAAGAGAGAGAGGTTAAGAAATGAGTGTACTGTGGGAAGTTAGAGGTGGTACCAATTGAGGAGAAGGTGAGAGAAATCGTCACGTGGTTTGGACATGTGGAACGCAGAAAGATAGATGCTCCAGTAAGGAGTGATAAGATAGTAGTTAAAGGAACCCCTAGGACTAGAGGTAGGCTTAATGAACATGGATTGAAGCTTTAAAAAAGGATGGTTTTTTGCTAGTGTTAAAGAGGATGATCCTACAGAAAGTTGAAAAGAAAGGGCACAAAAGTCGACACCAAAATTTGGTATAAAGGCCTTTAGTTGTTGGTGGTATTGGTGAAAATAGTACCCCAAGGGCACAAAAGTCGACACCAAAATTTGGTATAAAGGCCTTTAGTTGTTGGTGGTATTGGTGAAAATAGTACCCCCCCCCCCCCCCCCCAAACACCAATTTATCAATGTCGAGAAGCATTGCTGCGTCCATGTAATGTTCTTTGGTTTGACTCATTTTTTCCCACTATTGTACTCTTAACCAAGTTCCTTCTGTTGTCTTCAGGCATATTTCCTCTAGAACCACCAAGAGACTACATCCCTCCCTTTCACCTAGTAAACTTGTGGACTATTATTCATGTGGAATCCTCCTTACAACCCTCTACTATTAGATTCCGGCAAGGAAGTTTCTTTAATAAATTATAGTTGTGAAAAAAGTGCTAATTTTGCAACTTCTAGCCTATGTTATCTGTTAGAGTTTGAGACTAGCCCAACTAAGTCTAGCCAATCTAGTTGACTTCCATATTTAGCTCTTCTAGGGTCTCGTTATGAGATGTATATATACTCTCTTATCCCTAAATGAAAGCAAGGCTATTGAACCACTCTAGACAAGGATAGTAAAAGAAATCACGGTGGCTCTGAAAATTAGTGGCTTTTCAAATACCAAATCATGAACTGGTTCAATAGCCTAGCTTACACTCATCATACGAAAACTGTAGAAGATCCCAATAATTAAGCCTCATATATAGGCTAGACTTAGATGAGCTAATCTCTAACTCAAAACATTATCCAATCAAGTATGTGTGATTATTATTTTATTGTGTTATCGTATCATTAAATAGAAATTTATGTTACTGAAATATTTCTAAACCTTCCATTAAAGACGCATTAATAATCTAGCAAAAAAAAACTCAGAACACCACCATGCACATGTATACAGAACTAGGAATCTATTCTACTATATAATAGTCTATTCTACTATATAATAGGAAAAGTTGGTGGTGAAACTTTTGAATTCCTAAAATAACCTCGAGTATTTTATAAACATAATGTTATTATATCAACTTGCATGCGATTTATGTTTAAGAGTCAAAATAATAAAGATTGCATGCTATGAAGTTTCTTTTTCCAATACAACTCTTTATGTTCCAATGGTACTAAATTTTTCTGTCCTTACCATTTTCCAAAGGTTATTATTCTCAATAGAAAATTAAAAAAAGAACAAAATTCATACTTCGAATCTCTTGGCATTGTAAAAGGAAAGCACATACACATAAATAGTCATCTGAAAAAAGGGAAAGACGACAGCTGACCTTAGATATTCTAATCAAAATACGTGCAAAGCATGTACATGTAGACTAGTAATGTATAAAGGAAATGAAAAGCAATAGAAAATCTAGAATGTTTCAAATTGTAAACCATTGAGCCAAACAGCTAGGCACCTTAAGAAGTGAAGGAAGGACAAGCTTCACTCCATGAACAGTAAGTTGTGACATCATTGCACGAGCAGCACACTCAGCAGCCTCACGAACAGCAATAACTTGATCAGAGAAAGCAACCAAAAGCAAGGGTAACATTTGAATCACATATCTAGAAAGAAAAAAACAATTAGAACAGGAGAACGAATGTGAATGACTAGGAAATGCTCTCAGTAGGAGATATTCTTACGGCTCAAATAATTTGCCAAGCTTTTCACAAAGGCATTCGAACCCGAGTAAACCTCCTTCTCGTGATTTTGCAGAAATCCTGTGCAAGATAATAAAGAGTAATTAACAGACTAGGACATTTCAAAGGACAAAAAACATAAGACAAACTTTTAGGTTAACAACTTAAACATTTGATGTGGCCCATTTGCTTGCTAGGTTATTAAAGGCAAGGTCAGATATTAGAAAGAAGACTAATTGTACAGATATCCACTGCAAGCCGCTATAAGGCACATATTTAAATGTTTCTATCTTGATTCTTGCACCAGTAAGCTTAACATCAACTTACACTCTGATCATAAAGGAAATTGAACAGAAGTGACTCAACAAACAGAAGGGACACAGTTCATATAATAAATCGACCTATAAGCTTAAATGTTCATGAATTATCTGAAATGTGTCATCACCATATCAGATATGAGGTCAGAAATGCAGTAATAAGTGAAGGCGCCAGGTAATAGACAACGTGACAACCTTTCTAAAAGGCAATATATATACTTAGTTTTAAGAGAAATCTTACCGAATAGTAAGTAATAGGAGCTTAGGTTCATGAACTAAAGTGGGATCAACTCAAGAATGTAATTTTAATAAATTAAATGATAAACAAATTCCCCACAATTACCAAACAGCAGACTCTAACAGATAGCTTTTCATAATCTTTTATGACAGGGACAAGGAGCACAAATTTCCCTTTTTTTGACATGCATATCTGCTAGGTCTTTCAAGAGGAGAGCACATGCAGGTACTCACCCAATGTAATGATTAAACTAATCCAAGGAGACAATGATAGAACCCTGTGATTGCAGATTTGAAAACTTAAACATAGACATGCACATGTACTAAATATAGTGAAACTGTCAAAGCAGGTAACTTCTCAAACCTAACATGAGATACAACATGTATGATTCAGTAATATTGGTATGATCAGGCGACCTATTGGCACCCTAGTTTCTGTCATTCCCGTTTTCCTTTTTCAACTTGTCCCACAAAAACATATACAATCTAAAACGGGTACGATATATATATATATATATATATATATATATATATATATATATATATATATTATTTTATTTTTATTATATATATATATATAATAAAAATAAAATAATATATATATATATATATATATATATATATATATATATATATATATATATATATGAGATCTCACTCAAGAACGCAAATATTTGGAGTTTCTTTTTTATGATGTACGGATGATCAGATCCACAAGGACTATTATTGGGATTTTTAATGATCTTCCTCTGAGGAAGAAGAGAAACATAATCAACTCGAATTTGTCCTAATTTTAGGGAAGGCCTTGATTTCTAATATCACGTCTTCTTTTCATGAAAATTACAAATTGAAAGGGGAAGGTTTCTTCAAACAAGGAGCCGAAGCAAACATTCAATCAAATAATATTGACTATGTACCCATATCATATGGAATAACGAGTAAGGTATTGCTTTGCAAAATGCTAATGGTGCTCGATTTCGTGTGGCAATTCCACCAAGATATCTACGTTAGTTGGGGTAAGGGGAAGAACCAGCACAAATCGAATTTTTGAGGAAGAGTAAAACATTCGATATTGTTGAAGTCCATGCCACCACTAAAACTCTAGAGTTGAAGGGGGGAGGGTTGAGAGTTAAAATATAAATTTTTGCAACATGGACCAGAAAGTTGAATGCTCATTTTGGGTGAGTTTGATTCACGCAGTGGTAAGATTATTCCATAAAATCCGCTTAAAATGCAAGCTAGTGAAACTAGAACCTGCGTTGTTATGATATCATGTTAAAGTCACTGTCAAGCCTACTAGTATCGGCATAAGAATCGGTTTCGGACTCTTCTTATAAGTATTGACAGTTTCAGTGTTCAATGTTGGGGAATTCTTGGTTTAAGAAAAGCTAAAGAATAGTAGTAAACACTTAATAAAAACTAGAAAATTATTTGATGATTTAGGATATGTATTATTTGTTTTTCCTGTTAGTTTGAAATGGAATAAAATGCCCAATGTTGTTGCAACGTTCACCCCCAATAGATATTGTTTTTTATGTACTTGCTTTCAGACAAATGGTTTTTAACATTCACCAACCATAATAAACAGTTTTCGATGGAAAAACTATACTATTGATGGTTGTAAATTTATAAATGTACAACTACGACAAATGGTAATGGTTACCGTGTGTCCATACTATTGAACAATATAGTACATGTCAGTGTTCGAGATGACCAGATCATTGTGTTGGTACTATTAATCTTTTACTTCTTTCTTTTGATTTTCTGTTGTTGAATTGACCAAGAAATAGAGCTTCACATGTCGGTATAACATGGTATAAGTAGGGGTTAGTATTGTACCGGGACAAACCAAAACAAATAGTAAAATACGGCTGAAAAGTATCGGTATTGGCCAATATTGCAAACCTTGGTCACTGCCACTAAACCAGAGTTGTGGCGAGGGTTAAGAGTTAAATATTTAAATTACTCCAAACACACACACGCGCGCGCGTGTGTGAGTGCATTGAACGTTGACCCATAGCTCATTTAACAAAATGAGCTAGCTGGTACACATCATGCATGCCACACAAAAAAGGTGGGGAACCAATGTTTTAAGAAAAGGCAGTAGGGCGACTTAGACTTGTAAGACATCAACAACTAGTATAAGAAAAGGTGAGTACCACCTATTTTTGTTGCATGCCATATTATGGTTGATACCTCCTTCCCTTTTTGCATGCCATGAAGCAGGTCAATTCATTTATGTAGATGAGTATATCAAACTTTCACACACCCCCCCCCCCCCCCCCCCCCCACACACACACATATATGATACCTCTTCCCCTTTTTGCATGCCATGAAGCAGGTAAAGTCACTTATTTAGATGAGTATATCGAACTTTCACGCGCGCACACACACACACACACACACACACACACACACACACACACACACACACACACACCCTCATGTGTGCCTACATCTGAATTGGACAAAATATACCTATTACATCAGGTTAAATGTAAGAAGTGTTCATGGTTCCAGACTTGACAGCACTTTAAAGTAGAGAAGTGGAATGCTCACTGCTTTAAATTTAAGAGCAATTTAAATATAAAAAGTGAAAGATAAAAGGAAATAGTCATAATTTTTATTGTGAAAAATGAATTCTACAAAAAATAAAAAACTTTGTAAGTTATAAATAACAACAAAGGCTTTGTCTGAAATATCATGGCTGCAAAAATTTTATGTATAAAGTACCAAAAGATATCATAATATGTATAAATGATGGACCATGGACCAAGGTTGTCAGGTAACAAAACAACCTGTCCTCCATGCCTTCCCGTAAAGCAATCACAATACCATATTTCTTCAAGCAAGAAATACCAAAGCCCTTGACCACTCCAGCAAGCCCAAAAGCAGCTCCACGGCGCTCCCCGTAGTTGTCGCTTTTCATCAATCGCTCCAATAGTCTAGAAACAAGTGTCTGACCTTCCTCCTGATCACCAACAATGACATAGTAAAATGAAAGAGCTATAATCATTTATAAAAATTAAGTTAATATGAAGAGTGTACTAATGAAAACTGTCAATAAACTAACTGTTCTTGTATACCTTACTATAGTCCCACATCGCCTAACTAAAGGAGGATGTCATTACTTGCTCCTATAAATGTACCAAGGTTATTCATGTTTTCTTTATATCAATAAAATAAGTTCTCTCCAAATTTCATTGTATCAAAGCTATGGAAACTTAAATAACCCCAACTTGTAACTTGTCTTTTTTTCTCCTCATCCCACCTCTTTTTCTCCAGCTAAACCATAATCCGAACCTTGTCGCCACCCTGCCCTCTACCTCCATCAAAGCCCAATCCACCATCCTCCATCTCCCTCAACCAAAACTGAGGAGCAACGGAGCATCGCGTAGGAACACGATACACATCGGTCGGACAGTTGTCACAAAAGGAGAACTATGTTGAGAGAGAACTAGTGAGCATACGTCCTCAAAAGTAGATGGCAACTGAGCCAAGAGAATGACGCCAACAAGGGCTTTTGTTGTTTGTGAGTAACAACAACGCCAACAAGCGCTTCTTATTGTTGGCGAGTAACAATAGGATCAGAGGAGATCGACTCAAAGAGATTTCACATTCCAAGAAAGCCATTGAAAAGGGTACCAAAGTCCTACAAATCACCTCCTTATGTGGTCGTAGTGAAGGTTTGAAAGATGTCACAAAGTTTATGTAAATTATCTTTAGATGAGTATACGAACCGAAGATGCGTCCAAATTTTCTAGACATTTTTCAAAAACATTATAGAGTTAAACAATCATCCATTGAGTTGACAACAACTAATTACCATGTTATCATTTGAAACCAAGTCTCATATTTGAGATCCTTGGAGTCCAGTGGTGACTCCGTCAAGTGACACTGGAGGTCTTTGTTGTTCAAAGACTTTTCTTTAGACTATTGCAAGTAATTCTTTACGTCAGAAAGAAATCGTGGTCAATCGTAAATCTTCCTTGAATATAACAGTTGAGGAAGGATAAAAACAATAGCAATTTTACAATCATCAAAGGTCTGATCAAGAACGCGCAACAGAATCACAAAAGAAAACGGCTATCTAACACCCAAAAAAAGCAAGAGACCTAAGACTTCAGCGCATTGAGACAAAGTGGATCGTTTTAAAGACGAGGGAACCAAAAGGAAAAGGACAAACAATCACCAAGGCAAATCATCCTTGCAACAACAAGAGAAAGGTGTTCGTCCGTTAGTGGCAAACGAAAACGAGAGGGAGGGGTGGATCCCGATGGTAGCCACGGGTAAGATGTGGAGTTCTAGTGCATCAAGTAGGGGTTGTGGGCGGTCGGGAGGGGCTGTGCTCGGTTGGGGAGTGGTTGTGGGTGGCCACGATCTAATTTGTAGAGGTAGAGGAGGGAGGCTAGGGGAAGAACTAGATCTTGGAGGTGGATGGTGCTGGATGGATGGGCAGAGGAGGGAGATAGGCATGATGCACTATATTATTTCTAGTACGGGGTATTGTATAGACTAGGTTGGAAGAGACGTGGTTAACCTGATGATGCATCTAGTACCAGATAAA
This sequence comes from Iris pallida, assembly GCA_029216955.1. Lineage (NCBI taxonomy): Eukaryota > Viridiplantae > Streptophyta > Magnoliopsida > Asparagales > Iridaceae > Iris > Iris pallida. The sequence goes on along the minus strand of JANAVB010020599.1, from coordinate 972,393 downwards.
CATATGCCCCTACTACTTAGGGCTCCTCTACCTTCACCACCTCATCGCAAGATGTCTTTTTCTAGTGATAAGTAGACCCAGTTGCGTAGACCCTTCTCCTTTTTAGCACTTGCAAATCTTTTTGCTCTATCATGTATTCCCTCCATTCCGAGGTTGTTGATTCAAGCACCTCGAACCATGTCTCATAAGGGACATTCAGATCGTTTTTGGCCCTCACAAATTTATTTTAATGACTGATATTACTATTATTCTCGTTTCTGGTGTTGTTGATTTATCACTTACACCATTTTTAAACCTGAAAAAAATGCTCTCATTATTCCATAATTGCATCTTAATTGTTATCTATTCGTCAACTTGCACATATGATTCTAACTGTTCAGTAATACTTTTTCCATCTCATTTTGTGATAGAGGACCTTCTGATGAAACAACAGATTAGTAGGGTACATGAGCAAAAATGTCTTTACTATGTAGATCATCTGCCAGTAGATGTTCCTTCCAATCAATCAAGGTTCTAAACGACGGAAGACGGATGAGGTGGAGAGAGTCTGTGTACCGCCTAGGTGTCGTCTAGACGGTTGATACATTTTTTTACTATTTTACCACTATTTTTGCATAATATGTATATTTTAAGGGTGTTCCATATACAACTAAGTTGTAGAACGAAGATTTATAAAGTTTTAGTTTTGTAAAAGTGAACCATAGGCACATAATACTTGCAAAACCTTTTGGCCAAAAACAACTTGTTAGGTATTGCTCCGCCTAGGCGCCCGCCTACGCCGCCAAACCTTTCCGCCTACTCTACCGCCTACCACAAAAGCGGTGAGAAGAGTGACCGCTTACTGCCTAGCCGCCGCCTTGGCGGCCGCCTCAACCTCCATTTAGAACACTGCATTCAATGGCATACGAGACTTGGGCATCCTTCGTTATCTTCCTTACACACTATGTTACCTAATATATCTTTATCTGAATTCAATTGTGAGTTATGTATTCTTGTGAAGCATCATCGCTCCTCTTTACATTCGGTTAATAAAAGACATGATTCACCTTTTTACATTAATTGATAGTATCATGTAGTGTCCTTTTAGGTTCAAGTGTGCATGGCTATAGATATTGTCACTTTTGTTGATGATCACTCACGCATTTCATGGTCATATCTTCTTCGTTCTAGGTCTGATCTTTTGTCTACTTTAAAATATTTGTAATTGAAATTTCTAATTAATTTGACGTTTGCATCAAGGTTCTTCGTTTTGATAATGTTAAGGAGTATTAAGCACGAAGTTTCAAGCATCCCGTCAGACTTGTGGCATACTTCATCAGACTTCATATTCGTATACTCTTCTACAAAATGGTATTACAGAACAAAAGAATCAACATATTCTTGAGGTAGGTCGGTCTCTCCTTCATATGAATGTTCCTAAGAAAATATGAAAATTTACGGTCTTAGTTGCATGTTTTTAAATAAACTAAAAGTTGTCTTATACCATTGACAACAAATCACCTTTTCTATCATATTTCCACAAGAAAAAACCTTTCTTGTTGTTCCAAAGGTATTTGGTCGTCTTTCTTATATGAATAAGAGCCCTTCTTTCCTAAGCTTGAATGAGGGGTTGTTGGATCATTTTCTATCATACAGTTTTTGGTCATAGATCAAGCCAAATGAGTGGCTCATCCATCTTGTATATTGTCTTTTTCGTTCAATGTTGCAATAGAAACTTATTATTTGATTATATGAAATTATACAAGATTATTAGGCCTCAGGTGGTTAAACTTGATCTATGAGCTATTTGTATGGTCTTTGTTAGTTATTCTCGGACATATGAGTATGTTTGTTTTAATCCCAATATTTCGAATGTGGTCTTCTCTTGCGATGTTACTTTCCTTGAAGATCATAACCCTACTTCACTTTTGTTACACCATCCACATCTCCATTCTTATTCCTATCGTACCTTCCTCTAACCTTGATGCAAATGCTTCTTTACTTCTTCGTAGAACTATGCCTCTAGTTCCTTTTCCCCAGGTGTATATGCATCGAGACAATGTCATTCCTCGACTTGTCACTATCACTCAGGATATCACCGATAATTCTTCTGCAAGTATTACAATGCAACCTCTGCTCCTCTACCGTCGTTGACTTCAGATGGAGGTTTATCCCTTCCTATTGCTCTTTCTATTGTTCTATGCAAGGGTAAGCGCTCTTATAAAACAACTCATCCCATTTCTAAATTTGTTTCTTATCACTGATTGACTCCATCTCCTCGTCAATTTGTTTCTCTTTTTGGATGCCATCACTTTTCCTTCAAGCTTTAGCATATGTTGGCATGCAACTATGGTTAAGGAACTTCATGTATTGCGCTCCAATTAGAATTAAAAATTGGTTCCCTTGCCCTTAGATAAAAAGTTGGTTAACGTGAGTATTTACTGTTAAGTAAAATCTTTATCGCTCAGTTGATCAGCTCAAAAGACAGACTAGTGGGCTAAGGGCTTTACCCAGTAGTATGAGTTAGACTAAGTTGAGATATATTTTGTTTGTTGCTAAATTGACTTATGTTCGAGTACTTCTATCTTTGACAGTCCTTAAGAATTAGCCTCTTCTTCACTTAAATGTAAAGAATGCCTTCCTCAACAGAAATCTTTTGGAGTCTATTTCTATGCAGCAACTTCAGTATGCGTTAAAAAGCCTTTGTATTCTAAAATGCGTTAAAAAGGCACGTAGGTACTATGCAGCTACCCCTGCCAAAAAATTTAATATAATATGCGTTCTAGGCGATAGGTGGCATTATGCAAAGAAAAACGATATTATGCAAGGAAAAGTGGCATTATACAACCAAAGAAGATACGTGTCGCCAAGATTTTGGTTAGTTGTATATTATTTTGTCAATTTTTTGTTCAAAAATGCTTTTTGTCATAATCCATTTTATTTTTTTAGTCAGTCTTTTGTCTTGCATAAAAATATTTATATTGACCTTTTTATCTTAATATTATATTATTTTTGCTGAATTATAAACTTTAATTTTATTTGTTCAATACTTGTAATTGTAGTCTTTGGTCCACTTGAGTGTTTGTTAAAGTTCATTATAATATAATCCTTGTTTCATATATATATATATATATATATATATATATATATATATATATATATAGTTTTGTATTAATTTCAATGAACTAGAAAATTCCAAAAAAAATTGTAATGGAAATATTTTTTTTCTGCCTAACTTCACCTACTTCGGTGTTAGGCATCCCATTGCCGCAAGACGACTATATAGCGCTTTCTATGCTTTTTATAACATTGAGCAGGCACCAAGCTTTGAGCGGTCGGACGAGTTAATGGTCTATCTCTTGAAGAAGTCCTTGTATAGTCTAAAGCAGTCACCATTTGCATAGTTTGACAAATTCAGTAGTGTTGCAGCAGATTGGGTTTGTTCACAACAGCTCAAATATGTCCTTATTTACACATCGGAGGCCTCATGACATAGTCTCTTTACTTGTTTATGTCGATGACATTATCATCACCGGAGATGATTCTGCTGGCATTTCCAAGGTGAAAGATCACTTAGCCTATCATTTACATACAAAGAACCTTGGACCACATAGGTACTTTCTTGGTATTGAGGTATCACGAAGTTCTGGATGATTGTAACTTTTTAACGCAAATATGTGTTGAAACTTCTATCTGAGATAGAATTCCTAGGTTGCAGACCAGGAGCCACGGCTATGGATTCCATAGTCAAGCTATCCCATTAAGCTTTTTGTCTGATCCTCCTTTGTCTGACCCTGACCTTATAGACAATTGGTTGGAAAGTTGATTTATCTTACAGCTACTCGTCAAGACATTACCTACGTTGTGAGTACGGTGAACCATTATATATAGAATCATTTGACCTATCATCTTTAGGCTCTTGAAAGGATTCTACGCTACATAAAGAGAACTCCTGGACAGGGCTTCTCTACAGACCCTCTTCTACGTTGTTGCACACATCATTTGTAGATATTGATTTTGATGGATCAGTTGATGATCGTTGTTCTACCCGTGGTTATTTTGTCTCTCTGGAAGACAATCTGGTTAAAAGGTGGAGTAAGAAGTACAATGTAGTTGCACCTTCTTATTATTAGGCTGAATATAAAATCATGGCATATGTTGTTTCTAAGATGATTTGGCTTAACTCCCTCCTTACATGTTGAAGTTATCCCCATTTCTCGACCGCTCTCAGCTATGACAACAAAATTCCGATCCATTGTGGAGAATCCAACATTTTATAAAAGGACAGGCACATCGAGATCGATTGACATTTTATTTGAGAGTAAGTGGTAGAAAAGAAAGTTGCTTTATAGCACGTGTCTTCTTCAGCTCATTTGGCAGATATCATCACCAAACCTCAGCATTGATCTCCATTTGTTCGACCATTATCCAAAGTAAGCATGATTGATATCTATGCTACAACTTTTAGGGGAGTGTTGGTTAACTATTCTTGTATACCTTACATAATCCCATATCGCATGGACTAAAGGAGGATATCATGAATGCTCTTATAAATGTACAAGGGCTACTCATGTTTTATTCATATCAATAAAAAAGTTCTCTCTAAATTTCAAAAACCATAAGGAGTTACTGTTGCATTTTAACAAGATAGAGGTATAAATGTAGCTGATAAATATAACACCAAAAGAACTTCCAACGTATAAATTCCAGGAAATAACTTACATGCTTTGATATCATAAGTGGAGATAAACAGTCTGAGACAGCTCTCTGGACAGCCTCTGAGGGAGTGTTTAGTACATCCACTAGTTTCTCAACAACAATATGAACTTTAGCATCCTCCTGTTTCAAATACCAAAGGATCATGCTAGGCAGAAGGAACAATTGGTTACTTCTTACAAGTACGACAAGGTAATACAGTTAGATCCAAACCTTTGCTAAGTGTTTAGCCAAAGCTCCAGTAAATATAACAACACCCTCTCTAACAAGGTCATATTGTTTTTCATCTGACGCCTATATAACCAAAACATTTGAGAAAGAGAAATTAAAGATCAAGCTTCCTTACAAACAGATTAGGCATTAGAAACTAAATTGGAAAAGTTGAAAAACCTTTTTATTCAAGTAACTTTCAAAAACAGGAAACAGCAAAGGAACATTTTCCTTTCCATGTTTGTCAATAATCATTATGCCGGCATTAATCATTCTACAACGAACATCCATGTTAGAATCCGCCTGCAACAATATCAGAGTATGTTACTAAAGAAAAATAAAATATTAGCGACCATCAAGAAAAAATCTTAAAGATACAATCAACGTAAATTGTAAGTTCAATTATTAATGCAATAATAAAATCAAATCTTTCATCTCATAACCTACAAAAACTCTTCTTATGACATTATCTTACATGGTCAGGTAACTTAGCCACAACCATATAAGTTTTTACTTCCACAATTCAAGTTCTTTGTGTCTTTCCATAGTTCTAGCAGCAACAGCAAAACTAATCCTATCACAGTTCCTAACAAACACATCTACAACCTCGGGCTGGAGACACTGATTTCACTTGTCACTCCCTCGAAAAAGTAATACCTACTTGCTAGAAATACATATACTGTTTGTTCAACGTCAAATGTAAAATGTATTGACAATAAAAATTCCATTTTAAAACATTTAAAAAAGATGAGGGATGTAGGTCAAGCATTCACCCATGGTAATGCAAAAACCTGATCCTCTGTCTAAACAATTTATGTAGTTACACAAAAGCACATGCAGAGTCTGTTATAGTACGAGTAGAGCTTGGAGATTAAAGGATCGAAAGAATTCATCTTAGATCAATTTACATATCAGTTTCTGAATGGTTATGATACTAGAACTCAGACTAGAATCTGGGTCCAGATATCATTTTTGAAACACCTTCTCGATTGAATCAGGAATTGCATTGAACAGAAAACCTGTTATGGATTCAGATATCCAGATAATAAAGTTCCGCAAAGGTTACTGTGGATGCAAGAAAGCAGGATATCATTTTGTGGCATGTGAAAACCATTGTCACTAATTGTTAATAAATTTCTACACATTACCTGAAAAACCACACTTTCCAGTGAACTAAAGAGACATCAAAAGCCTTTCTCTAACAACAAGCACACAGTTACATACTAAGATAATAAAAGACGCATGTATTGAAAATTAAGGGGTATGCTTGTGTGTGTGTCATATTATCCTTTATATATATATATATATATATAACGTACTTTCTTACCCTATCTAGACAGACTCCAGCAAGAAATTATATTTGACTCAAGTTGATCTATAGGGCGGATGCGTAGCCCCTAAAAGAGCTGAATGGGGAAAACGGATTCAAATTGAGGACACCATAAATTTGGATAAGGGCTCTGTTGCATTGTCGATCAAGACTGAATGCAGACCTGAAGCCAAGGTAAATCTTCTCTAAAATACTTTTATGTTGTTCCTAGATCAGAATAGGTGAAACTAACAAATTGCCACTTCACTCACTTTTATCAAATGTTATGTCGTCAATTTTATATAGCATAAATCTTTAATATTTTAAATATAACCATATCTTTTCGCTTTTTGGCTAGTGATAAGATCAATGCATTTTCCATAACAATACATATCGTCTTACTTCTTTGACTACACTCTTCCTAGTTTAAGAGAACTTGGAGGATGCTCCAGGGTTCCATGAACAAACACTGCATGGCAAAATAGGTAGCCTAGTACCCGCCAACTGATCAAAGTTTTATCGAGACAATGACAAAACATGAATATTGTATCTCATTCGCATGCATTCGCTCTACACAGGATATTTAGAGTGATTTCCTCTCATAAAATAATCAAAACCTAAATTCATATCCAAAAATTCACACTGAGTAATCTATTTGCATCCCTACTATTGCTGCAAATTATTAAAACATGATAAAATTAACAAAGGATGATGAACGAAAAACACGAATCTCAAAAAATGTAAAAAGTCATACCAAGGCACGTGATATCAGAAACGTCATAATAACTGGAAGGTCCTTAGTTCTCAACACATCTGCAGCTGAGTGGAGAGCCAAAGCTATACCCTGTCTTCCTAACCAGCAGGGATCTCCCATGTTGGACCCAGTGTCAAGGTCACGTATGTATAAAGAGAATAAAACAGAGAGAGTTTCCTGGATAGAAACAAACATTAAGAAATCATCAAAGTATTCACTATTTTGAGGTGTCAAAACTTACTGGTATACTATCTGGGTTCTCATCCAAGGCTGCAGCTAATGCCTCTGCTGATGCTAGACGTACATTGTAATTGGCATGTGAAAGAGCATCAAAAAGACCTGAATAATCTGTCCCAAAATCAAATCCATAACGATCCCATACTTCCTCTGCCGCTTCAGCAACTACCTGAATCAATCAAACCCACCCCTTAGCAACAAAAAATGCAGTATGCAAATGGAGAGGTTAACAGCTTCAGCTGAAACACTAGACTAGTCAAAGAACGATAAGACAAACTACATGTTTGACTATGGAAAGATATTCGGACAATGTAAGGCAGAACTTGAACTCCCTTGTCACAAGGCTGCTGAGTGGATAAATTGTATATGGCCAAGAACAAATTAGTATATAACTACTAACTTTGTTCCTAACATGCATAATCACGCCAATGTTCATTGATTACCTTTAATGTAGAAGATATATATATATATATATATATATATATATATATATATATATATATATATATATATATGAAAGGGAGTAGTTGATAACTTAATCAATGGCTAGTATCATGTTAGGAGAAACTCCAACTTTTAAGTGACTGCAGAACTTCAAGAAAAAAAACAAGGTGTCTTGAAAATAGGGCTCCATTTCAAACATTGCTTTCTCCCTCTGTTCTAAAAGGTGGCCGCCTAGGCGCCGGGTGTCCGCCCGATGTCCTCTTAGGTGTCCGCCTAGTCTCTCTGACGTCCGACTATGCATGTTTTGGGGTTTTGTAGATTTTTTCTGCAATTTTTAGTAGATTTGTTTGGATTAGTTTTATTTTTTTGAACCGCATAGATCTAGACGGCCGCCTAGGCACCCGCCTAGGCAGGCTAGGCGCTAGGCGGAAGGTGCCCGCCCGACTAGCGCTTAGCGCTTTTCACAACCTTGCTTTCTCCCAAAGAAATAGCTTCATGATTAGACCAAGTGACATTTCATCTTTCAGCATAAATTAAGTGCACAAGTCTGAGATAATGAAATATGAGGAACTGCTAAATTAGCTTCATGATTAGACCAAGTGACTATCAAGAACACTAGCATACATTATTCCAATGCAACTGCAGAAAAACACAACCATATCCCTGTCTCATTGATGCGGAGCAGATGGCGTATGTACTTCCAAACAAACAATCCAGTTAAGTTCAGAACAGCAAAAGGACAAAAAAGCAGCAGGGACACCAGAAGTAACTGCAAAAGCGAAACATCGTGGACTAGTTGGGTCCTTCTAAGCTTATTCGTCATCCAATAAAACCCCGCTTACATTCAATTTAACTAAGCAGGGAGCAAATTCAATTATGCAAGAATGCTGGAAGAAAACTAATCTTGGCCCAATCAAAGGCGGCAATCATTTTTCGAGCAGACATGACTTCAACAGTTTCGGTGTTTTGGGGTCTAGTGAAATTGCCAGAATGGAAAATGTATAGTTAGTTTCCTTTTTCCTCAGTTGTACTTGACTAAAAAAGAAATAAGTACTAGATGTTTATCTCTAGCCTTTGGAAGGAGCGGCTACTGAATTTGTAACTATTTAAGAACATCCAATCATTTCTTCGATGTACCGATATGTATCCATCGTATAATATTATTTATGGCAAGTTTGGCCCAATAGTCACCCCCATGAATACCGGCCAATACCCAAATTGTGGTTCTCCTTACCGGTCAATTAAGAAGAAAAATTAAAAGAAAAGAAGAGAAATATGACAAAATACAATGTAGATGAATTGATTTGCTCGTATCGAAAATCAAAAATGCTCATACACGTTAATATTATTCCATTCAGAACAATCTATTATGTGGGTACTTTATACAAAAGCGAGTAATAAACAAAAATACCTACTGTGGATGAATATTTCAACAATGTTGAATATTTATTCCATTCAAAACTAGCGGAAAACAATAGATAATACCTTATGTCATTCCTAAATGTACCAAATATTTAAAATAACTCACGTTTTTTGGGTTTTCATAAATCAAAAACTCTGAAACTCCGATCCGAAACCGTTGAAACAACCAAAAGAGCTGATATTGATACTCACAAGAAGCGTCCAAAGTTGATTCCAACGCCGATTCAGTGAACCTTGATTCAGCTACAGTGAAATTAAAGTTTGCACCTTGTTACATCTCTTGTCATCGTCATGTCATCCATGCCTTCGCCATCAGAATGGGATCGGTTGTGGAGCATAAGAAGGCTCCATGTAAGGTTCGACAACGATCTATGACCGACTGTCGACATCTACATGTGCATCATATGTTTTCCAATATAACAACATCCACATCTGGAAAATTCCCAGCCTCTGAAGGCTGGGTTCATCAAATACAACAAAACCCCAAATCCTCGATTGGCAAACTTTGCCACCCAACCCTCTCCAAAGCTGACCTGACCAATTGGTACGGTGAATCAAAGAAATTGTTTTCCATAAATCCTCGCCGCACCAAACACGAAACACTTGTAGCAATGTCATTACTGCTACCACTGATATGACAAGTGTCTATTTCACCATATGACACATATTCCCACCCGTAAACCATCAACATAATTAATACCGTCAAAATGATTAACAGCATAGATGTATCAAGAGAAAAGGATCTATAAGTATTGCATCAAGTTCTACGACTTGATGCCTAGGAAGAACAGACACTCCAAAAGTCTATGCCGTGTCATGTTGGACACATATCAGGCACACGACGGATACTACAAAATAAATTAGGATACAACTAAATAAGTGGTGTGCCCGTATCGCCATATCCTTACCATGTCATGTCCTATCTGTGTCCGTGCAACATAAAATAATGCATAAGACGGCTGCACATGAGTCCAAGAAGGTCTTGATTGCCTGCTTCCTCATTTGCGCAACATAGATGCATAAGACGGGTGCACATTAGTCCAAGGTCTTTCTTCTGTACATCACCAATCAATGCTCATGGACTTATAGACTGGCATACAAGTTATTTGGTGCATTACACACCTGAAAAACCCATGCGTGAGAAATGCATTCTTTGTGTACATCACCAATCAATGCTCATGGAACTACCCAAAGCTTGACTAACGGAACCCATCAAAGGAGCCTAACTGAGCTGAAGCTTACTGTTCATGAAAATTCCTGTCATACTTGTGCTCTGATGATGAAAAGCATGTGAGCAATGTACAAAAAAACACGTGTGGCTACATTGTTCAAAAAACATGTGTGGCTACATTGTTCAACAAAAAGGAGAGTTGAGGTTCTTAGTGAATCTGTTGTGAGCAACGTACAAAAAAACATGTGTGCCTACATTGTTCAACAAAAAGATCGAGACATCCTAGGGATGCCGCATCTTATCTAAGATACTAGAGTATCAAAGGGTATGATGTCACTGTTAGAAAGTACAGGGAATTTAGGCCTCGTTTGGTATGCTGAAAGGAAAGGAAAGTAAATCAACTCCTTGGTATTTCCTTTCCTTTGGGAAATTACAATTCCCATCGATTTTCCTTTCCGGTGTTTGGAAATGCCAAGGAAATTGGAAGGGAAAGTAAATACTTAAAGGTGAGAAAGTGAATCCTTGCTTGGATGGATGGAACCATTTTTGCCCCTACTTTTCTTTCCATTGGGAATCACTTTTCTTTCCTCCTCAATTCCTTTGGCACCCAAACATAGAAAAGTAATGGCTTTCCTTTCCCAACCCCATGATTCCGCAAACCAAACGGGGCCTTTAAGTCCCACCTCGGAATGGAGATGTACCTCCTCTCATACTCAAGTGTATATAAAACCATTGGCATATGCCTAATATATCATTATTCCATTTCTGATTCCAACATGGTATCAGAGGTCGTCATTCTCCCCAAACTATGATTTTCTAATTTTTCATTCCAAAACCCTAATTCCCATCCCCGTCCCCAAAATTCCACCAATCAAAACCCTAATTCTCATGACAAATACATAAAAACCTACAAAATTTATTAAAAAAATCGTCAGAAATCGATCAAATTCAATTCAAAACCCTAGTTTGTGCAGTACTGACCTGAATAGTCGATTCGAGCCGTCGGCCACCGAAGTCATCTCCTCCGGCAAATCGAGACTCGATCAGTCATGTCTTGCTCTGGACCCTATTCAGTCGTCATCGAGTTTTCCTATTGTTGTTGAAACCTTATGATTGTCGATGGTCGTCTCCGATCATTGTTGAGGCTGATTGATCATTGTCAACAATAAATTGAGGCATAGCGAGTGAACACCGATCGACCTCGAATACGTCTACTTCATCCTTGATTTTGAGTTGTGGATCGAATCTAAGCTCTGGATTTTAAGGTGATCATTTCGTTCGATAGATCTCTTCGTCTTTGAATCTGGTTCGATCAGCTCAATAGCTTTCATTTTTTAGGGTTTGATCAGAAACCCCAACCCTCTATTTCTTATTGAACAAGAAAAGGAAGGAGAGACCAAGTATTTTGTATTCTCTCTCCTCTTTCATTATACATGGGTCTGATCCAATCTATTTACAGCTAATGGATTAACTCCGCATATGATCCGCACCATTGATCCATGGACGTGGATGCCTCCTAGTTCCATTTTTCTCAATTGATTTGCGTCATTGATCCACTTGCACCCACTTATGCACCCAAGGCCTCCCTAGCCCATCTGTATACTTTCACATTTTTACTTGGAGCCACTTGTGTAGTTGTGTTTACCTTGGAGTTTGTGTGGTTGTAATTGGGTGTATTATTGTTGAGTTTGTGTGGTTGTATTTGGATGTATTAGCACTTCCTGAGAGTAGTGTTGTATAGGGTCGAGTTGTAGTGCAGCGTACTATAGTAGAGTTGTAATGCATTGTACGGTGGGTGTTGCATTGTATTATGTCAGTCATGATGTTTGTTACGGATCTGACCAACTACGAGCGATTCCCGCCTTCGCATTATCTTGGAGGGCCCGAACTATAGTGTTTGAACGTTGGCTCTCAAAAGCCATCTACATGGACACCAATTATGGGGACATGTTGATGATGACCATTTATGCGTCCAACCTCTGCTATTGTGGAGACCGAGACAGCATTTCAGAGTCGTCCATGGACATACGATGAGCATAATGTTATAGACAATTTTTAGTCAGTCTCAACCATGAGGCTACCACGAGTAGTACTTTACCCAGTATGACAATGCCTACAAGTATCAGCTGATTCAAACTGTTAATTCAGCTACTCAGGATAATCGTATGATCCAACAATTTCATGCTTATATAATGGACCTTTGGAACCAACTTGTCCTTATAGAGCTCATTCCTTCTGATACTACTTGTTCATATTACCTGGAGGTTCTTGCATATCGTAATTGAAAGAGACCATAACAGTTTGTATGGCACTTCGATCTGAGTTTCAAATTGTTGTTGTCTTTCTGCTACAACATTCACCTACTCTTTCTCTTGCCACAGACAGTGAACGAGCTAACTGCTGAGAAGACATGGACAGTTGACTACATGTAGCAGTTCTGTTCTAGTTGCTCGATCCTTGTTCCTTCCTCAGGGTCAGCCCCGACATGCTGTTTCTCAGGGACCACCTAGACCTACTGTCACATCTTCTGGTACTTGTGGTTCTCGATAGGGACAGAAATGGTGTGCTTGGCATAATCATTCTGCTCATTACTGTCAAACCTTGCCCAGCACAAGGCTAAGGAGGCTCTATCTGGCAGACCTTATTTACGACCTCCACGTCGTCAGGCAGCCATAACAGATGTCTACTTATGACACAGCATCTCTAGCCAACAATTATTCAACCACTCCTCAGCACTCACCGACATTAAAAGACTTTCAACAGTTTGCGTATGTTTCAGCTACCTGGTCCTTCAAACGTTGCCTCTACCGGTTCCCACATTTATTGCTTCTACAAGATATCTTCTTCTTCCTGGATTCTACATTGAGAATTCATACCACATGACGAGTGATATTTCTATAGTTAGCAACGTTACACATGTTCATTCATCTACATCCATTCGCAAAGTTATTGGCGTTAATGGCACTCAATTGCCTATTGTTGGTTGTGGTCACATGAGTGAACTTCCACGTTTTTTTCTTCCATTCCTAATGTTTATCACATTCCTCGTTTAACCATAGTCTATTGTCAGTTTCTCAGTTAACCAACACTTGTATATTACTTCTCACTATTTCTTCTTGCGCTATATAGGATCCTCACACGGGAATGGTTGTCAGAATGGGACGAAGGTACGATGGTTTTTACTACATAGACTATCTTACACTTCCTATTCACTGATGTTGCTACTTGTTTTGACCTTACTACACCACCTTCCACATTTGATACCTGGCACAGGAGATAAGGTCATACATCATTTTCTAGACTTCAATTCTTTTCTTCACGTGTTTTAGGCAACTTCTCTACAAATTCACTAACACCTAGTATTATACTGGATGTATTCATGGCCGTCATGTTGCTAGTCCTTTTACATTGAGCGAGTCTATTACTCTTTCTCCTTTGTTCACTCTGATATTTAGGGACCCTCTTCTCATATCAAAGGAGAAAACATATATTATGTCATAATTGTTAACGATCATTGTCGATTCACTTGGGTTTATTTGATATCTTGCAAGTCTGAGATCATCTTAAAGTACTTAGAGTTTGCAAAAATGATTTGACAAACATTTCTCTTGCAAGATCAAGGTACTTCGCTAGATTTTGGGGAGGAGAATATATCACATCAGTTTCATGATTATCTTATTTTTCAGGGGAGGCTTGTGCAATTTTCTTGTCCTCGTGCTCATCAGAAAAATGGAGTTGCAGAGCGCCATCAATGTCATATTCTTGATGTTACTAGGTCTCATCTTTCTCGACTTTTGTCTATGTTCAGTTTTTGGCACAAGCAATACTTATTAAAAAAAATTATCAACAGGACATTGACTCGTATTCTTGATGGCGTCTCGTTATTAGCGATTATACGGTCGTGTTCATGCATATTCAATACATAATGTCTTTAGTTGCACTTGTAACTTTGCTTGTGTGTTTCTTGGTACAGTCTTGAACATAAGGGCTATACATGCTATGATCATTGACGCGGATGGGATTTGGCTCAAACCGAAATTTTGCTGATTTGTCAAAACACCGCTAGAACCCGTATCACGCCACCCGAAATTTCAGTTAGTGCTCACTTTTACGCAATTTTGTGCTGGAAAACCAGGTATTCTGGTTGGGCTAAATCGGAATAACGGTTTGAGGTAAATGAGCCTATTTTAGGCTAATTTTTTGGATGAATCTTTTGCTCTATTTTTCCTAGTTTATTTATGAATCTTGTTTAGTGTTTATCTTTTCTCCTAGAAAGGTGTTATAAAGAAAACAATAGACAAGTTCATTATATTGTTTGAGTTATCGGTAAGAGTTATTTCTCTTTTAGTTCTCTTACATAAGAATTAAGGTGTAACTCGTACCGTGGGTCGTTAGTTTCAGTATTCGGCATTTTCGTACTGTGTCAGGTGGTACCAGAGCCTCAACGTGTCACGAGGCATGTCTGGGACCAACGATGGAGACATCCTCCTCCTAACGAAGGACAAGAGGATGAAGGTCTCTTTGCGCAATCCATTGTACCACAGTCTTTCTACATGAATTGAATCTACGTGTCAGACGAGTCAAGCAGACGGTCGACTTCCATGAACTGTCAAGAAAATCGGTTGGATATCCAGAAACACGTCAAGGGTTTCCAATGTCTGGGACCTCCCGGGAGATGGTCACACATCGACAAAAGGTAATTGTTCACGCAGGGCTCAGGTTGATTTGTCTAGCAAGAGTAAGGAGGGTTACGATGATCTTCTCATAAGGGGCCATAATGATGGTAACGATAACATGTCGACTAATCCCCGGTGCTACCACGATTGGGACAACGTCAATCCTAGGGCAACTATGGGAGGAACAAGTTTCGAACAGAAATTGGTTCAACGACAACTACACTTTTATCAAAGTATCGGTTTAATCCAACAAGGAAGAGGCATTGGCGGGGTACAAAAGATCATGCTAACACCAAGACTTGATAATTCCTCATAGAAGAACAATGTTCTGAACCCGTTGTTCCATCAACACAGAAGATTTGGAGTTGTAATCGACATCAGCAACCAAGAAAATCTAATATGCCAACGTTGATCGAAGATACAGGGTTGACATTGGAGAAGCACCATAACTTGTACTCCATAGGAGGGGTTTAGAAAGTATCGAGCGTCAGAGTAACTGATGTTGCAAAGTTATCTTCACTATCAAAGCACATAAAAATAAGGTCATGCGACGTGGTGTACGGGCCTGACGTTTGTCATATGTTGCTTGGTATGTCGTGGAAGGTCAAAATTAGTGAAGCACAACTATTGTAACCACACATCAGTTGGAGAAGAGTTGGACAAAGTACACACGCCTTTAAAGAGAAGTACATGAGTAGAGAAGAGTGGGACAAAGTACACACTTACGCCTCTAAAGAGAAGTACATAACCGAATTTTTCCAAAAGGGGAAGTCTTTTCTTTCATTGGAGGTCTCCTCGGAGTAAGCGGGATCACACTTCTTGGAGGCATATTGGGTGCATGACTTGGTGGCAAAAGGAAACAACAAGACCGAAGAGTCAACGGAGGAATGGGAGCTTAGTTGGTTGGGTTGAGTACATCAAGGAGCTTTATGCGGAGGTATGGGAGCAATTCCGTCAAATATAGGTCTTTGACGACTTCTACATCCAGGATGGGTTCTTGATGAAAGGAGACTTTGTCCCCCTTGTACACTCTTGAGGGAGAAGCGATTTAGAAAGGTACATAGAGAGCACATATGGAAAATCAAAAGGCGATTGCGAACATATCCCCAAGATATCACGGGCCACGCTTGAGACGAGCTGTAGGGGAGATGATGCAGTGATGTTATGCGTACCAAACGCTAAAGAGAGCCCAAAAGACGAGTGTATACACCTTACTATCAATCCTTGGAAAATTTTGGGGATGGCTTGTCAATGGATTTCATTTTGGAAATGTCGAGGACTCAACAGTGATCCAATTCGGTGTTCGTGGTGATGGATCGATGCATGATGTTGATGCACTTTATACACTACGAGAGGCCGACACATGCAAAACACGTAGCAAAATTATCCACTTAAGGTAAAGAGTCCTATGCACGATATTTGGGCATCAAGAAGTGCATCAGCGACGATATCCATGTAAGATGGTGCAAATTGTTATAGATATTTCCATACCATCAATGTAGGTACAAAATTATCAACGTCAGTAGCGATGTCATGGTGTACCTTTCGAAGAAGATATTGCGAGTTATGCATTATGGCAAGCTTCAACCGAGAAAATCGAGGTCGTTCAAAGTGTGAAAAAAAGGAAAAGTGTGGAAGAAAAGGAAGCTGGGGAGAGGAGGCCTCAACGATATTTGCCTAACGACGGGGCACTTTATCTAGACGGCAACACAAAATTTTGGTAGAATTCTCTACAAGATGAGGGGTATGATGCGAATGCGATTAGGACTTGAACCAAAATTCTAGTAACCCACCGAAACTCCAGTCAAGCCATCCGAATTTTCGGTTTGTGCTCAATTTTGTACTAAAAACCTAGTATTATGATTGGGCCAAATCGACACACCAGTTCGAGGCAGTTTGAGCGGTTGAGCCTATCTTAGGCTGATTTTGGATGAATCTTTTGGTATATCTTTTGTATTTATTTTTTCTAGTAGCATTCTTGCCTAGTGTTTAAGTAATCTTTTCTTATATATAGGTATTATTTAGAAAATAATAAACAAGTTCATTGTATTTTTTAGTTATCATTAAGAGTTATTTCTCTTTTAATTCTCTTGTGTGGGAATTGAGGTGCTAGTCGTATCTTGGATTGTTGGTTTCTACGATCAGTATTTTCGTAGTGTCAACTATGCTTTACCATTACCTTAGTTTCTTTACCACCATTGACACATAAGGAGTTTGTTTTTCTTGATATTGAAACCACATCACCACCTATGTCATCTACACATCTGCCTATTATTTACATCTATCAGTGTCTTGATCATCCCATCATTACTGTTGAGTCTATTGTACCACATGTCCACTTAGATATTATAGTGCCCCGCTCCTCGCGGTCCACTATGTAATATCCACGGCTTGCTAGCTCAATCTTGAACCGAGTATTTAGGAAAACCTTTGCCAGTATCGATTGATCACGGATAAAATACAATGAATATTTCCAACTAATGGATCAGCTTCTATTGAAATGAATCCAAGAGTTTTTGTTGGATGTTTTCTCTCACTGCTTGGTTTTGATGAATGTGTTTTCGTGTTGGTTTTCGATGATTGATTTTCATTGTTCGCTTTCATCGCATTGCGCATTCATTCTGAATCTTGAGAGAAAGATACCGAAGTATGTTAATCAAATGTTGGTGCCAATGCAGGACGCATAGGCGGTGCGTGAAGTCCCTCCTTCTCTCGAATAAGATTCATTTTGGTGAGTTGCTTTGACCGGGCTAACATTTATCTCCACGCCTTAAGAAAATGATCTCTAATCCACTCTTTTGTTGCGTCCCTCTGATCAATGATACCGTAAGAACAAAAAATAAGAATAAGAAATGAATCGTATGCTTAATCTTACGACTGCTGCTTATCTGTTTCAATATGAATGTTTACACGTCGTCTTACGAGAATGCTTAACTTTTAGACGTGTATAGAAGTACGTATACAAGTTGAATCGAAAGAGAATGAATGCTAATGAATGACCGAATGAATAAGGCACGAAATGGACATGTCGTTACCTATTGCACTGCTAAGTTTTATTTGATAGAATGAATAGTTTATGCATTAGTCTCGGACAACTTGTGCACAAGGTAATAGTCTCTCGACGCTTCCTAGGGTAATGGGGATCGATCGGCCTAAGGGAGATTGTAATAGTACCCTGAGGTAAATGCTATACCTCGCGAACAGGAGGTGTTGTGTCTATTAGCGACGAGCTGAACCATGAGTCTCAGCGGCTAATCATGGAAATGGACCCATGGACCACCATGTAGTTAGGTGCATGCATATGAACAGATTCTTATTGCAAAACCTAACACTGAACAAAGAAATGGAAAGTATGCTTTATATATATATGCAAATTGTGCTAATCCTTGTCTTATGCAGAGATGGACCGACGATCATGGGTAAAAATCACTATATAAGTGATAATCTCTTGTCTATGTTTCTTATCATGAATTGCTAAAAAGAACCTAGACAAGTAGAAAGATCACTAGTAAATAACTGCTAGCTTCACATGTTGAATTAGTGCAGATTTATGTGAGTTCGGCCAAAAGCCACTCGCCAGTACATGATGTGTACTGATCCACGTTGTTGACATCATTTCAGATAGCAAGGAGACGAGGATTTTAAGTGAGGCACTAAAGCTCGTCCAGCCCAGTAGAGCTTGTGGATCGCCTCGAAGCTATTTTCATTT
Organism: Iris pallida; assembly: GCA_029216955.1. Taxonomy (NCBI): domain Eukaryota; kingdom Viridiplantae; phylum Streptophyta; class Magnoliopsida; order Asparagales; family Iridaceae; genus Iris; species Iris pallida. The sequence goes on along the minus strand of JANAVB010020599.1, from coordinate 953,766 downwards.
CTAGTCAAGTTGCAAGTTTTCCTTTGAAGGTGTCTTTACATTTCGAGTATGTAATAAAGGGATATGATGTATGGACATTGTGGCTATTTTCAAAAGAGCTTCAAATAGAAATATGTAAGCCAAGCTATGACATTTTGAGTCGCAAAGCATTGTACTTGTATTCCTATCAAGTTATAAATAAAATGAAGTATTGCTATTTCAAATCTCTCTGTCAAATATTTGATTTTCTGCAATTAAATGTGCTGCGTGTGCTTTGTCTAGTTGTATTGTACAGGTACTGGCCTTGTGCAAGCACAACTTAGGCTTGCACGGCATCACGCCTTAGCAATAGGGGTGCAACTCGGACGGGCTAAACCCGAACCCGATCGGGTAAACCCGTTAATGGGTTGGGTTAGGGTTGAAGATATTCGGGTTCGGGCTTCGACTCGGGTTAAAATATTTGAACCCGATCAAAAATCGGGTTGGGCTTGGGTTCATGTGTTGGGTAACCCGAAGAACCCGAAAACCGACAAATTATATATATATATATATATATATATATATATATATATATATATATATATATATTGTTTCATACTACTTAAATAAAAAGTTTAAACTATAATTTTTTTCACCCGAACTCTTCAACTCCTTGTCCTAAATCTCATTTCAGTTTTATTTTGTAATGATTGAGGATTGATTGCTATTTGATTATGCATTTAGTATTACTCTTGTTTAAAATTATTTTAAATATCATATTAGAGTCCGATAAACCCGATGGACCCGACCCAACCCGATCCCAACTCAATCCTCCGGACTTGGTCTTGGGCTTTATATGTTGAACCCGAAGTCGGGTCGGGCTTGGGCTCGGGCTAGGCTTGTGATCTATCGGGTTGGGCTAGGGTTGACCTCAAACCCGACCCAACCCGCCCGAGTTGCACCCCTACTTAGCAAGGACGAACGATCCCGCAGGAATCAAAGCGAGAACGAACGACCCTAGTGGGATCGAGACGTGACAGATATTGTACCACTTTGCGTTGCTCTACTCGTCTGCGTCGCTCGCTTGATAGTTTAACTATATTTACCACTTCACTCATGTATCCTTCAGTCTTATCTTGCTATTACATCTACTCCTTGGGAACCTCAAACATACCAAGAGGTTATTACAATTCTTGAGTTGCATGCAGACAAGTTTAAGGAGTTACGAGCTTTGGAGCATACGCATGCATGCATCTTGTACCCTAACCTACTAGCACGCTTCCTATTAGTTGTAAGTGGGTGTATAAGATCAAGACATTTGTTGATCGTACAGCCAATCATACTATTGACATGTACAAGCCAAGGCTAGTTGTATGTGGTTTTCTTCAGTGGTATGGTGTTGATTATGATGAGGACCTTCGCTCATTTTGCGAAGACGACTATCGTTCAGCATCTTCTAGATGTTGCTTTGGTCCGTGTCCGGGTTGTACCGCAGATGGATAAGAAGAATTCATTTATTTACGTTGACTTATTTGAGGACGTCGACATGACTCCTCTTGGTTTAACTCATTCGGTTGGTCAGGTTTGTCATCTCCGCAAGGTCTTATACGGCCTCAAGCATGCACCTCGAGCATGGTTCTTCAGCTTTACTATTGTTACTCTTCTTTTTTTCCTTTTTTTTACTATTGTTACTCATGTCCCTTGATTCTCTACAACTACATGCTCTTATGATCCTACTCTGTTCGCACACACCCTTCTGGGAACTACTTTTACTATATGTTGATGATATGATTATTATTGATGGTGATTTTGTATACATTATTCAAGTCAAGCAGCACTTGCATACACAGTTTGATATGAATGAACTTGGTCCTCTCCGCTACTTCTTGGTTTAGAAGTTGATCATTCTGCTTATAGATACCTTCTCCTACAGCAGGACTTCACTGGTGATACTTGATAGAGCATAGCTTACTCGCATGGCACGTGCGAGTCTTGAATTGAACCTCAAGATGCGTTCTTGAACCTCAAGATGTATTCTGATAGTGGAGATAAGTTTTTAAGATCGTCTCAATACAGACAGTTGGAGTGTTGGTTTATCTCACTATCAATTGTCCCGATACTCATGTTGTCTCAGTTAGTTTTTGCGTTCCATACTACATACTATATTGCTCTGTTGCGGATTCTTCGCTATATACATGCATTGTTCTTCTCGGCTACTTCGTCTCTAGATCTTCGTACTTACTTTGATGATGACTAAACTGGTGATGTTACTGATCAAAGATTCACCAGGGTACTGTGTTCTTAGTGATTCTTTGATCTCTTGGAAATCAAAGAGGCGTGATGTGGTTTCCACACCTAATGTTGAGGCTAAGTATCGACTATCGAGCTATGGCTACTACTATTGCTAAGATTACTTTGGCTTTGTTGGCTTATTAGTGATATGGGCCTTACTGTTCTTTGTCCTACACCTCAGATTGCCTGCAAGAATGTGTTTCATGTGAGACGACATAGGTTGATTGTAAGACGACAATATCTTTTTGGGACTATCTTGTTACCGTATGATAGTTCTCATATGCAGATTGCGAATTTCTTCACGAAAGCTCATACATTTAAGAGGTACTCTTTCTAGTGGACAAACTCTCGATGGTTGATCATCGTGATTTTGAGACGTGTTAGTAGTCAGTTTAATATTGTTTGTTGTTGTTTTTCATTTGTAATTTTTCTCTCGCCAAACTCACCTAGTTCTACCATTGTGAGTTTAAAGGGGGATGCCATAGATTATAGGGCGTTTAGTCCCACCTCGGACTGGAGATGTACCTCCTATGGAAGTCGGTTGTATATAAACCCATTGGCATATGCCTAATAGATCATTTCATTTCTGATTCCAACATTCACCTCATTTTCGGTGGAAGCAGCAGTCTTTTTGAAGAGGTCAAGATATTGAAGCTCCGAATAGACAAGATGCACCATCTGCTTCCTGTTTCCATAGCTTACCTCATAAAAGAGTCATAAATCAAGAAATGAACTACTTGTTATGTCTGTTATCAGTGAGAAACAAACAGCATGTCGTCAACAAAGAGGGATGCCTGAAAGGAAGGTTGAAAGCTCCTCTAATCGTTCACTGAATTTATGAACATAAAGCAGTTGCATACACGTCTTTGCACAAGAGTATGAAGCCTTCTTCCCCACTAAGGGTTAGAGGTAGAAAGCACGAATCAGCAAAAGAGACAGCAGGATTTGCTCCTAAAAACAAGTTACTGCTGTCTGGTTTTTGTCCACTGAACTCATATTTGTCCATCCAGCTGAACAGGGAGAAGACAGTTCAGTCCGACCCATGCTAGGTCCGGTCCGACCGTAAGTTGACACCGCAATTCAGATCACGAGTTAAAACATGAGGTTGGATGGTTTGATTAGGTTTTTGGGCTCTCTAATCAAGTGTGCTAAAATGGTACATTTCCAGAATACTAAGGTTTAGTTATCTTAGGAAATACATAGCCATGAGTATCTTCCTTTGTTGTTAAGTGAACTTGTGTGTGTGAATGACCATCATTATTTGCTTCTATGATGTAGGGATGAGCATTATTCAGTTACCGAGAACCGAACCAAATAAGAGATTCAGTTCAGTTTGAAAATTTTTGGTTTGTTTTCGGTTTTGAGAATACTAAAATTCCTTGTTCGGTCTGGATTTCGGTCGAAAGAGCGAACATGACTTCTGCAATTATATAAATAACCTCAATTTTATGCATATTTGTGATTAAAATGTATATATCTTTTTGTATATTTTGACAACAACAATTGTATGCATGTGTTTTAAAGCCTAACTTTGGTATAACAATTAGTCCAACTTCAGGCCCAACTGTGAAATACAATAATTGTATGTATAAAAATTATAGTTTTAATATAATTTAACCACAATTCCAACTTTTGTGCGGTCCATTTAACGGTAAAAAAAGTCCAACTGAACAAACTGAATTTATTATCGGTTCGGTTTCGGTTATGGCTGATTTCGGCTCGGTTTTGGATTTTTAGAAATTATGTTTATTCGGTTTTGACTATTTCGGTTCTGTCGAAACCGAATAAACCGAATGCTCACCCGTACTATGGTGTTCCTTCATCTCCTCCCTACATAACCTATGAAATCAGCAATGCTTACTAGACGAGGTGAACAGTATATCCCATTGATGATACATAGATGCGATAGCAAAACATGAACAGCCTATATCTATCAAGACAACGTATCTGAATCCTTCCTTCTGTGTTCCAATGTATATAAAATTCCACAAAATATTTTACAATATGCATAAATGACGCACCTTTTCCGGATCATGTAATGCAATCCAAATCCTCGTTGCAACCTGCAGATTTTGTGGAAGAGAACGGCCAGCAACAGAGGGAATGCATTTTACAGCATTTAAGCAGGCGAGTCGCACATGAACATCATTTGCATAAACTCCAGAAAGGGCCTACAGAAGAACCAAAATCAGATGAAACAGAAGAATATCAAAGAAACACCTGCTCCTTGTAGAGTATATATACTCACTGATTCAACTTCACCAGCTTGCAGGCCCAAACATAATTCATTCAACATTGGTCCAATTGACGCCCGACAAGCTGGAACTACGCCAAGGACATGATAAAGCACCTACAAAACCATTTTAAGATTTGACAGATGATCTAAAGGAACATGACTTGTCCTAGGAACAAATTATTATCATAATACTGAAGGCTCAGAGACGTAACTGATAGCATCCGAGACCTAGGAAGAGGCAGTATAGGATCCATGTGCATTGACAATATCCGAAGCACGTCGTCATGAAGAGCTGTCTTCTTTGAAGAAAGTAGTATCTGCTCCATAATCTGATATACAAGAAAATTATCAGGTAAATTGGGAAATAATAACAGCAGGAACTGGTCAAATCAGTAAGAATTTCAGAGAGAAAATTACCGGGAAAATGAAAGTAAAAGAATCAGCTGGAAGAGGGCCAGCTTTGCAGGAAATTGATAAACCTGAGATAATTTTTTCAAAGATACCCACTGATGGGCTTCTACGGGTACTCCCTTCAGCAATTGGAGGAAGATGGTCACATACAACGCATGCATTCTCGGTAGAAATTACGTGCAAAGCAGCAGTAATCTCAGGTGCCCAGTTACATAAGGGTGGAGCTAAACACCTTGCAAAGTTTAGCATGGTATTGAAGGCTTCGTTGCTTACTATCGGTGAACTCAATAAAGGTTCTACATACTTAACCTGTAATTGAGATGTATATCCCATTAGCTTGTGGATCGCATTGTAAAAGAACCTGCTAACCATTCAGATGACTTCACAATAACAGTGAGACTAATCATACATAATTGGGAAAGCTTAAAATCACGATAATTACAAATCATTACTAGTTTATTAGAGACTTATAATTAGAAACATAAATGAAACCTTAACAAGTAATATGTGGTTGTGCAGGGGAACAATAGCACAGCAATTGAGGTGTTACATAAGAAGAGGATGCAGAAAAAAAAAGGTATAGAGGACAGATCCAAGGTTACCAGATTTGTGGCGTGTTTCGGTATGTGATACAGGTACAGGTAAGGGATATGTTAGTTTAAGCAGTATGCTACTGATAGACTTTGGTCGCATTAACAAGAACTATTGGAAATGGTTATTAGCAATTGTTCCACTATGACTCTTAATAATGCGACCCTTTACATCCCCCATAAGGGGGAGAGAGAGGAACCTTCCAATTCACAATTTTCTTTTCCTGCTTGAGTTATGGGTTCATCGATTCTCTCTTTCTCGGAGCCGGTACTCTGATTCCCATCACTGAGACACAAACCCATTGCATTTGATAACATGTGAATCAGCTTCCTGAATGCGGGGTGAGGTAAAGAACCCACTAACACTGGATCTACAACTATTCCCCAAACGTTATAGAATGTCTATTCAACTTCATTCAATAGCATTGCTAAAAGTATTCATATTTAAGTTGTCCTTTTTCAATAAGTGTCAACTCCTCTCTTGGCTTGTGTCTTTGAGATGAATGTGGATCCCTATCGCAAACCAGATCACCTTAAATATTTGTCTGTACTTTTTTCTATGTCTAGGGGGTTTGGAGGATGATCCATGGTTTTATGGGCATTCAGGAAGCTGACCTCATAGGTCGGTCGACAAACCAGACAACTGACCTCATAGGTTTTGTGGCAAGGCCCTCTCTTGCTCATATCTATCTTGCCTGATAAGATACTAAACTTGCATATAAAGCATCGACGTCGAGTTCATAACCAGTCATGGAAACTTCCTCAATTACTTGAGGGCTTTTTTTGCTTCACAACAAATTTTGCCTAGTAATTGAAACAGAGGGCTTGAGTTCACAAATACTCATGCAACTTTTCTAATTATGTGGAACTTCTTTTGCTACATAGAAGAACCCATTTGATGGGAGAGCGGTTGAAGGAAGAGAAATTTGTCCCTTCCACATTACACTGATTGCAAGCCAACGATACTGCATACTTTGTTGACTACTTTTGCCCCTTCCTTAATAGTTGGAAGACAACTTACAAGAATAGAAACTAGTGAAGCCTCTACTTAAGTGTAAGTAAATCCCATCCTGACATAAAAAGTAAAACAGAAATACTCACCAATGAAGGTAGCTGACTGTGAGTAAAAATTGGATTAGCAATAGCTACTTCACCCATAGCTCTGAGAAACAAAGACAGTTTCTTCTGTATACACTCAACATTCTCACGAACAGATGCTTCCTCCTTCAGTAAGAGTTCCCTCGCCTCTTCCTTTGCACTCTTTGCCTTGTCTGTATGAGCTAAAGAACAAAATACTTAATGATTCTCTAAAGATATTGAAGATTGTAGTGGTAAAAAGTAAGTTTTCAACTGAGACGTGCCATTTTTCTTTGTAGCCTTCCCGGTATCCTTTTTCGCTGCAGTTGTTTCTCGTTTGCCGAAGTCTTTTTGTGCAGTATGACCAGATTTATCCTATAAATTAGAAAAACAGATAAGCATGTACAGGAGATAGTTATGTGATCCGAAAGAAGAAGAAAAATTACGGGTGACTAACCAAGCCGTTCTGATTCTCGTATGCACGGAATCGACCCTTAGCAAATTTTGTATTGTTTGCTACAACAGTCTCTGCAAGATAAACACCTTGCTCATTTGATAGCATTCCTTCCGGTGTATAATATATCTGAGATGACAAAGTCATACTTTGATTAGATTTCATCAATCAAGTTTGGTTAAATTTAATGTGCATAAAGTTGCAACAAAATGTCCCGAGGCAAGATGGAGCAAGCAAGGACAAACGCATCTAAATAAGAAGCCCAGGCACAAATTCACTGTAAATGCTTCCAGAGAACCATAGCCCGACATTCATCAAACTAAATGCAGGAAAAAGACGAACAAAGTATGGCATGATAAAAGGTAAGATGCTCATTAACTTGGCCTAAATTAGGCGAACAAAATGAATCTTGGTAGCTTATCCTCATGGGACTGTGACATGGCCTATGGTGAACCCTGTCACACCATTCTTCAACATCATTTGTGATTGAATGGCACCGGTGTAGACAACATTTTCCTACCCGCATTACATTGAGGCATAAATGAAAAAGTCAATATGTTCAGAATTGTGGTAAAAGAAGAGCAAGAAAAAAAGGGCATGCATATGCAAGTTTAAACTAGAAGTAATATACCTTTACTCATAAAATATGACATTCCAATATGATAATCTATTATCCTCCATATAATATCTTTACTTGCCAGTACGTACAGCAAGTTCAAAGTTCCACCCAATTGAGATATACAATGAATCTTCTATACAAGAATTTACAACAGGCATTTTCTTACAGAAGACACAATAATTGATCACACTGAAAAACACACGAGATGCACGATATATAAGATGAATAATTGCTTGGAAAACAGATCATGGTTATCTAATTAGTCTAAGAATGTACCAAAACAAAACATAAACCACAAAGATAAAAGAATAAAGTGAGTCATTGAAAACGAACGCAAGAAACGCAAAATGTACTCCATCTTCAATAGTACAAAATACTACGTGATCGCTAATGTTTTATGTCAAGACAATAATCTTCACTTCGGTATCAATACAACTATCAGCTGACTACTACTGTATGGTACTGAAAGGTGGGAATTCTAACTGGAATTAGCAAAACACAACAAGAATGATCAGTGCATCACCACCCATATTAAAATTTAAAGAATTATATTAGCCGTGCAATTACTTAGTTTGGTCATCAAATCACCAGTGATATATGTCTAAGGTAAAAAGAAAACGATATCTTGCAAGATACCAAATCTAAATGGTGCAAGTGCTAGCACATAGAGTACACCAAAAGGTCATAGAATTATCTAACTTTAAATTGAGAAACCAAACACGACAAAAAACCAGGACTTCTAACTACAACCTAAGGCCACCAAAATCCCAGTTCTGACAAAGAACACCTAATGCAATATGCACTTTCATACCAATCAGGTAAGATTTTTTCCATAGAACATTAAACTCAGATAAATTCCAACTAGGGGACAAATGTATCACTAATCTACAGAGTATACCCAACAATAGACGGTTAATGATTTAGGACCAATTATCTAGTATCGCAAAATCAACAATGTGGATCCTGAAGTAGACTTTAGTCAGTAGCCATGCATGGCAACCAGCAGCATATGAGAAAGCTTACACAGAGACAGCATCAAAGACATTATATTACATAATTTACATTGTACCAGTTAGTCCCATTGCATATATCTCAGGTTTAAGCTTATTTCAGGGCTAATATAGGTGACAACAACTAGATTATTAATTTTAAGAACATGGCAAACTATATTAGAGCTTAACAGAATACATTTGTCAGCCTAATCAAGCTAGGTAGGAAAAAAGAGAGCTTTGTTAAAAGGTAAAATTTTGCAGAACACCATTAGCTTGAAAAACATGGTATATGTAGATATTATTGTCCTATGAATTCTCATTGTTGTTAAAAAAACAGACACCCATGGATGCTCCGGAATCCCAGTTCATGTGTATGCTATAATCATCCGGGACATAACATACATGAAGCCAAAGACAACATATGGATCTCTATGCTGCCTCAACAAAGGTGGGATATGAAACATGAAGAGAATGGAAGCATTCACCTATTCAGATAATACAGTATTGGCCTTTGAAATATCAAATATATGTGATGAATATTAAACTGAAGTTAATTTCAAGCTTAATCTGCAAATATCGTCATTGTCTCAAATTTTATAACCATCATAATGAATACATTGGCAAATATGATAAAATAGACGAGCTAGAGCAGAATTAGGATCTGCAAAGAGAGAAAGTACTAGTGAACTTTGGCCCTAAGGAAGTTACTAGCTTTAAAAGTAGTAAAAGTAAAACAAGAGAATGCCGAAACATCTGCAGCGTGACTACTTTAATTTAGAGAGAGGGATGTCTAGTACAAATACAAAAGATGAATACCTTAATACTTTGATGATACATGTAGATACACCTTTATAGTACCTTAACTTCGCATGTAATTGTAACATTCTTATGTTATTATTTTCGAAGTAAGACTCAAGAAGTCAAATTGATGCTTTAAAGGTTTAAGAACATAACAGTTTTTTTTGTTTCACTCCCACCATTAAATGGAAGGAATAATACACTTCCATGTATTATCATCTTATTCATCAATGTAGAAGCATAGTTCGAAAACAGCACAAACACAAGAAAAAAGGCCATCATGGAACAACAATATAACAGTTTATTTTTCTTTCACTCCCACCATTAAATGGAAGCAATAATGCACTTCTGTGTGGGATTGAACCCACCCAGCCAGGAAGGTTATAACTCCACCTCCTTGCCACCATCATGGTACAACAATATTACAGTTAACTAGTTAGTCTTACGGAAAAAAAAAATAGCAATTACATACTCCTATCTTGGTCTATGAAAATTAAGCATATTTATAATTTTTAGGTTCTAACAAAGTTCTAGGTTCCAAGACCTAGTTAATAAAAAATATAAAGTCAAAGATTGAGGTTTCACATTACTAACTAAATAAAGTTTTTACTCTGATGTAAATGTTTTCTATTTGGCCCTTTGTCATATTACAACAATAACAAAATAAAAGCCTTTATCCCATATTGGGGTCTTTGAATCTGTTTTTACATTCGGATCTTTGAGGTTGAAGCCCGTTGTAACAATAGAAAAAATCATATCATTTGTAACCTACTCAGTCCAATGCATTTAGGCCTACCCTAGTAACCTAGTTGTAGGGTCTCCCTTGACTGCTGCTTATCATTTCAGCAACACTTGTTTCCTGGACATGTTTTTAGTTGTCCAACACTTTGATCCATGAAGCATGATCGGTTTTATAGTTGTCTTGTACAATTGTGCTCCTAACTTCAACAGTAGCTAGCGACAACGAAGCATTCGGAAGCACTCTTCAATTTCAACCAACTTAGTTTTAATTCTATGAATAACAACCTTCTCAATCTCTAGCCCTTTGCCATCTTGTAAATTGTAAATTTGAATCCCTAACAGCCAAAAGTTTTATTTATCGCTTCCTCTAGCAAAAAATGGAGTTGCTCCTTGGACACATGAGCTTAGATTACAAAACAGACTAGGTAGGTCTTTAGATGGCAACAATCTTTTGAGCTTTAGCCGAAACGGATAAAATATGACACCAAATCATAACTAGTGCCAGTTTGACAAAAGGCATAAAGAACTTCGTTGAATCTGAGCTTTCAGGACACTTGACCTCCATAGCTGACACAATTCTACTGGGACAACATTCGTATAATCATTATAAACAGATTTATTCTTGGCTAATGAGACACAAGGTAGTTTTGTTATGACGACTTTGTGCTTTACAAGATTATCTACATATTTATGTACCTGGGAATACAGCAAATGTCAAAATTCAGGGGGGGTTGTGGGTTGGGGGGGTGTGTGTTTGGGTGGGGGATCTACAATATTGAGATGTGTCACAAACATGGATTAGAAAGACATAATTAAAATATCATTCCAGAAACACACCGATAAAGTCCAGTGCTCAAATGAAAGTAATTAGGCACCGAAGTATTGTAACTATCTATAGTACACTAGCTAGCAAATGTCTTAGTAGTTAACATTCCTTGATAGAACACGAGAATTTTCTTTAGAAATAATCAAGTAATCCATCTTCTATTTCAGAATTTGACGAAATTGCAATTATAATAAAGGAACATGCTAAGTTGAATAAAACACAAATTAAAATAAACGTAAAGGTCTACCTCGACAACTTAACTTGGACCACAAGATATACTTGTATTATTTATAATGGATAGATTGGGCACTGATTAGAAAAAATTCTTGAATCAAATCACCTTGACATCATTTTCAGATAGTAAGTCGTGCAGTGACCGCTCCGGCAGCTTGTTGAAATGCTGGAAAGATTAGAAATCATTACAGATGGCATGACAAAATAGAATTCAATCCATTACGCAGCAATTAGAGGTAGACAGCTGGTACTGACCATCTCAAACTCCGAAAATGTGTCCTTGGGTGTTATTCTCATCAAGGTTGATAAGGAACACAATGCTGCACTTTGTTCCGAGGCATTCGAACTCATTAACCCCATAGGCCCAATTAAGTCCTGAATTTACGAATGATAAACAGGGTTACTATGTGCAGCATATTGACTAGTGTCAATTATATATATTCCAGTTAAGTCCTGAAAAGTAAAATGATAAATTGGGAAATAGTGTTTAGCATATTGACTAGTGTCAATTATATATATATATATATATATATATATATATATATATATATATATATAGAGAGAGAGAGAGAGAGAGAGAGAGAAAGAAACAATTAACATCAACAAAACATCCACTTCCACTTGTTTCTGATATTGTGTGCACTAAATTTCCTTTTTCTTCATAATTATAGTAATGATACTACAGTAGTGAGGACCATCAAGCCTTATCAAACTAAAATGCCCCCAAATATATAAATATAGATGCAAAAGTCCAACATTAAAGATCGAAATACAAGTCAGGAAACCATTAGACAACCATCTAGAACATAATGAATTTAGTGCCAACCTCACTAGAACATTTAGGGTATAACATTTTGCAACACATAATGCAATATTCGGAAAATATGTGGAGCCAAAAAATACCTTAAATAAAATCTAGGGATCACAAGTCCGTCCAAGATGTAAACCTCGGTTCTGGAAATGGGGCAGAATCTCCTTCAATTGTCCACGTGGTAGTCAATACTCCATATATCCTTCATGATCTCAATATAGCTACTAGAGACTTATTTCTTCTCCAAAACATACCACATTATCACCCTTGTACTCTATCGTAGCTTTTTCTAGGTAAATAAAAATCAAAGTTCTATGGCACAAATCATAAGCTTAATTCTTCAATAGTTAGTACAACTATGTAAATCTTCAAAAGCTTGGATCTTCAAAAAATGGTACAACTGTATATATCTCCCATGTTTACATATATAGCTCCTAAAATACAACTTATTCATCCGTTCGATGTTTTCCTAGTCCTAAGGATTTCATTGAGTAAATTAGTTAGCATCAATCATTTCTCTCATAAACAATTACATACCTCAATAGAAATATCATATATAATTGTGTCCTCTACTTCTTTTCCAATTTTCTTTTTATTAAACTGTCCTTAACTTCAAAAATCCTAACTCTATGGCAATAGAAAGTTCAACCTATCTTGAGCTGCAGCATGTCTCTTTACATTAAGCTTATCTAGGTCATTCCACTAAATAACATGTGAAATAACTCCCTCGTCTCTTCTTACTATCACTTCCTTTCAATTATACTTTTGGGTTTTCACTCTTGATGCATTAAGTATTAATCTGTCCTTTTCGTACTCTTAGCAAGCCTCTACACATCTTTTTCTCCCTCCTTTCTAACCTCTTACACAAATAATCATAAGCCCTACATTTAAGAATTCCAAGAATCAATTTGGCTATTTTTTATACAATTAGACACTATACTCATTACACTAGTATCCTTCCATGGTATCTTTTTCTATGTTTAATCTTCTTTCCTATATCATGTTATATTTAAAGAGTATAAAGTTATTTCCTTTCAAGATCACCAGCTAGTCCTAAATTTCTTGTTTCTTTAGTATTCTCTTTCATTTTCTAATATTAATGTTGAATACCATCAGTCTACGGTGTGTGGTTAAGCTATCTCAAGCTATAACTTTCCAATCTTTACATTCTAGCATATGGAGATTCCTAGTGAAGAAATAATCTACTAAAAGTAATTGAATATTCCTCTCTTCTTAAACCAAGTATTGGTTTGTATAAAGCAAAAACAAGCTTTCTATCACCACCTTCATTCCAAGTAACACACCTATAACCTCCAAACATGATATCATAATCACTATTCTCTTTTTTAACATTGTACATAAAAAATTCCTACACGATATATAACTTTCTCCTGTCTACCTGATAATCCTTGAATCGAATCGAAATTTTCCCAAGTTTTCCTTTTAATGATAAAAGACCCTCACCAAGAATAAGTTTATTAACATTATCCTATTCTATACCCAAGGTTCGTTGATTCATTTAGAGTTAGAAAAGGTCAAACCTTCTAAGACAATCAATCCATCTACCAGGTATTCCGGAAGCAATTGACCATTTTTTTCAATTCCAACATGTTAAAAAAAAAGTTGGTCCATATCTCATCACTGTATTATGGAGGCCAAAATAGAAAGAACTCAAAATGCGACAGCACTTTGAATGCAAAACATCAATTAACACATAATAAAATTACAGCAATCATTATCTTTGGATGTTGGATTTTTTATCTAGACTCTCAAGATCCGTTTTTATTTGTGTTTTGCTTGTCAATTTAACATCTTCTAATTGATTTGTACAGTTTAACAAATTAAGTGGGTTCAACCCTAATTTGGGGTCATCCATTTAACCATCAAAATTATATATGTTTCAGTAAACAGCTACACCCATCAACCAAAACTTGTAGATCATTTTGATTTGCATGTAACACCAATTAATTTGATTGTAATTTTTTTACAGCAATACTGCAGGTTTTACCACCTGCATTTGCGGAAATGAATATGCAGGAAACATAAGTTTGCAATGCAACTACCTTACAGATTGATACAACATTTTTGGCCACTATGTCAACAATATCGAAGCCATGCCTCCGCAAGTTTCTTTGAAGTCTCTGAAAATATGACAAAATAAAACATCATTGGGATTAGAGATTAACGCCTAATATTCAAAAAGTAAATATGCAAATGCCACAGCTTGTATGTAACTATTTTACAAGTATACATAGATTGTTTAGTAGCATAAATTGAGATAAGAAAACAACTAGGAAAACCAAGTATCACAGAGCACTAATTTTTAAAGCATTCACCATTTATAAAACATTAATGATAATAACAACAAAAACAAGGCCTTTAGCCATAGCACTGGTAAGCTAAGAATAAATCCTTCTTTCCAATCACACACTGAGGGTCATTTCCCTCCTTAGTTAATTAGCAAAAGTGCCAACATCCCATTCATCTTTTTCTTCTTTTGGCTTCAATATAAATGTTGTTAAGTCGTCATCTAGAGCTCTACAAGCAACTTAAACTATTTTTTAATCATTAGTAACTGTTCCAGACAACTACTTTTGGTGCACATTCCCAAACATCTCAACGAACTCCTCTCATCTCATCGTCAATTGAAGACACCTCAATCTTCCCATAAAGTACTTCATTTAGGTTCTACTCTCTTTTATATGGCCACTGTCAACTGCACTCGTGGACATAGTTCTTTATGGCTCACTAACCTGACCCAATTGTATGATATTCTAAGGTTTCTCATCGTGTTGATGGATACTTTACAGAATATGGTTGAATAGTACTTCAGAATAACTTCACTTGGCAATCTTCATATAATTGAATGTCCTGACTCCACCTTCAAAGAAGAATGAATAACCCATCCCATGTAACAAAAAACAATTACTTTTTAAGTATTCTTAGACAGTACCACTAAGATAAGCATGCAATGTCCATTAAACTGAAATGCAGATGCAACAGAATCTCAGAAATGAGATCGAAAACATGAATCGGTCAGCTTCCTCCAGAGCAAATAGACAAAAATGTTTGTTCTTTTGTTCTTCTTTAGAGAAGTAACAAAGAACCAAATGAAATTATTACAAACATAGTTTTATGTAAAAAGAGCACTATGTAGTGAAAGTACCTTCCATACTGTATAACCACAATATGTGCCAGCAATGCAGGGATGGTGACAACAAAGGATAATCCGAGATGATGTCCCCGAACTAAATGCAAAGGCTGCCGGCGCAATAAGAAGCAAACACTTCACTAGAACCTCACTAGATGGAAGGAATGGCATCTGAGGGTCCTGGGAATTTTCTGTGTCACTTCAGGGCCAAAGAGTTAATATGATGTACTAGATCAAGATAAAGATGACTAAAGTAATTGAACACAGAAGGGTTAAAGAGGACTATAGGTAGTATATAGCAAAAGGCCTCGCTAGCAAGAAATAGCAGCTAACTAATCCAAAGATACCTGATTTTAAGAAATGATTTTCTATCTTCAACTGAACATAACCAACAGGAAAACTCAAGTAAAAGATCTTCAATCAAAGTTGACGAGGAAGAAGTAATCTTTCTCGCAGCATCGTAAGCCACCTTGCGAACATCCCAACTTGGATGGCAAATTAGAAACAGTAATAACTGTATCATGCCAAACGAACACATATCAATACAAATTTGAAAGGTACTTCTCTATGAACAATTTAACTTACCTGTAATAGGGATCGAACAGATAAGACTTCCAACACCCTGCCAGGAAATAAGAAATTCCAATGATTTCACTAAAAAAACTGTGTAGCAATGTTCATATGAAAATGGAAACAGTTGAACAACCTCTGTAGGTGGTCTATAAGTAGCAGCTCTAGAAGATCTATGCAAGTTATACAATCTTCAGATGACAATTTGGCAACCTATACATGAATAGGAAGCACATAACACATACAAACGGTATTATGTTAGATAAATAAAATAATAATTAATAAAAGTCAAGCACTTATCCAACAGCATGACCAAGAAATTTTATATAAACCAAAAGTTAAGCTAATCTATACTAATAAGAAGTACACTAGTAAATCACTGCTAACTCTCAAGTAAGTTCTAGATCAAAAATTAAAAATTAACAACCATTAGGAAATTAAGGCAACAAACTCGAGTAGAAGTCCATTAACCCATTAAATGAGATAAATTAACACTATAAGTGCCCTAAATAGACTAGGTGGCATACAAATGATGAACTACCCTTCAAGCTTTGAACAAAAAGTGTTGACATGCTATTTCTGATAAAAGGATTTCGCAAATGGACCTGTTTTATCAAATATTTTAATGAATTTACTCAGCAAAGAACAGTACGATGCTGCAAAAGATCAGCATGAGGATAGAGGAGTACCATGATAAGTAAAGGTATAGAGTTCGTTACTGGATAGAATCTTATGGTCAATTCAATGTCATAATGGTTTTTATCTTCAAGCACAACTAAGATACACCAAGCATCCCCCATCTCTGTCCAACGTTGGCCACTAAGTATAGACTAGATACTTTCCAATCACATACTACAAACCTGACAAAAAAGCTAAGTCATGTACGGCTCCAAATGTTTCCAAAGAATGGCCTGAGATTCCAAAACGGCCTCCCACGAGCCAGACACACCAGGGACACAAAACTATATGTTTGATATATCGTTTGTAGTTGGAATCCTAGGTAATTGACAGGAGCATGTTACACATCTGTCGGACATATTGGTGTTCGTGCAACATTGACAGACCTCAACATTAAAGTAGGTGGCACCTTTAGAAAATCAAAAGGCATGTCACCAATTGAGTAAGATGAAACAATAAGCATCCAAAGTTACTCAAGGATACAGCTTCTATGTATCTTGTGAATATTCTGTTGAAGCAAACAATAAGGTGATGGAAAATGGTGTGGACTTCGTTTCATTTGGTTCTTTGCATGTGTAGATGTAACCACTAGTATCTTAAAACCCGTGAGAAGGCTCTGCCTCTAGATAGTTAGCAGAAAGCAATATTCCCCTACCGCTACTTGTTTAGTTTGTTTGTTCATGCTTCCATCTCATTTTACATTCTGAAACCATTTTTGCAAAAAGTCGTGCTTCTCTTAATAATTCATTAGTCCGGCCCAAAAGAGAAGTTGTCATATGTTAACAATTGGTGGCCTCAAAAGGAACTACAGAAATAATGAAGATGGTACTATTGGAGCTGAGGCAGATTATAAAAAGTATACTGTGTAATTATATGAAGGAAGACAAAATTTGAAAATCAACTATAACTATGAATACATAACTAAGATTGTTTTGTAAGATATAGCATGTATGCATTAGCCAACAGGTAGTATAATTACCAAAGGAATTGATATAAGTGTAGATTCATTTTGACCGACCAATACCCAAAGCTTCTCCTTGACTAATGTCTCTTCTGGAAAACCAATCATAAACAAATAATCATCGTAAAGTATCTATCAGCATAATTTAATTAACAAACTAATTTTAGTGAGTGACAATTATAAATATTAAAAAAAAAACCTGCTTTGGCATCGAGCGTGACAATTTTTGCAACTGAAAAGAGACCATATATTCCATCCAATCTCATCGACGCCTTAGTAAAACCAGTTTTCACCAATTGAATAAGAGGCTCAAGGATAGGCGAAATCTGGAAAAAATGTAGACTTAAGCAGGTAGCAGTAAAGCAAAAAAAATCACAATGTAAAAAAACATTTTGTTATGTCATTAAAAATGCAAAAACCAACAATAATGTTACAGTCAACCTTACCCTAGTTAATGAGTCAGATTTTTTGCATATGACTCGCAAACATCTAAGATGCCCTTTTCTCAAAACATCCTTCTCTTTTAGGCCTTGAGTAATAAAAGAAACAACATCTGGCTGAACAGCTTCAGCGGATCTTGATGCCCAAGAAGCCAATGTGGATAAGATTGCCACCTTCACTTCCTCACTTCCTGGGTTTTAGCCACAGTAGACACACAAAAGGATCAAATATCATGACAAAAGAGAATAACTAAAATATTGGGGGAATAAAGAAACAGTAACCAGAGAAGTATCATTTAATTTACCATCATCCTTGTAACAGGACAGAAGAAATGATGATATGGAAGGAGCCAGCTTGTTGAGAGGCTTTCCGCCTGGAGCCTTTGACAACTCTTGTACAGCAATGACCATTCCAACCCTTTGGTAAGGAAGTGTGAGCTTGCCCTCAGACCCTGTCGACATTAGTCCACTTTATGGAATTGATATGATATTTATGATACAAGGATTAGAAATAATGATCAAATTGTACTTTTCTGAGTTGAATGAATTAACATTAGCCAATTAACCGTTTAAAAAAATCTAACATAATGCACAACCTCCTATAACAACTTTTATTGCATTGAACATTGAAGTCAAAACATCTGGATCACTGGACATTTTACTCAAACAGCCTACAATTTCCAAA
The DNA here is from genome assembly GCA_029216955.1 of Iris pallida. NCBI lineage: Eukaryota > Viridiplantae > Streptophyta > Magnoliopsida > Asparagales > Iridaceae > Iris > Iris pallida. Next base: position 935,242 of record JANAVB010020599.1, on the reverse strand, counting down.
GCCCTAATCCTTCTTCCTTCATCAGCATGTCGGAGATGTGGCAGTACAACTGAGAGAAATTCAAGTGCATATTTGCTCAAGTCAAGGTTGACTGATTTTAACAATTCAACAACAGATTCTAACACAATTTCTGGATTCCGCTTTAGCATTTTGACAGCCGAGGGAACCACGTGAATTTTAAAATCTTCATGCTCTATATGCATGAAAAGTGGTTGAAAAGCTTGTACAAGATCTCGCGACGGTTTATCCCTTGCATTCAGAACTGCTTTGACATACAATTCAAGGAATATTGGCTGCATAAAGAAAAAAAGCAGATCAGATGATTCATAACAAAATGTCAGAATCAGCATGCAAAAGAAAACATAATTTAATGTTTATAGATAACTACGAGAATGAGTATTAAAGAAAAAAGGGATTATCACCTTGTACTGCTCAAACAGAGATGGGGTAGTACTTGAATAATCAAGCAATATTCTTATTAGTTCAGCACTGTCCCTGCTGGATATTCTTGAATCCTTTAATTCTTCTATGTAGATCCTATAGATATCTGCAGACTGAAGTGCAAAATGTAAACAAAAAGAAGATAGTGTGTATATGACACCAGCCAAAATAGCAACCGTTGCTTATATTCAATGTAGATAAACATTGAGGATCGGGAAGTACCTCGGAGAAAAGATGAAAAAAAGTCCTCTTACATGCCCTACATGTACGGAAAGAACCCTTCATAAGGACCTGACATAAGAATGCTTGTCCTGTAGCAAGCCTCACGAACCCGCCCTTGGACACGGAGATGAACTGACTCCACCTCAAGAGAAGACATGACCACTTGAGAAGTTTGTAACTTCCTACGGGAGTTTGGTTTTTTAAATGCCTTTCCATAGCCTGAACAACGGCGCCAGCAAAACTCTTCATGAATGTAGAGTCACCGAGAGCTCTAACAATCAAATCATCTACTGCTTTTCTTGATGTTCGGTCATCATATATGGGCAAAGTTAGGAAAATAACTTCAACTAGCGACTGTGCAACATCGGGAGATAAGTCTGGATAAAGACAAATTTTAAATATAAATCAATAGGTGTCCTCTCTTATGCAAAAGCAGCTCAGAGTAATCATTATCAACCAACAACTCGCAACGTCATTACGTAAAATAACAGCACACTAACCAAACACTATTTGCCATGACAAAAAATATGTATATCAATTACACAAATGACACAGGTCTAAGCTGTTAACTAAACAGGTTAGAACAATTTCCGCAAAAAAGTCGAGTAGATCCAAACCAAACCGACCACGCATAACTTGACTTAAACCACAAATATAAAAGGGTTGATTACTTGCAAGACAAAGCACAAGCAATTTGCATAAGAATCTAACTCTAACCAATACTGAAAGCAGAGAAGTATAGGTCACCACGATAGGCAAGTATAGTTTAGTGGATGTGGCAGAAGTCGACGATGTGCAGGAGATGGACCAGTTCTAGGTTTCTATTAGTCTACAATGGCCCACAGTCTATGTTCAGCTTCTCGGAAACAGTCCACTTAAAACCGCCGATCTGATATCAAAGTAAAAAAATGGAAATCTCGCTTAGAGGTTGAGAGTGAGGGCATGAATTGTTGAGTCGGTGAGGCTTGTTGCTTGAGACTGGATTTGAATATGATTCGAGTCTTGGAAACAGCCTCTCCACGCAAAATGGGTTAAGCATGATCCTATCCATACCATGCATTAGCAAGAGCATTGTGGTACTAGGACGCACTAAATCTATGAAAATAGGATAAAGAGGTTTGCTATAACTTTTGAGATGTTTCATTCCGCAAGATATTCCATTTGAACATAGACGCGATTACAACAAGAGGCATTAATTTGGTTATTGAATATAAACCAATATATAGAAAAGAAAAGAAAAACTATTGTGCAATGATTAAAAAACATGTTTAATGTGAAAAAAAAAACAATGGAATATAACTAACAATCCTGCCATCGCCTATTTCAATTTCAGGGATCCTGACAATCTTTTCCAATAAGGTCACTATATTCCACCTGTTATGGAGGAAAAAAACTTAAAACCAGGTAGAGTCGAGTTGAGACTTCCCCCTCTTCACTTTCATCAAAATCAAATGCCTCTTCCCTTCTTCCACTCTAAGAGCATCATTAGTAGATGGTGATCAAAATTTCATCTTGAGGCCCAAAATTTAGGGGGGAAATGGTAAATGTAGAATGGGTTGGGCTTGCATGAGAATAGTAGGAAATGATAAAGTGAACTCCGGTCCAAAGATTGTGTGATCAAAAATTGATGTGGGAAAAAAATAATGTAAAATCTAAAATCTAGAACGTGGAGCCGGGAATGGAACTTACTATTCTACAACATGAGTTCTTACAATCTAGAATCTATAAATTGGGAGGCCCGAGACTTGGGTCCTATGGGTGGGATGGACTGAAACTCTAGAAATTGGGACCGGGGATAGAGCTTACTATTCAACCAAATGAGTTTCAAATTTCTGAATCTAGAAATTGGGACCGGGATGAGCCTTACTAATGATGCTCTAAGACCCATTCATTCACGTTTTTCATGCTCCAATTGAACACATTGCATTTGTGTTCACAACATGTGGAACAAAATAAACAGTCATACAAAATGGTGTGGAATAGATGAGAATGGAAATGACAACCGGTATACTCCAGGGCCAGGGGTGCGTCACCCACGAATTGAAATGATCATTTTTTATTCGCACGAGATTCCACGTCCAACGCTGCTCGGGTGAGAGCACAGCTCGCCTGCTGGACTATCGCTTCTAGGTCCGGCACTCTACCGCTTCGTCTGGTTATTTGACATCTAGAACTCAATACAGCATGATAAGGATACGGCGACACTGACTCTGCACCAAATATGAGGTGTCCTAGGATATTTTGGAGTGTCTCGTGTCCGATACATATTTGATGTTGATAAGATTCTGCACATCATCTATTCAACACAGACAATATACGATATGGCACAAATTTTGCTTAAGCGGCACACATTTCTTCCAAAAATCATTACAGTTAACGATTTGACACCTTATTCTAGCTAACAATGACATAAGAAACAATGATTTAATCTACTCGTGGAAATAATTAACATTTCATTACTCCCATCTTCAAATTCTGGTACAAATTTTGCAAATATCACAATAAAATGATGATTACATCTATCGATAGAGATCTAGAATTAGAGATACCAGAGCTCTGGAGCAGCAACGGGAGGTCCTTGCGGAAGATCCGAACCCGCCGCTTGGTCGAGGAGGTGCTGGCTTCCTCGGCGGCGGCCCGCAGTACATCCGTCGGCTGCGCCATTGTCGGCGGCGGCGGAGGCGGTGATCCGGTGACGAAACCCTAGAAGTTTCAGATGGAGAAATTTAGGGTTTCGCTTAGTTTTTTCTCTCTCTTTCCGTACAGTTGGATGGGTCGAAAACAAAAGTTAGGGTTTTGTGGAGAACCGGAACAGAAGAAGATAGTTTTCCGTTCTCGCTAGTTACTTACTGACCAAAATGCCCCGGCTTGGATTTCAGTCGCGAGTGTTCTTTTTTTTAATTACAACTCACATTTACATACACATTCTTACAATCCGTACACACCTAAACGTCCTTACGGTTGGAGGACTCGAACCCTATCGATTCCGTTTGATGTTCATATTATTTTCTCACATGAGCTACAATCGCAGAATTCAATCACAAAGTTTCTACATAGAAATTGCATCCAAAAAAAATACTCTTCAATGGTCTTCCGTTTATATTCCACTTTGTGTTGCATGATAATAAGATGGAGAATATTAAATAAAATTTGATTTAATTTAAAAATCAAACCCAGTATTAAGATGGAAAAATTGAAAGTGGGGTCAATATTAAGAGTTTTATATGAAACTTCGTCATCTTAAGACAGCGTCATGTAGGATAAAATTTGGCTATTGGGAGATGTTCTTTCTAAAAAAATTTTGGTGTAGAAATAGGAGAGATAGAAACCAAATTGTGGATGGTCTAATTATTAAAAAATTATTTATGCTTTGTGATTCATAACATCTCTCTCCTACTATAATGGGTATTTATAAAAGCACTACAAAAGTTACTCGGGACTACCTAGGTATTTACAAGTTTGTTACTCAAAAAAAATTACTAAGAGGGTGTCCACTATGGATAAAGGGCTGTCAAAATTTCTACAGTCCTACCAATATACTGGACTGTCAAAAAATTTTACAGTCCTACCAATATATATATATATATATATATATATATATATATATATATATATATATATATATATATATAGCCTAGTGGTTAAGGGGAGATGCATGCCATCCAAGTGGTCGGAGTTCAAGCCCCAGCGTACGGATTTTGGACATATGTTAGTTATAAGTATTTTTAATTTTTTGACGGTTAAAAAATCAAATTATTATTATTATTATTATTATTATTATTATTATTATTATTATTATTATTATTATTATTAATTACATGAGAATATAAACTTATATGACTCTTTTGAGCCATTTAGCCTCCTATAGCAAAGATAAAGACAGAGAAAATAAATAACAACATTTTAAAATGTACAATATAACATTTGCACTTTAAAGTGTTGGCACTATTTAGTTATTAAAAAAACATCTCCAAATTTCTTAGTTTCAAAAAAAAAATTTTGCCAGCCTTATGGAAAATTAGTCATCTTCATGTGCATTGCACGTACAAAAAATAATATTAAGATAGTTATGATTTTAATATTTTTTAATTAGGATTTGTTATGATATATGTTTAAAATTTTGGATATGTATCTAGTTAGGTAATACATGTAGTTAGTTTAAATATAGTATGAATATTGAATATACTTTAGGATTTGTTATAGATGTTTATATGAGTTTGGATATATGTTTAGGTAAGTAAGAAGATTTAAGGGTTTTTTTTAGGACATACGCGAAGTCAGAGGAATTTTAGAAAAATTTTATAATTCAATATGAAGTGTTAAGTTCAAAGAACTCAAGCAATGAAATCCATCGAAAATATTCTCGAAAACGCATTTATAAAGCAATACAAAAGAAGCAAGTATGGCATAAAAACAGCAAGAAAAATGTCACGCCCCAGTACCGGAATACGGGGGCGGACGTAGGGCAGCTACACCGTATAAGGTACGAATACGCTATACGGCGATAACGGCTGTCAAGTCTTGCTGGGTATCCTAGCATGCAACCAATCTATGGCCTAATCTGATCTCATGTCCACAGGCAAATCACAATGAAACAATATCAAGAGAGATAATCATATGGAAAGCAGGAAATACTCATATGAAAATCCGAGAGTCTACAATAAGAAATAATGTAGACATAATACCTTCCCACACAGTTCCCTCAGGATCAGGAACTGAAGCTCGTCCTCCAAGTCAAGTCTGGAAGATCCACAGGGTCGGTCACTGGAAATCTGGGAACAATCCAGGGTTGGTCAGGCCAACCGCAGCAAGTACCAGAAAGGAAGGCTCAAGGACGGGCGAAGAAAACCAGCATGATAAAATGTGACAGAAATAGCATCTAAAAACAGTAAATAAGGTAAGGGATCGTGCGGTACCAACGCACGATTACAGAATATAAGGCAGCAATCCAACTACTAATACGTAAGTAACCAACAATCATCACAGTCATCCTAACATCCACTAATGCTTGCATCGCCAACTGGAACTCGAAGTCTGTCATCGGAACACTAACTCACCCCTACATCAAACAAGAACAAGAGAATGAATTACCGCACCGGGACAGCGTTACGTGCCAGCCAGCTTAGCAAGCAACAAGCCATACAATTTAGGAGAATAAGTGGCCACTCAAAATGCCTACGGCTCTCTATGTGGAGGTTAGGTTACCCCAATAATGCAAGTATGGGAATCCTCAGATCGTGCCGTCCCAGCAGGGCTAGCGAGGCCAAGTATAGCATGTAAGAAGAGTACCGATCCCTCGTAAGGCCACCGGGCTCTGCATGTCACCACCGGTCCCTCGTAAGGCCACCGTGTCGAGTATGCCATGTATATAATGTATAGTACATAAGTAGCCGGATATTGCCATCCACTAGTACGAATGGTAACAATATCCGTGGCGGCCAGCCTGCAGGTCATGACTAATGTCTGGGATAAGGCTGGTAATGCACGATCTTGGGATTCCGTTCCCCCCAATGCTTCTACCAGTTTAAGTTGCCTAGATTAACCATACATTTATCCGGAATCACATGTCGTGGTCACATGATCATCCTCCTAGATGTCGCACCTCAGTACGAGAACGCTAAGTAAGAATCAACCTCGGCACCTATAGTCCCAGTTATGATCCATCATTAGTGTTATGCAACAAACAAGCAAGCAATCATAACCACGCTAAGACTATAGGCCAACTACCAAGGTACCCGTACAGGTAATCATATAATATAGCTAGAATGTCAAGATGGCATCGTAATGCCATATAATCATGAAAGTAGCACCTCAAAGTGCCAGTAGACAAGGGGCACCGCAGTGCAAGGTCAGGGCCAGTACCTCAAAGGGTAAGCTGGATTTATAGTACGGGTACAAGTAGTCAGGTCTGGGACAAGGACAAATCTGTCAGTCACAGGAAGTCATCTGCCCACATCGTGGCATGGATATCATGTCAAGTACAAGACCAGAACCTCTACTATAATAACATCTCAAGCATATATGGGAGCCTACAGCTCCAATCATCAAGTCGGTCCATCCACCAGATCAATCTAGCAAGAGTCTCCCATCCATGATGGAGTGAATATCACGTCAATAAAGACAACCTCCAAATACCAAGCTCATCCCCCTAACAATGCTAGGCCCTCTGACTCACAAGAATCCTCCAAGTCAATGATCACAAGCCACTAAAAAACAAGCCCCTCAACTACCAAGACATAGCAATCAAACCAGGTTCCCCAACTACCGGAATACACAAAGGTACCCAGTTTTGGGCGTTTGGGAAGTCGAGTAAAAATCATATAATAATACCCTCGATATTCTATTCGTTCTGCGAGACACTCGCACCAATATCAAAATCCAAAAGTCCTCAAAGACATATCTGATCAAATTAGAATATCACCAAAGAACTAGCAACACTATCTAAGAATCCACTTAGTCTACCATTATCACTATCTCAATATCATATCTCCTCATAGTCAATCCTCGAATAAGATCATAATCCCAACACATGGGTCAACACTAATCAACGTCGTCGGAAGATGGCAAGGATTGTGTGAACCACTCTGGATCAAATCCACAACCCTTAAACCAAACAAGGACTAGGGTTGCAGACCTTCACCCGAGTAGAACCGCTCTCCTTACACAATCCGGCGGACAAAACAGACAATGGGATAACAAACTAAACTGGAACACCATCTAAAAGAAGGGTCACGGGTCAAGAGTCCAATGGGTGATACCGTCGAAAGGCAAGGATTGCATGAACCACTCTGGATCAGATCCACAACCCTTAAACCAAACAAGGACCAGGGTTGCAGACCTTCACCCGAGTAGAACCGCTCTTCTTACATAATTCGACGGACAAGAAAGGTCAAGACGCTATGCGACTAATCTAGTCGGGAGTCTACCTAGCAGGCAATGAGATCCGGGATGCTATACCAAGAAGAACATGCATGAGTTCAGTCCCGCAAACCAAAGGAATGGTTCTGCCCAATCCTTCGAACCAAATTCCCAACCGGAAATTCTGGAAAAATCCGGCAGAGTCTCCCTTGTAATCTGGATGGGAGCACCCTACGAATAGGGGCTAAAACACTCGGCACAACCCGCCGCAGAATCACAGAATCGTAGGCTGAGAACACTAAGTCTCAGCTACCAGCAGCACTACGATGCGTACTGGGAACAAATCGATAGCCGAGAACACTAAGTCTCGGCCTCCAGTAGCACTACGATGTGTACTGGAAACCAATCGAACCCGAGACCACTAAGTCCCGGCCTCCAGCAGCGCTACAATGCGTACTGGACGCCAAGCCAACATGCATAATAATAAAATAACCGCCTCGCAGGGCGTACCACAACACATGTCCATAAATCCCTAACTCAAACACAATCACCGCCACAGGTAAAGTTAGCCAAAGCTGTTACCCGACCGCGAGTCGGACACGGAGCATATGGGGACAATCCGTACAAGTGAGTCATGCTCGTGTCCTCGGAGGTGTGGATGACCCGTCCGAGTTGTCCGATACGGTCGTAAACCGGTATCGAACCAAGCTATCCTAAGTTATCACCATGGCAATTCTACTAATAGCTACACTACTCATGGTTATACATTTACAATTACAACAAATTAAAATGCAATAAAATCCAGGAGAGGGCAAGAGTCGTCGATGAGCAAGGGATACTTGCCTAGAGGGCTCGGCTAGGTAAGCAAGTCTTCAACGATCGCGATCCAAGCTAGCACATCCATCAAGGTCCTCAGAACGCACAATAAACAATCATTAGCACCAAACAATAAAATAATAGGAGAAATCACAGGGGATGCAGGAGGCTATACCGTGTGGGTCCCGCAAGCAGTGCAGGGATCTGGCACGGAAACCGAGGTACGCGGATCGATACGGACACGTAAACCAAGACGTGGACGTATATCGAGACGCGCACGAGAATCGAGATGGCACGAATATCGAGATGAACGGGAAACACGTGCACGTAAATCGAGACATGAACATAGATCGAGAAAATCACGAATATCGGTGCGTGCACGTTTTGAGGCGGCACGGGTCACGAGGTAGGCACAAAGGCCGAGACACGATGATCGAGACAACACACAACCCGAGGTAGCACGATGCCCGAGACAGCATGGGGCTCGAGGCGTCCCGCTGCCCAAGGCAGCACGTGGATCGAGGTGCACAAAAATCGAAACAGCTCACACATCGAGGCACGCAAATCGAGATGGCACGCAACCCAAACAACGCGGGGCCCAAAGCGTCCTGTTGCTCAAGGTGTACACGAAGCTCTAGACACGTGTCCCGAGGTAGCACGAAAATAAGGGGTGCGCACCCACCGAGGGTGCGCTGCCCAAGGAACACGCTGTACGAGGCAGCACACTACTCGAGGCAGTACGCTGCCCGAGGCACGCCGATCGAGGGGCTCGCTTCCCGAGGAGCTCACAGCCCAAAGAGGGGAGAGAGGAGGGTGGCGGAGCTCACCAGAGGGGACTCGGCCAGGTCGGGTCGGGTCGGACCACCAACGGGGGAGGGTGGTCAGCAGCAGGGCCAGGTCGGGACGGCGCTGCTGGCCGGAGAAGAAGGGCGGAGGAGACGGAGGCCGTCGGGGAGCTCGGCCAAGTCGGGTCGGGGGCTCCCAGCGGCAGAAGAGAAGACAGAAAAGGAGAGACGAGGGCGGTGGAGCTTGGTCATGGCGACGGCGGTGCCGGTGGCGGCCATGGGGGCTCGGCCAGACGGAGGAGAAGGGAAGAGGGGAAAGTGGAGGTGGCGCTGAAGATGACGATGATGGTGGCAGCGGTGGTCGTGGCGGCCGGCGGAGGAGAACAGAAGAGGGGAAAGTGGTGGTGGCGCCGGAGATGGAGGCGGTGGTGGCGAGGGAGACGACGGCGACGATGGTGGTCGCCATGGCGGTGGCGACTGAAGTGGTGGCGGCGGAGGCCGAGAGGAAGGAGAGAGGGGCTGGTCCTTGGGGGAGAAAGAGGGATCGGGAGAGAGAGAGTGAAGAGAGAGAATTGGGGGGACGGCTGAGAGTGGAAGTAAGGGGAGAGAGAGAGTGTTAGGGTTTGGGGAGGGTTAGGTAGATGTAGGTAAAAAAAATAACAATAACAATAATAAAAATAAAAGAATAATAATGAGGATAAACTCACATCCAAGTAAACAATAATAAAATTTTAGGAATACCCGAAATTAAAAATCCTCAAAATACACCAATACAGTCATATACCTATTTCTAAAATAGAGATCTGACATCCTACCCACCTTACAAAAATTTCGTCATCGAAATTTTAAAATTATCAAAATAGGGTTTTCAAAACTAGTACATACATATCTGCCATGAAAACTCTACCCACCTTACAGAAATCAAGTAATACAATAAGAAACGAACAAAATCTCAATATGAAAACATCAAAGAGAACAAGGTCTAGATAAATCAACTCGCAAGGTAAATCGAAAACATCGAAAGAATCTCGAAAATCAAAGTCTCGCATACACAAAGTAACCCCATAAATCAAAACAAGTATAGAATGTCGAAAACAATGTCAGAAAACGTAAAATCCCAACTGCATAAAAATCCTCACAAATCATAAAATACATGATATCTGTCTCGAACCGATGACCGTAATTTCCTAATATCCGAAAAATGTGTGCCATGGTCATTCTTTGCCACGCCATCCGGAATGGCTGCAAAAGATTCACCATGACACTATAATCGAGCGGCTGCAACTTTCGTTACCACGCCGTCAATGTATACTAGGGTCACCCGGTACTCGTGACAAATACCCAAAATGAATCAAATCCATAACCCAAACATCCGAATTACTAAAATCACAAAATCTCTAACAATATAACGAGTCCTAAAAAATCATCAAAATCCAAAATCCAGGTGAATCGTAACACACATCCAAAAATATTTTCAATAATAACCACAAGATAGCTTTTCTAGGAAAATACTACATATCCGTAGGAAAATACTCTAAATCAAGAATCCATATCAAAACATAATGTATAGAAGGTATATCTATAATCAAAATAATATCTGAAATATATAATCATGAGTGCGGAACTGTCCGAAATCAAGGAAGCCGAATCGATACAAGAATATCCCTCGGATACTCAACAAATGTTAAAATATCCAATCTCAGAGTCCTGATGAAATCTTCATTCTGCAGCAATCCAGCCAACGCTCGAAGAGGGCGATAATGATACTAAGTCAACACGAAGTCAACGCACGAAATGGATAACAGAAAATCAAACAAGGCGAAACACCGATAGAGAGTACAGAACCCAAGATAAATAATCATGCAATCGGCCAGGTCGGGTCGGGTCGGACCACCAGCGGGGGAGGGTGGTCAGCAACAGGGCCAGGTCGGGGCGGTACTGCTGGCCGGAGAAGAAGGACGGAGGAGACGGAGGCCGTCGGGGAGCTCGGCCAAGTCGGGTCGGGGGCTCCCGGCGGCAGAGGAGACAGAGAAGGAGAGACGAGGGCGGTGGAGCTTGGTCATGGCGACGGCGGTGCCGGTGGCGGCCATGGGGGCTCGGTCAGGCGGAGGAGAAGGGAAGAGGGGGAAGTGGAGGTGGCGCTGAAGATGACGATGATGGTGGCAGCGGTGGTCGTGGCGGCCGACGGAGGAGAACGGAAGAGGAGGAAGTGGTGGTGGCGCCGGAGATGGAGACGGTGGTGGCGAGGGAGGCGACGGCGACGATGGTGGTCGCCATGGCGGTGGCGACTGAAGTGGTGGCGGCGGAGGCCGAGAGGGAGGAGAGAGGGGCTGGTCCTTGGGGGGGAGAAAGAGGGATCGGGAGAGAGAGAGTGAAGAGAGAGAATTGGGGGGGGGGGCTGAGAGTGGAAGTAAGGGGGGAGAGAGAGTGTTAGGGTTTGGGGAGGGTTAGGTAGATGTAGGTAAAAATAATAATAATAATAATAACAATAATAAAAATAAAAGAATAATAATGAGGATAAACTCACATCCAAGTAAACAATAATAAAATTTTAAGAATACCCGAAATTAAAAATCCTCAAAATACACCAATACAGTCATATACCTATTTCCAAAATAGGGATCTGACAAAAAATCAAGCAGCGGAAATGCCCCTTGCAACTCGACCGCAGAGTCCTTCCTCGAGATACTATATACTGAATATGAGACCTGATTCCGAAGAACTCAATACATGACGAGGAAATGATCTTGATTCAATATGTCCTGATTAATCGATACCGAAGATGTTTCTTAACCGTGCTCCCAACAAATGAGGAACAAGGCACGATGTTGGGACATGACACTACACCACGGTTCTTCCTCCGCCCAATTGTTACTCTGTGTAACCACTTTCCTATTTTTCCAATAAACCCAATCATTTTCCTAAAATCTCTATTAGTTGTTCTGATATTTTTTGTCAATGACATAAGTTATTTAGATATTATGGATTGGCAAATTGTAAATACCTAAAAGTGGAGGAGCATTTTTTATAATTTAATTATTACTTTGGCATCCTCCATTTAGGGAAGGGCATAGTTGTAAATAATTAAAAGTGGAGTGGCATAGTTAAAATATTTATAAGTGGAGTGGTGTAGTTGTAAATACGATTGTAGGATAGCATTGTTTGATAATTTCCCAGAATCTCATAATTAGAATGAAATTATTAGCCAAGTAGATTAGTGAGGGAACCTTCTAGGTCCTCCTTATTTAATCCTACTTAGTGTTAATTAATCCCAAGAAATATTCCATGGAATATAGCATATTCATTTGAATATTCTTTGGAATATTCTAAAGAATATTCTTTTTGGAAGATGTTACTTAGGTCTAGAATATTCCTAATTGTACATATAAATATCCCTAATTGTCATTCGTCCTAATCATTTCTATTTCTCCTCCTAATGCTAATGACCGTGTCAAGTCGTGTCGGTGTGTCCATTCTCATTTTATTAGCAATCTAGCTATTACATGTACATTCTTCCCGTGTCCAACACGATACACCAAATCCCACTCATCCTCGTATCTCGGGTCTTACCCCGAGGACACGGACACATCCAATAAGGACGTGTAGACACATCATGTCCTTGAATGCTGAGGGATGCACCGGTCCTTGAATGTTGAGCCCTCGAGCGTCGTCGACGCCGTTCCTCGAGGAAGCTTAAACGTCGTCGTTGATGGATCCGGACGTCAGCAGCTCGGCCACACCGTCGTGGCCATTCCTCCGTCGAGGTCGCCTTTACCGCCTTTGCTCCATTGTCGCTGCGTTGTAATGCCCCATCCCGCTCAGTTCAACCGGATGAATCAAAACACAACGGTGTTTGGACTTAGCCATGCAACGGCTTGCTCAAAGTCCCGCACGGTCGAGACGACTCCTCGTTTAGGTGGGCGACTTCGGTGAACTTGCCTATGCTTGGCCTTCATACTAATAAAATATTATTTTCATGCACTGATTAGGCTTGATAATAAAAGAGATGAACCCACATAGCTAAGAGAATAATATCGTGGTCTTGTGTCGGTGATATAGAACTTAAAATAGTTAAGTTGTTATTTAGATATCATTCCACGATTTGTTTTCAAAGTTGGCACTGGGTCTTTGACCGCACGATTTGGGTTAGGCAAGTTACACCACGAGCTATCGACTTGATATCATAGCAGCCACGTTCCCACGGTTCCATTGCTTTACATAGCAAATACATCCCACGGTCTCACAGTTAGTCCCATAGAAGATGCTACGGGTTAAGACGCTCAATGAACACGGTTGTTCAAGTTGAGCATGTGCACGATCCTACGGTTCTACAGCTTGGTATAGCCACATGTTCCCACGATCCCAAGGCTCGTCATATAGAATATGACCTGGGCGGCAATGTCGCACGGAACATAATGGGTTTAAGGCACGAAATACGATTGTTTCAATGATAAGTATGACACGGTCTATGGCATATATGGAACACGTTTTGTTCAAGTTAAGTAGAAAGGCTACGTAGTAGTCATTCCCTGTGTTTCAAAGAATGGAAAGTTCATGCGACCGTTTGTTGCCGAGGCGGTATAGAGCCTAAAAATCAAGTTGCGCCATGTTTTTATTGCTAAGCAATCAAGTTGTGCCCAAAAATCAAGCTGCGCCACTGTTATGAAGCTCAGAGATCAAGCTGCGCCACTGTTCAGGCTGTGCCAAATATTAGACTACACCCCATCATATTATGCCAAAATCTATGTGGCGCCTGACAAATAATTGCCATCATTAACTGACAGGACTGACAACTGACAGCACAGTGAACGAAAAAAATATCTTTGAATCCTGTAAAGCGCGGCACTCGAGACGATCTGTTATGATTTGATGACAGCTATCCCACACACTCTGTGAATTGCACCTAGGCGCAATCTGAACAAAATTCTCCTCACACATTTAAAATGCTGACCACGTGCCTTTGCACTGAGTTGCGCCTAGGCGCAACCCAATTAAGCACAGTTTGACTCGTTGACTGAAGCTCGCACAACCTGATAAAATTAAGACAACTTACGTTCTGAAGCAGGATGACATGGCGCACATGCCACTAATCTCTCAAAACGTGTCCACTACTCTGTACACGACCATGCACATCTCAATCATATGATGCCACGCGTCTAAATACAGTTAGTACACGTTTGTGTAACTGAATGAAAGTTGGCGCAATTTAAGGTTGGTGCAATCCAAAGTGGCATAGTTCAACCTCGCGCACATCAGAATAACTGCTAAAATAGTTATTTTTAGAACTCTATAAATAGAGTTTCCAATCATTACCAAAGCATCAGAGAGATCAAGAACTCTTGCAAAATTGCTTCTGCATTCTCCAGAGGCTCTAGTTTTCAAGTTCACATAGTCCAAGGGATAAAGTGATCGTCTTCTGATCAGATTCCTAAAGTTATACTTTTCCAGAATTTATTATACTCTTGTACTCTTTTCTAAGTTTGTAATCAAACTTTTGTTTTTGCAAACAAAATGGCGACTCTGCTGGGGACGACTTTTTCCTCCGATGAGAAGGTGACAACTCAATGTGATGTTGCATCGATCGGCAAGACACAGAAGACTCTGGTTGTTCAAGTCAACCAGACAGCCTACGAGGATATGATCAACAAGAAAAGCAACAAACGCGCTGTGACTATCACCAAGAACAAAGTTGTATGGACTCCTAAATCTTCCACAGTTGCTGTTGCTCAGGCGCAACTTGTCTCTGTTGCCCAGGCGCAATCTGTCTCTGTGGCTCAGGCGCAGCTTGCTTATGTTGCCTGCGCGCAACCTACTCCTTCTGCTGCCAAGACGCAGTCAACTCGTGCTGCTGCCAAGGCACAGTCTATTTACTCTGCTTCTGTTGCCCGCACGTAACCCACTCATCTTGTTGCCAAGGCGCAGTCAACTCACCTTGCTGCCAAGGTGCAGTCTATTCACTCTGCTTCTGTTGCCTGCGTGCAACCTACTCATCTTGCTGCCAAGCCTCAGTCAACTCACCTTGCTGCCAAAGCGCAGTCAACTCATCTTGCTGCCAAGGTGCAACCTGCTGCTAAAGCGCAACCAGTAGCCCATTTGGCTATGCCACAACCTAAGCACTCTGCTACTCATGCGTAGTTTACACACCATGTTGTCCTGGCGCAACCTAAGGGAACTAGTTTTTTGGCTATTCCCTCTTCTTCTCCAGTTCTGAACTTGGAGAAGTAATATTCTAGTGCTAGTACTAGACAGAACAAAGGGAAGGGTCCTTTGACACTTCTTCAACTGGCACAACCTGTGCCTAAGATGGTTCCACAACAAAACAGAGGAAAACACTTTTTAGCTAACTCTTCACAAAATAAAGGAAAGCACCCTTTGGTCTTTTCTCAATCTTCCCTAGTCTATGACTCAGAAGAAGATATATCAGATTGTATTCCCTTAAACATAGATCTTCAAATCTCTGCCAGGGGAAAGAGTACTGATCAAAGAGGCATTTTGCCTACCCCTATGGCAACTGCTCCAGATCTTCCAACTTTGTATATTTCAAGGTCCAAGCAAGAAAAGTTGTTGGTATCTCAAACAGATACACCAGGAGCAGAATTCTCTGATTTACGTGCTTATCTCAACAGATGTCAATCAGTATCAACTTCGGTAAAACACAAGAATTCTATGCCAAGGGCTAATTTACACCAGAAACAAAGGTTTGAAAAGAATGATCCAATCACTTATGCCAATGAGTTAAGTACTTCTTTGTACACTCATGGAACTAAGCATCTTAAGAACCGGAGTCATGTCGTAGCTTCCCTTCCCGAATTTTTTTAAAAAATATTTTTATATATTTATTTTATTTAAATGGTGATTTTTTTAGATTTTTATAAATAATTATTTAGTTAATTGTTACGGTAGATGATTTTAGCCATGGTGGAGTTTTGGAGTACAAAACGACTAGGAATTGTGGCACGGGAGAGGTAGCAGTGTGCCTTGACTAGTGTACTAGCCTTGCCCGGGGAGACCTAGCCATAGGGACATCCTAACTAGGAAAATCAGGCCAAGTTGCGACTTAACCCGTACCGAAGAGTTATTTATTATTTAATTATATTATTGAGTTTTAGGAACCCGGTTGTACCGAACCTGTCCAGATTGGGCCCAAGTCAAATCCAAGCCCATGTAGTCATGTAGTGGGACCAAATACGGCCTCGTAGACATGTTTGGTAAATGCAAATATTTTGTATATATTTTAGGAATTGGCAATTATTTTCTAGATATTTATTATATATAAATTATAGGTATTATTGATATTAAATAGTTTTTTAGAATATTTATACTATTTTTCTGGGGCCCAGTAATGGGAATATATGATATGTCCATCCAGGAGCTAATATTGAATTATTTTAATTACTAGTAGAATTATTATTATTGTTAATATTATTATTGTGGTTATTAAATGTAAATTATTTATTATTATTAGTTATTATCATTTTATTATTTATCAAAAGAAATATGTGTATATATAAATATATAAAATTATAAATGTGTATGTGTACGTATATATATTCATATTATATACGTGTGTGAATGTATATATAAATATATATAATAGTGTTTGTGTGTGTATATGTATATATATATATATATATATTATATATATATATATATATATATATATATATAAATATATATATATATTTTTTATATATATATTTATATATATATATAAATATATGTATATAAATGTATATATATATATATATATATATATATATATATATATATATATATATATATATATATATATATATATATATATATATATATATATATATATATATATATATGTATATAAGCGTATATGTGTATAAATATATATGTGTATATGTATATATGTATATAATATATATATGTAATTGCACGTATGTATGTATGTATACATATACACAGGTATTTATGCGTATGTATATATATACAAATATATATGTATAAATATATAATAGTTAAAAAGGAATAAGAAGCATGTAGCAGCCCAGCCATTATTTTTCCCCACAAACCTCAGCCCATATCAGCCCAGCCCGCACAAATCTTCCAGCCCAGGCCTATAGTGAACAGGCCCAACACCCTGACCCTTCCCAGCTAACCCGAGCCCGAGTTGTGGCCTGTGCAACTGTAGACATATATAGATCGACAGGAAGGGGGGATTCGTGGACGAAAACCTCACAAACCCTAATACCACGCCGACCGCCCATGGGCGACCTTCCATGGCACCAGCGCCGCCGTAGGCCACCACCGGACGGCCGCCGCGCACACCCGAGAAGACAGCGCACGCGAGGAACACACAACAGCAGCAGCCCTGCGAGGCCGACTTCGCGGGGAGGAAACGATCTCCATGCTCTATCAATCTTCGAACTGATCGTGCAGGTAGAAACCTAACCTAACCACCTTCATTTCGATTTAATTAGCTCGATTCACCTTGCACCGTACGCGCCGCAAACCAAGCCCAAAAATCAACAAAAACCCTGTTGAAATAACAAAACAGGGCAGTCTCCACCCCCATATTGGAAGCCAAATACCTTCCAATCCAAATCAATTTTTCAAAATATAATTAAACAGGTTTGAAGACAACATATAGGACACTAGAACACAGTTTATACTTTTTGATTTTGTTTATTTTTCAGCAAGATAATCCAGCGTGAAGTTCAATAAAAATCTGTTTTACAAAAATATAGAAAATAGGAAAAACCTTCGATACGACGTGCGTCCCGCTATTTCGGGCGACGTGGTCGCGAACCGAAGGCATCGAAAGCTGCGTAATGACTTTGTGGTCGTGTGGGCTTTGACGGAATTTGAATTGGTCGCGTGTGCGCGACGAATTTGATGCGTATCCGTCGAAATTCCCCGTATCGGCCTCTGTGCAAATTTCCCAATTACTTCATGCACGTTCGTCAGATCGAGACGAAACTTACGCCAACAGGACCGTATCATTTTTCTGGTCCTGTATGCCAAGTTTGGACTGATTCTGAGATAGTTGATAAAATTGCCGTTTCACTGGCCCCCGGTCCGACTCAACGGGTGATTTTGTGCACGGCCCGCCGGAATCCAACTTTGGACATACGGTTGGGTTCATATCGAAAAACCGGATCCGTAGACATGTAGTTTGACGACTTTAGAGACCATTGACTCTGGCACGCTTTTCGGTGCAAAGTGGGTCCAACGGCGGACACCATTTTTGTCCGAAATTACCGTTTTGCCCTTGTGTCCAAAATTGGACTTAAGGACAGGCAATCCTAGCTAATTTGACTATTCTGATACTGTTGGCATTGTCTGTTTCAGCTTTCGGAGACAGTTGTGGTGTTTGGACTTTATGATTTAGCAGTAGACTAGATTGATATTGGATTTGCGTGCAACCTCCAGGCAAGTATACCTTGCCTTCCTCTACAGTTTTATTTACATGCATTTCCTTTTATTTTATAGTCTTTGGATTATTTATGGACATGTACTTTTTGTGTTATTTTCTGTGAAGTTGTTCTTGTTGCATATAGCCGTGTCCATGTTTGGCCTCGTGTTTGGAGTTGTTCTCTTCAGTACCTTGCTTGAGTTGTGTCATAGAACGAGTACGTGTAATTGAACTGCTAAATCCTTGACATTGTTTCCTTGGCACCAGAGAGTCCACACACAGGACGAGGGTATTTTTCTTGATCTGTTTACATCCGTGAGTCCACACTCGGGACTAGGATGTCGATTATTGCACCAGAGAGTCCACACTCGGGACGAGGGTATAAACTTGACTTGACTTGACTTGTACCAGAGAGTCCACACTCGGAACGAGGGTGTTTATATCAGAGAGTCCACACACGGGACGAGGATGTAGTATTTGCACCAGAGAGTCCACACTTTGCTGTGAACTAACCAGAGAGTCCACACTCGGGACGAGGGTTAGTGTTTAGTTCAAACCAGTGAGTCCACACTCGGGACGAGGGGTTGGTTCTTCTATTGATCATCGTGTTTCATTCATCCGGCAGTTCATTTATGCGTAGTTGTTCTAGTGTTCGTGTTCGTGTTCGTGGTCATTTGTCAGTGTTCCTGTTTTCTTGTTTATCCTCTTGCGCATGATAAAACTGTTAGATAGGCATGTATATTATGTATCTTGCTATGTCCCCTGAGGACCTGATGATCTCTTCAGGTTTAGCGATTGCATGGAGTTAGCTAGTGGTTCTAGATGACAGACGTGATGATACGCTTGCGGGATTCAGGTATCGTTATTGTGTTTATCGTCCACTTGTACTTTCATACCTTATCATGATATATCATATTTCTTGATTCAGTTTTAGACTCTTGTTATTTCTTTAGAGTCTTATCGGACATATATGCTAGTGGGCTGCAGACCACGACCCATAGTGTTCATTTCATGTTTATTCTTCTTATTGTGGATTGAGATATAGGTTTGTTTGCCATGATTTGGCAGTTTACCCTAGCCGTGACAGCGTTTACGTATTCGAGTCGGGCTGGAGTCCGCTTGATGCGTAGCTGGCTTGCTCACGAGCTCGCATCCGAAAAGCGGGTGTGGGTCGTGACACATGTTCTTAACATCATTAAGGAATATGTTCCTCCGACTTCTTCTCGTCCCGTGGTAGTAACTGATCTTCGGGAATGTCTTACACAAAGACGGAAGATCACAAAGACGTCTTACTCACCTATGAATCATTCATCAGAACGCCACTGCCTTCATGAAGTAGTCATCAAGTGTTGTTGCCAATCAGCTAAACGATCTGTCTTCGATCGGCTGAACTATACTTCAATTCCCAAACCCATGACAGAAGAAGAAAGTGAGCTATTATATGCTTCTGTCAATATGACTTCCCGAGACACTGGGGTAGAAAATCCTCAAAGCGTGGCACGTCTCGCAATTCGAGTCAGCAGTACTTGGGACAACTTCGCGAATCCAGTGAAGGGGTCTTTCAACATACCAGATCGAAAGATCGGAACTCGGATCAGGATGTCTTCAAAGGAAGATTTTTCTATTACTCATCTGGGAGAAGATTCTTTGTCCGACTTTGACGTAGATAGTGAAAGTTCTGAACAAACTATCTCGTCAATAATGGCAATAGAGGTGACAGCATATGCCATTACAGAAGACCAAGATGCTTCTAGTTCAGCCAGTCAAGAGCAACGAATTGCTGTATTAAAAGACAAACTGAAGACCATGGCTGAAATGGTCGCAAGTATGCACACTATAATTGTGGCTCAACATGCAGTACCTTCGGTTATAAACCCTGTTATAAATCCCGAGCTTATAGCATCTTTTGTACCTGTTACTGTTGGTCTGGGGGTACCTCCTTCCCAGGTTGCTTCTGTACCAATTCAAGCTGCTCCCTGTCAGTCTGGTGCTGGGGGTGGTAATTATCATGCTGTTCCTCCTCCTAATAACTCAAATCAACCCACCAATTCCCAGACATCAGGGATGCTAATGAGGCTGTAAAACTCTTACGCACTCAGTTTGAGGCCTTTAAACAGAAGGATGGTCTACAAATACTTGGGATAAAACAACCTTATCCTGCTGAATGGAAGGAGGTTCAATTTTCTCCTAAGTACAAGCTTTCCACCATTATGCTGTTTGATGGCAGCACTTCTCCAAGTCATTATATCAACCACTTTGAGGTGATGACTGACCAATTGTAGCCAAATGATGCTCTCCTTACCAGGGTGTTCGTTGGTTGTTTAGTCGGTGCGGCATATGACTGGTACCGTAGCTTGCCTGATGGCTGCATAACTTCTTTTGCTGGTTTTAAGCAAATGTTCTTGGAACAGTTCTATGAGGGAGTCAACGATATGACGATGTCTACCCTTATCAAAATTAAACAAAGATATAATGAATCCACGGAGAGTTTTATTGAAAGATTCCGTCGAGAGGCACTTAAAATGCCTCTAGGAACTCCATCTGCTGTAATAATAGACACTTGCAAATCAAACTTGTTGCCTATCATCAGCATATGGATGAGATCAACACAATTCCAAGATTGGCCTTCTTTTATTGTGAATGCCAAGGCGGCAGAGGTTAGCGCTGAGAAGTTCAAGCAGTTAGGAGTTCAAATGACTCATCCTAACCAAGATGAACATTCCACACCCGGTGGTAATAATCGCCAGAACAATCGCAAGGGTAAAGAAACATTGGCCATTAATCTCAAGGGTAAGGAGTCATTGGCTGTTAATATTGCTCAGACGGCACACACTCCATCAGCACCACCACAGAAAGCACCCCGTCCAAAAAAAGAGTATTCTTTTGATGAAGATGATATTATGAGCATCTTCGATTGCTTAATCAAAAGCAATAAGCTTCAACTGCCGGAGGCAAAACGGCCAGAGGAAGTAGGTAAGACTGACCACCCTAAATATTGTGTTTATCACAGATTTATGGGGCATCCAACCAGAGCATGCTACGTGCTCAAGGGCAAAATCCAAGAAATGGTCAACTCTGGTGCAGTTACCCTCCAACATGATGATAAGACTGTGACGGCCAATGTCGTCTCTGTACAGTTTGGTGATTTCCCACCACAACTAGTACAAGATGGTGTTGTCCCCATTCTAAGGGCTACTCTCGAGATCGTGAATCTTCCACCTCTCCAAAATGAAGGTCTTGTTCCACTGTCCACTGACAAAGGAGAAATCATGTAGATTCATCCAAATCTAGTAGCAGATTTTGAAGCGGCTTCCCCTTCCAATCAAAAGAAGCGCTCCAAAACTAAATCCAAAAGCTGCAACATGGTATCCTTTGAACCGGTAGCAGAAGAAGAAATTCTAATCGGTACTAGATTTGGGAAACCTTATCTTCGAGAATATCCCAAAAATCAAGAGAATCCTGCCCCTTCTCCTGATATTCCTCTGTATCATCTTCCCTTGTTAAGAATGTACCATCTATATCCTCGCTGGTAGTGGAACTAACTCCTCCCAAACCAACATCAGCAGACAAGGGAAAATAACCTGTCCGCTTTGATAAAGCATTAAGAAAGTCCTCATCTCTCGGACTTGAAAAGCCATATAATTTTGACATACTGGCTCAATTGGCTAATACTCCAGCGAGATTATCAATCTTTGAACTCTTACGTCTCTCAAAAGAAACTCGAGAAACGTTAATTGAAGCCTTGATGCAGGCTGATGCTTGTCTTGCTCTTCTCAAGAAGCCTGAAAAAGAGCCTGTCAGCTATACACATTGTCATAGTGTATTTGAATTAATACCTAACATTACTTTTACACAAGACGACATGTTATTAGAAGATAATTATCATAATCGTCCTCTCTACTTCACGGGATATGTGGACACCATGAAAGTTGATTGCATTCTGATTGACCCTGGGTCCGCTCTTAGTATCATGCCGAAGTCTTTGTTGGATGCCTTGAAGATCCTAGTGCACAACCTTTCTACAACTATCACTACCATCTTGGGATTAAATTAAGGAAGAAGTGAACCTTTAGGGAAGATACGCCTGAAACTCCAAATCGGCAATCTTTGTACCAAGGTGACTTTCTATGTGATTGATAATCATGGCTCATACAATGCTTTGCTGGGAAGACCGTTCCTCCATGAACACAACATTGTACCTTTTACTCTCCACCAATGTTTCAAATATGTAGATGGCAATAGAGAAGTATAGAAAGAAGTTACAGACCTAAATCCTTTCAAGGGGTTAAAGCGTACTGCAACGACTCTCGCATGTACAAAGAGGAATTCATGAAGGTGGTGTTAGCAATGGATACTGATAAAGAACAGAAAGGCGTGCCAAATGATACTCTAGTGGTTCCTGTCAAAGGACGTACTTCCTGTCCTCAGTCTTCCAAACCACTGACTATCTACCTTCCTTCTCACAAGAAGCAGCCTCCTGGTGTTAGTCAGGAACAAAGGGAGCTCACCTCTTCTAAGACACTTGTAATCGACCTTCGTCGTAAAAAGCTCCCTCCTCCTTCTCGTTCTTCTTCTCCCCCTCTGGTTATCAATCTGACTAAGCCTATTAAGGCTAAAGGTCCTATTGTAAATGATGATGTAAAGATCAATAAAGCATCTCCTTTGCAGTATACTGATGTCTCTTATTATACTCAATATTATTTGGATATCCTAGATAGCTTTAAACCACTTACAGTAGGAGTCGTATCATCTCTCCAAAATGTGGTATCACTGGATTCAATACAAGAATTGTACTTTTTAGTACCATCTCGAAAGAGAGGCAAAATGCCTATATTTTTTAATAAACGAGAAGAACAAAAAATTATGCCTGACAACGATAATAAGGATGATATAGGAATGCTACAATTACGTCGCTATAGTCCGTAATCCAAGGCAATCATCCGTAAAATGGGCTATGATTTCAGAACTGGTCTCAATAGCGGTAAAGGAAGGCGAACTCCTATTCATATTTCTGTTCCAAAAGGAAAATCATAAAATACTACAGCAAAATGAAGCGGGGATTAGGTTATACTTCACCACTTCCGATTCCAGAAGCTTCCGAATCCGATGAAGATGAACGATCTAACTCTTTGGATTCCATTTCATGGGATTCTGATACCAGTATTGGTCATGTTCATCGGGTAATAGTATCTTCTAACATGGTGTCAGCCGAGTTCTCAGATAATGACGAAGATGATATTAAGGAAGCTCCTGAAGTAGACCCTTGGGCACAAAGGATGGACAATCAGTGGGAACTCCGTTTTGAACAACGAGAACCACCTACCGAAGATCAACTAGTCCAGATCGATGTTGGAGAGAAGGATATACCACGACCAATCTTCATTAGCAAAAATCTCCTAGAGGATGATAAACAAGAACTGATTCAACTCATTCGTGAATATATCGATGTCTTCGCCTGGAGCTATGAAGATATACCGAGTTTAGATCCTCAGGTCGCAACTCATAAACTTAACATCTTGCCTAATGCCAAGCCAGTCAAACAACAACAACGGCGATTCAAGCCTGAAATGATGGATGCGATTGATGATGAAGTCAAAAAGCTTATCGCTTGCGGTTTTATCAGAGAAGAACAACATTCTGACTGGGTAGCCAATGTCATACCAGTTTTAAAGAAGACTGGGAAAGTTTGAGTGTGTATAGATTTTCGAGATCTCAATGATGCTTGCCCTAAAGATGAATTCCCTCTTCCAATTACTGATGTTATGATCGACAATACGTGTGGATTCGAACGAATCTCTTTCATGGATGGGTTTTTTGGATACAATCAAATTCGGATGAATCTTGAAGATGAAAAACATACTTCATTCCGTACTCCTCGCAGAGTATACTACTATACAGTCATGCCTTTCGGTCTTAAGAACGCAGGTGCAACTTACCAGCGGGCTATGAGTATTATCTTTCGAGATCATTTGCGAAAGACTGTCGAATGCTATGTTGACGATATTACTGTCAAAAGTCGTCTAAAGGAAGATCATATCCAAGATTTAAGAACTATCTTCAATCTAATGTGCCAGCATCAACTCAAAATGAACCCCACTAAGTCTTTATTGGGAGTCTCTAGTGGCAAATTTCTCGGATTTGTCATTACCTCTAAAGGTATACACGTTGATCCCGAGAAGATCAAAACCATTCAAGAGATGCGTCCTCCACGCAACCTAAAAAAGCTACGAGGATTCCAAGGTCGACTTGCGTACATCAGGAGGTTCATTTTGAATTTATCTAGACGTTGCAGACCATTTACTCAGTTAATGAAGAAAGGTGTATCTTTCATTTGGACAGAAGAATGTCAACGAGCATTCGATGACATAAAGTGGTATTTGATGAGTCCACCGGTCCTTATACCACCGATCTCAGGAATACCCTTCTTGATGTATGTCCGGGCGATAGACCATTCATTGGGAGCTTTGTTGGCTCAGAAGAATAAAGAAGGTCATGAACAAGCTATCTACTACCTTAGTCGGATGATGATTGAAGCTGAACATCGTTATAGTCCGGTAGAGAAGGAATGCTTAGCCTTAATGTTTGCTGTTCAAAAGACAAGACATTACATTATCGGCCAAACTATTCATGTTATTTCCCGAGTTAACCCTCTTCGGGTTCTAATGAAGAAACCAGCATACTCAATTCTAGGCTGGGTACAAGGGCCATATTATTAGCACAATATGACATGGTGTATGTTCCTCAAAAGTCTGTGAAAGGCCAAGCACTTGCTGACTTCTTAGCAGCTCATCCTGTCCCTGAAACATCTAAGCTCTATGACAAAATTCTAGATAAGACATTGGAATCAAATATGATCTCAGAAGAATTACCTACTTGGTGGTTGTTCTTTGATGGAGCTTCTAGAATTGGACCCGGAGGTACCCTTGTCGCTGGAGTAGGAATCGTTCTTGTTTCACCAGATAGATTAGCTATTCAGAGGGCTTATTCCTTAGATGAGTCGTGCTCCAACAATATAGCAGAATACAATACCTTTCTCATTGGACTCCAATTAGCCAAACAACTGGATATTGAATATCTCGAAGTATATGGTGATTCTAAACTGATTGTTAATCATGTTAGAGGCACATACGAAGTTCGACATCAAGATCTGGTACCATACTACGAAGCGGCAATCAGAATAGCTTCTTCGTTCAAAGGGTTCTTTATTGAACATGTACGATGAGCATATAATACAGAAGCTGATGCCTCAGCTAACCTGGCTGCGGTATTGGCAATTCCAGTCAAAAGACAACAAATGGTTGTTATATCCAATACAGAACTATTTTGTATTAAAAACAACCATAATATTGAATTCAGTAATTCAACTGAAGTCAATGTCATTAGCGAAGACTGGAGAGCACCTTTTATCGACTTTGCAGTTCATGACATACTACCTGAAGATCCTAAGGAAGCTACAAGTATTCGTCGTCGATCGCTTCGATTCTATTATAATCATACCACCAAAACCCTCTTTCGAAGAACTTTTGATGGATTACTCTTGAGATGTCTTGCTGGTGATGAAGCAAAGCAAATATTACGCGAAGCTCATGATGGCGTTTGTGGAGCACATCAGCCTGGTCCTAAATTACAGGATCGCATCCGACGTTTGGGCTACTACTGGCCCTCTATGGTATCAGATGCCATTAACTATGCAAGAAAGTGTCGTGCATGTCAGATTCATGTAGATTTTATTCACCAACCGTCGAAATTTCTTCACCCGACTGCTGCCTTATGGCCCTTCGAAGCTTGGGGTATGGATGTAATAGGTCATATCAATCCTTCTTCATCTAAAGGACATCGGTTCATCTTGACTATAACCGATTATTTTTCTAAATGGGCTGAAGCTATACCTTTAGCTGAAGTGAAGACTAGTAGTGTCATCAACTTTATCAAACATCGTGTAATATACAAATTTGGTGTACCTCGTCGAATCATCCATGATAATGGGCTATAATTCGTCAGTCAGAAGTTTACTAGGTTATGTGATGACAATAGAATCAATAATGTTGCTTCTACTGCCTATAATCCTACAGCTAACGGGTTAGCTGAAGCATTCAACAAAACTATTATCAAACTCCTTAAAAAGTTTGTTTCTATTAACAAACGTAATTGGAGTGAGAAACTTGGAGAATGTCTATGGTCTTATCGTACTACAGTCCGTAATCCCACAGGTTGCACACTTTTTTCTCTGGTATATGGATCTGAAGTTGTTTTACCGCTGGAAATTCAAATTCCATCCTTAAGAATTGCTATTGCTAATGAACTTACCACAGAAAATAATGATCGTCTCTGACTTCAAGAATTGGAGGCGCTCGATGAGAAAAGGCTATTGGCCCAACAACATATCGAACTTTATCAAGCCCGTATCTCAAAAGCTTTCAGTCACAAAGTCAAAGTGCGAACATTTCAGGAAGGCGAGCTAGTCCTTACAGTCAGACGTCCTATGACTATGACCCATATGAGCAAAGGCAAGTTCGAGGTGAAATGGAAAGGTCTGTATGTGGTAAACAAGGTTTTCTCAAATGGAGCCTACCAATTAACAGATATGGATGGCAAAGTTGCTATGATGCCTATCAATGGAAAATTTCTCAAGAAGTATTATGGATAAAAGTAAAATGTTCTTCATTCAGAGAAATGATGCAAATAAAACACATTTTATTTCAAAAGCAGAAAAGAGTTACATAATATTAAGGACGAGGACGAGGACCCGATCCTTCATTATTAAATACATGATTTGTCAGCAACTCAAACATCTCGTTGTCTGAACACACTAACAACTCACAGGCGGCCATTCTTACAGCTTCCTTTTCAGCAGTCTTCCCAGACTCTACCAACTTGGCAATCAGGTCCTGCTCTGGTGCAGGAACGGTCGAACCTTCGCCCGCTTCTTTCTGAGGATGAACTGGAGGCTTAGCAGGAGGCTTAGCAGGAGGCTTCTCAGTCATATCTTCAATCTTCGGAGTGAGCAAATCTTCGAAAGACATTTTGTACAAAAAGAAAAGAAGGTGACAATATCTACAGAAGTTTTGTCCTATTTATAGACAGAACAACTAGATGATCGGCTTCGAAAACCGATGCGACTTTTTCTTCAAAAGAATTCCAACTGTTCTCTTCCTCGAGAATCGAGATGACTGTTCATTCATTCATTTTCTTCCTTGAGAATTGAGATGACTGTTCATTCATTCAGTGTCTCCTCCTAGAAAATCGAAGTGACTGTTTATTCATTTACTTTCTTTGACTTATCATTTACTCATTCATTAGTCTTGGCATTTATTTTCTTTTATTTACTTTATTGTAAATAAAAAGAATTCACGTTCTTCACACCTCCAAATTCCGATTATCTACATCAGCAACTTGTCACGTCCCTAGTACCTCTGATAAAGTTGTCTATTGAAATAACAGTATTGCTAAATGTTATGTTCTGCCACATCCACATTACCTCTGAGCAGATATAATAAATATTATTATTTTCTAAATCAAGAAATATATCATGTCCAGTACCTCTGAATATATTTTCTATTCTATTACTTATATCTATAAAAAGATATGCAACAAGTAATGGAACCACATAAAAAGTTTCTTATTTTATTTCTATTTCAAAAAGAAATACATTGTAATGAAAAAGACAACAAACTTTGCTCATTCTATTCTGAAGGATAAGTAATAAGTTCTACAATTTGTTTCTTCAAAACTTGAACTCTTTCATTACGAGAATCTAGCACTCGCTGTCTGGCTTCAACCCTTCATAACTCAGGATCGAATGGGTGCAGAGCAGCAGTTTGACATGCCAGTTCTTCATTCTGGAGCTGTTCAAATTCAGTCTTCTGATGCTTCAGAGCATCTATTTGATTAACAGCAGCTTGATGCAATTGACTTTCTTGTTCTAAGTTCTGCTTAACAGTCTTGAGTTCTGCTTGAAGCTGGGCAATTTTAGCCTCCAGATCGGCAGCCTTCTTCTCTTCATATGCAGCCTTACTCTTATGACTCTCAGCAATAGAAGCTGCATCAGCGATTTGAATGTCTAGTTCAGAATATTGTCTAGTGAAAGCCAGCAAGAATGCTTCAAAATTAGCTTTACTAGTCTCTGCTTCTCGAGCCATAGCCTCATATTCTATGTTTACTAGCTGCTCGGTATCTTCTCTTTTTAGCTCCTTGTAAGCTTTAATTGAGCTCTCCAGCTCATCCAAAATGTGTTCCAAAAAGGTAGTCTGAGCCTCGTCTCCGTGGCTGCGGATACCTCCGATCAAGAATGAAGAAGGTGTTCTGATTGTACTAAAAGGAACATCTTCTCTATCCATCACTCTATGAACTAAGGGCTCCAAAGACGTGAAAAAAAATTCGTGAAGGAAGCCACCACGAACTTGTTAGTTGCCACAGCTCCTGGAGTGGCTACTACTTCCGCTGGAGTCTTTACAGTTTTAATAGGTAGAGGCACTTCATTTTGAGCACTGATGTGAGAAGAGCTTCCCTCCCCTGCTACAGTCCTTATGGGATCTTCTGCAATTTACATATCATTTGTATTAGCAATATACAAAGGAGCTACGACAAATAGATCATGTTTAGAAATTTACCTGAGCTGGGTTATAGCATGAGGAGTCTCAAGAGGTTTAACTGTCTCTGGCTGAAGCTTTGACAGGGTCTCTGCAGACATAGTAGCTTGACTACTTCCTGCTCCGGATTCAGTCTGAAGTGGTAGATTCATTGGAGTTTGATCTGTTAATTCTACTGCCACGCCAGACATCTCAGGTTTCTCAGAGATTATGGGTTCATCAATCTTGGGATTGATATGTTCTTCATCGATAACCATATTTTTCTCCTCTTCAGCAGTGGAGTGATCTTCATCAACCGGGAGCTCCTGAGGTGATGGTATATCTACTAAGGTTTGTTTCTCTTTAGTGATGTCATTCCAATCATCATCATATGATTCATCACCAAAGTCGCAATCGGCTAAAGCTTCAATCATCGCCTCTTCAGAATAAGTAGGCTCTTGAGCCTTAGGAGAATCTTGTGGAAGCATATCCTTCTCTGGAGGGGTAGCTTCCGGAGTCATAGGAGTTGGGGATGGAACCGTTATCCCCGCTGCAGCAAGTACATTGGCGGGAATACGTACCATCACAGCTTCTGATCGCGGAGGCTCTGCAGTGGTAGTAGACGGCCGAGCATCCTCTGAAGTAACCACTGCAAAAAAAGAAATCAATTTACTATACATCTCTGACAGAATAAAATATATATATTATTAGGGTATATCACAATCTTGATATTACCTTCTTGAGATGGTACCTCTTCGGTAACTACCAACTTTCTTCTGACCTCTCTATGTGAAGATGCAACCGGCTCTTCAGCAGCTCCGGTGTGATCATCCTCCAGATCAATCAGAGTGGTAGATGTTCCTCCTTCTGTGACTCTTCCCTGCTTCTGAATAGAAGTAGGAGTGATTTCCTTCTCTCCGGAGGAGAAACTGAGGAGCATCTGTTTTGACTGGGAACGAGTCGTTGGTTCATTTATAGTCAAAGATGTTCTTCTTTTCTTCTCCGGAGCCCTTGGGGAAGCAGGTCTATTATTCAACTGAGGAGGAGCCGTCGTCTCCTTAACCTTTCTTTTCTTCAATCCCTTGGCAGGGGATTTCTCTTTCCGTACCTTTAAGGATACGTCTAGAGGATCCTAAACTTCATCGGGATAGTTCTTTTGAATGGAAGCTTCTAGTGGTGGATTTGCAGGATCTTTGTTCTCTGCATCCCGAAAAGAGTGAGCAGTATGTTTCCCCTGTTTGGATCTCTTTTCACTTACGAAGCTGTGTGCAGGATAGAAGCTCTCAGTGAATGTGTTCGCTGAAGTATAGAAGTTTGCGTATGTATATAACATACGCGGGCCTTGTGGAAGATTATAGGGCATGGAAAACATAGCTTTTGTACCCCGAGCATTGTAATAGCTCCAGGCCCTAGCCCATCAATCAGATAACCCTTGGCCTGTAGGTAGGTGGTGGCGTTACCCACATGAAGCTGATCATATCCGAACTGTCGTGCAAATCGACTTGGCAAGTACGGTTCCAAGTTGACCCTGGGAAGACTAAGGCGATCGTGGACATGGCTCCTCCGAAGAATCTTCGCAAGCTCCAAGGCTAGCAAGGGTGCTTGGCATATATCAGAAGATTCATAGGAAATCTCTCTGGTAGATGTCAACTTTTCACCAAACAGGTAAAGAAAGGCGTTTCTTTCATCTGGACAGAAGAATGTAAGCGCGCGTTCAACAACATCAAACAGTACCTTACTAGTCCTCTAGTACTGGTGGCACCAGTCGTGGGGAAACCTTTTCTGCTGTACATTCGAGCCATGGACCATTCTTTTGGTACTTTGCTAGCCCAGAGGAGCAATAAAGGCCACGAACAGGCAATCTACTACCTTAGCAGGACCATAATTAGGGCCGAGCATCGACATAATTATGTCGAGAAGTAGTGTCTTGCCCTGCTCTACGCCATCCAGAAGATGCGTTATTATATGGCCGGACAGACGATCCACGTCATCTCCCGAGTCAACCCCCTCAAGGTCCTCATGACCAGGCCAGGGGCCTTGAACTCACGGTTAGCCACATAGGCGATACTTTTGACTCCTTATGACATGGTGTTCATCCCACAAAAGGCACTCAAGGGCCAAGTATTGGCCGACTTCTTAGCAGCACATCCCGTGCCAGAGACATCAAAGCTCTATAACGATATCCCTGATGAAGTCCTAGAGTCCAATGCCATCTCAGATAACTCGGTTTGGCGCATGTTCTTTGACGGTGCTTTAAGAACAGGGCCCAAAGGTGAGATCATCGCAGGGGTTAGAGTGGTCCTCATCACTCCCGACGACTTTGTCATCAACCGGGTATATTCTCTCATGGAGTCATGCACCAATAACATCGATGAGTATAAATGTAATGCCCCAGTCCCAAATACGTATAGGACCAGGATACGATACATGCCAGCAACACTTCACCAGTGGGCCAAATCTCGTAATAAGCCCAGTAGTGAAATGCTTAAGCTATAAATCATGATAACAACCCAGAATATAGTACAAGTCATAGGTACACAGCTAATCTCATCCATATAGAAAATAAGACACGATGTATCAAGTCCAATAAAATAATACAAAAGAGAAAGATATGTCCAACATAAAATAGAAATAATAACTGTGCGGGTAAGACATCCCGAAACCACAGTATAAAGAAATAAATAATCAACTACACGTCCACTGAAAAAGAAAAATAAAGTATCAAGTCTAAAAGAGACATGTCTCAAGAGAAATCTTCAGCCCCTATCTCGTCCTCCTGCAAAGGTACGTCACATGCCTCGACTCCAGAACCATATACCTCCGGGTAGTCCTCATCTCTAACTAAACCTGGAAAGATAACAAGGTCCTCAGAGGACTAGCAAGACACATAATATACATGCCTACTGTACAGTAAACCTCATGCAAGAAATATAGGAATAACCAATCGAGGAAAGAATAACACATAAAGAAACTCTATGGATGGTGACATGTCATGAGAATATAATATTAATCATGGCTAAAAATTGTAGCCCTGGGAGGAACTAACAGTCCTATAATAGGTTCTTTATCGTAGCCCAGGGAGGCACTAACAATAGAGGTATAGCCACGGCTAATAAAATGTTCGCTCCTAATGTACTAGGAAGCCAAGTCTATCTAGTCATGTCCAAGTCAAGTACAGTTTAAACAGGCCAGAAAAACATGGCACAGGCATAACAGTACTATCACTAGACATAAACAAGATAATAAAGATAGAAAAGTAATATGAAAAATGAGTAAAAACTACACGCACGTAAAACTAGAAAATGATCATGAGAAGCATGAGCAATGTGTAACCAAGTAAGACACAAAGGAATAGCAATATGAAAGAGTATGTAAATACTGTAAAGTTTGGCAAGGTGTACTTGCCTGGTGTAGACTCAACCACGTATAAATAACTTGTCAGATCAAATGTCTGCGAAAGCTGAACTCTTGCAACAGTGTCCGGATGCTGAAATAGATATTGCCAATATTCTCAAAATAAGAAAAATAGCAAGAATAGGCTACCCATAAATCCAATTTTGGATACAGGGGCAAAACGATAATTTTGGGTCAAAACCGTGTTCGCCGTTAGACCCGCTTTGCACCGAAAAGCGTGCCAAACTTTATGGTCTCTAAAGTCGTCAAACTATATGTCTACGAATTTGTTTTGATGAGACGAAACCAAAGGTATGTTCAAAGTTGGATTTCGACGGGCTGTACACAAATTCGTCAGTTGAGTTGGATCGTGAGGCCCGCAAAACGGCAATTTGGTCAACTGTCCCAGATTTAGACCAAACTTGGCATACATGACCAGAGAAATAAAACGGTCATGTTGGCACAAGTTTCGTCTAGATTCGACGAACGTGCACAAAGTAATTGGAGAATTTCGAAAAAGGTCGATACGGTGAATTTTGACGGATATGCATCAATTTCGTCGTGCACACCCAACCAATTTGAATTCCGTCAAAGCCCACACGTCCACGAAGCCGATACGCCCCTTTCGATGCTTTCAGCTCGCGATCACGTCGCCCTATTTTTCAGGGCGCACCCCGTATTGGTGAATTTCAATGTTTTGGAAACTGTTTTATCATGATTTTTGGTCAAACTTCGAAAAGGTTTTATTTGATGAATACATTGAATTAATTAAAACTAAAAGAAAGGTTTTATTGTCCTACATGTTGTCAATAAATTCCTCCAAATAGATTTTCAAAATCGTGTATAATCTGGGAGAAAACTTAGCATAAACTAGGGTAGTTTGTCTGTTCTATAAACTGTTAAGAAACAGTTTTTCGTCTCGACTTTGCATTGATATTTCTTCCAAACCAGAGCACAACCAATCATTGTACTTGAAGGGTTCTCTAGAGGGTTATGTTGTGAACGTGTACGAAGAAATTGTGTAAAAATATGCGACGATGAGAGAGAAAGCTAATTGTGAAGTCGGGGGTTTGGGGCGGTTGCTGCTGCTCTGTTTTTGGCTCATGTGTGCACGGCCAGCGATGGGCGGCGCTCCGGTGATCCTCAGGCGGCGCGGGGGTGGCTGGGGCATGCGTCGGGTAGGGGTTGGAGAGATTAGTTTAGGGTTTAGGGTTGCGAGTGATTTCCTCGCTCCCTCTCTCGTTATATATACACATATATGGGGGGGGTTGGTTATGAGAAGTGAAGGGGTCGAGGTTGCATGCTCCTGGGTTTACTGACTTGGGGGTTTGGGTTTTTTTCTTCTTCTTTTCTTTCTTTATTTATTCATTTATATCCACACACACACACACACACACACACACACACACACATATATATTTTACATATATATATATATATATATATATATATATATATATATATATATATATATATATATATATATATATATATTATATACACCTATCTAATATATGTATATAATACACCATAAATTCTAAAAAAAAATCTTATATTATATATTCTTAGTGTAGGGCCTATTTATATAAATACGAATACATATAGTACATTTATTTGTCAATGAAATAAAAACAACCAATAAAAATAAATAATTTTATTTAAAATATAACAACAACAACAACATTAATTAATAATAATAATCCTAATAACAACTAAAATAAGTCAATAAGAGGGTTAGGATTGGGTGACACCTTATACCTCTAACTTAACTGGTCCGAAAAACATACAATAATCTAAATGCCATATAGTATTAATAATACCTCTAATCAATTATTTAGAAAATATTTATCCGTACCAAGAATAACTACAAAATATTTGTACACACATAAAATACGTCTACATGGCGTACACTAAATGTCTACATGGGCTTGGATTTTGTTTGGGTCTAGTTCGGGCTGGCTTCGACAAACCGGGTCACCTAAAAGTAAATAAAAATAATAATAAATAATTAATTCATCTGTGGGGATTAAGTCGCAATTTGGTCTAGTTTTCCTAGTTAGAACCCACCTTTAGCTCGGCCTTCCCTACCATGGCTAAAACACTAGTCAAGGCACACGATCACACTATCCGTGCCACAATTCCTAGTCGTCTAGTACTCCAAAACTTAACCATGGCTAAGGTCATCTATAATAATAACTATTTAATTAAAATATTTATAAATTCCATAAAATCCCATTTAAAATAAATAAATAATAAATAATATTTCCAAAATTCAGGGGTGTTACAATAATGCAATCATTATCGGATTCCAGTTCGATAAACAGTTGGGGTTGACTGCATCGAAGCCTATGGCGACTCTGTAGGAGCGTAAAAAGTTCTTCAAAGAAAGAGTCATCTCATTCATAAGTGGTCTGCTTTACGCCCAAGACAATGCTAATCGCTTTACGCCTAAGCAGACTGATCTTTTACGCTTGGGTCTACACCGGTGATTTTACGCCAAGGACAGAGCAGCCTCTTTTACGCTAGACAAAGCTGTCAAATCTGGCATTTAA